>OX596253.1:4840810-5329648 GCA_951394255.1 Polyploca ridens
CTCACAAACCTATCATATCCTCTCGGCAAGTACATAGAATGATATTATTTACTTAGAAGACTTATGTACCTATAATTTAAATACATATTTGGAGTGACACCGGCATGACTAGAGATGTTAATCTACCATCAAATTCAATTAAAAGATTTTTGTCTCTATTATTTTGGCCGCTGACTCACAAACCTATCATATCCTCTCGGCAAGTACATAGAATGATATTATTTACTTAGGAGACTTATCTACCTATAATCTTAATATATATTTGGAGTGACACCGGCAAGACTTGAGATGTTAATCTACCATCAAAGTCAAAGGAAAGATTTTTATCCATAAAATTTACGCTGCTGACTCACAAACCTATTATATCCCCTCGGCAATTACATAGAATGATATTATTTACTTAGCAAACTTATGTACCTATAATTTAAATACATATTTGGAGTGACACCGGCACGACTTGAGATGTTAATCTACCATCAATATCAAATGAAAGATTTTGTCTATTTTATTTTCGCCGCTGACTTACAAACCTATCATATCCTCTTGGCAAGTACATAGAATGATGTTATTTACTTAGAAGACTTATGTACCTATAATTTTAATACATATTTGGAGTGACACCGGCAAGACTTGAGATGTTAATCTACCATCAAATTCAAATGAAATATTTTGTCTATTTTATTTTCGCCGCTGACTCACAAACCTATCATATCCCCTCGGCAAGTATATAGAATGGTATTATTTACTTAGAAGACTTATGTACCTATAATTTGAATACATATTTGGAGTGACACCGGCAAGACTTGACATGTAAATCTACCGTCAAATTCAAATGAAAGATTTTTGTCTCTATTATTTTCGCCGCTGACTCACAAACCTATCATATCCTCTCGGCAAGTACATAGAATGATATTATTTACTTAGCAAACTTATGTATCTATAATTTTAATACATATTTGGAGTGACACCGGCAAGACTTGAGATGTTAATCTATCATCAAAGTCAAAGGAAATATTTGTATCGATAAAATGTACGCTGCTGACTCACAAACCTATCATATCCCCTTGGCAAGTACATAGAATGATATTATTTACTTAGCAAACTTATGTACCTATAATTTAAATACATATTTGGAGTGACACCGGCACGACTTGAGATTTTAATCTACCATCAAATTCAAATGAAAGATTTTTGTCTCTATTATTTTCGCCGCTGACTCACAAACCTATCATATCCTCTCGGCAAGTACATAGAATGATATTATTTACTTAGGAGACTTATCTACCTATAATTTTAATATATATTTGGAGTGACACCGGCAAGACTTGAGATGTTAATATACCATCAAAGTCAAAGGAAAGATTTTTATCCATAAAATTTACGCTGCTGACTCACAAACCTATTATATCCCCTCGGCAAGTACATAGAATGATATTATTTACTTAGCAAACTTATGTATCTATAATTTTAATACATATTTGGAGTGACACCGGCAAGACTTGAGATGTTAATCTACCATCAAATTCAAATGAAAGATTTTTGTCTCTATTATTTTCGCCGCTGACTCACAAACCTATCATTTCCTCTCGGCAAGTACATGGAATGATATTATTTACTTAGAAGACTTATGTACCTATAATTTAAATATATATTTGGAGTGACACCGGCAAGACTTGAGTTGTTAATCTACCATCAATATCAAATGAAAGATTTTTGCCTCTATTATTTTCGCCACTGACTTACAAACCTATCATATCCTCTCGGCAAGTACATAGAATGATGTTATTTACTTAGAAGACTTATGTACCTATAATTTTAATACATATTTGGAGTGACACCGGCAAGACTTGAGATGTTAATCTACAATCAATGTCAAAGGAAAGATTTTTATCGATAAAATTTACGCTGCTGACTCACAAACCTATTATATCCCCTCGGCAAGTACATAGAATGATATTATTTACTTAGCAAACTTATGTATCTATAATTTTAATACATATTTGGAGTGACACCGGCAAGACTTGAGATGTTAATCTACCATCAAATTCAAATGAAAGATTTTTGTCTCTATTATATTCACCGCTGACTCACAAACCTATCATATCCCCTCGGCAAGTGCATAGAATGATATTATTTACTTAGAAGACTTATGTACCTATAATTTAAATATATATTTGAAGTGACACTGACAAGACTTGAGATGTTAATCTACCATCAATATCAAATGAAAGATTTTTGTCTTTATTATTTTCGACGGTGACTCACAAACCTATCATATCCTCTCGGCAAGTACATAGAATGATTTTATTTACTTAGAAGACTTATGTACCTTTAATTTAAATACATATTTGGAGTGACACCGGTAAGTTTTCAGAGGTTCAACTACCATTAATTCAACGGAAGATTTTAATCGATAAAATTTACGCTATTGATACACAAACCTATCATATCCTCTCAGCAAGTACATAGAATGATATTATTTACTTAGAAGACTTATGTACCTATCATTTAAATATATATTTGAAGTGACACCGATAAGACTTGAAAGTTTAATCTACCATCAAATTCAATGTAGATATTTTTGTCGATATTATTTTCGCCGATGGCTAACAAACCTATGTATCCCCTCGGTAAGTACATAGAATACTATTATTTACATAGTATACTAATATATCTTTAAAATAAATTAATTTCTAGAGTGACACCATGACGTTTTTCATGTCTTATACTCATTCTTAAGAAACGAAAACGTATAATTATGGCATTACGTTTGTTTTTGTTCGAGTTATGGCTCTGAAACTTTCATGAGATCATTCAAACTCAATTTAGTACAAAGGTTTTATATGGTCTTTTGTAATTTGTAAAATTTTCTTTGCTTTGAACCCTTGAAACCGATTAAATTATTAAATACCAAAGTATTTAATAATTTAATCGGTATTTAGTTAATTCTGAATTCATGTCTATTTAGGATATTTTCACGCCTGTGAGGCCTTTTTTCAAATATTTTTATCATTTCCTTATATTTTAAACAATTTTCCATGGTAAATAAGGTAAATAAAGCATTTTATTGGATTCTTCTTAATTTGGTCGGATTATATTGGCTGCTAACTTTTGGCCGCTAACTTCACGCCGGTTGTTCAAAGCACGTCGAGCTAATTATTTTTAAAGTTTCATAGTATGAAACAGTTCACGTACCAGCGTTAAATAAGATTTAAGTTGTTACAAAAGTTAAATTATATTCCAGCTTTTTGGTGTTCAAATTAACATTGTGCACTTTTAATAGCATTTTAAAATAAAACACAGATTTTTGTCTACACTGTTCATGATCTGCACAGAGTTAAAAAATCTTGTTATAATTTATTATAACTACATATATAATATATAAATATATTTTATCATATTTATTCTTGTTTAATAGTCATCTAAGAACAAGATTTGCAACCTCATATTTATGAAGTAGAAATTGTGGGCCCAACAACAAACAACCAAGTTTCCCCATTGAATGCCAAATGTAGAGTACACATCCAAGCAATATATGTTAAAAGTCTTTACTTAAAGTAATATCCAAGTTTCCAATACCAATACATAAGTAAGTTTTACAATCGATTCGATTTTACGATGGGGGATATTTTTTTTACGCGGTTTGACTTCGTAACGTAGAAAAATGTGCCGACATTATAAAATTTGTAAACGAAATGTTTTCGTGAAATCGTCGATTAATTTCTCGGCTTTGCTTAATTGAGAGAAAGTAGCGGCTTTAAGCCGATTATAGGCAAACTGAGATTCTTAATCCTACGGATTGTTTGGTAATCCAGTACTTTATTTATTAAACATTATCATTCAAACTTTGTAAGATTTAACGATTTATTTTTCGTAGATTGAAATATGGCTACGTTAAAAGAGTATTATTTTAAGATTTATTTTAAATTAATAATAAAACATTGCTTTTACTATTCTATTACCTAATAAAACATTCCTGGATTTATAACAACTTCTTATTTGGAAATGAATAAAACTTTACCAAACAAAACATTAACCCAAACTTGAACTTTCAACGTCCCGAGCGGACCCCGTCCAATCCCAAGCCTCTAGCATCGAGCCTCCCTTAATAACATCAAGGATGGATCAATAAGAGGGAGCAACTACCGCACCGTGCATATAACTTTAATATCCAAGTATCATAACATAAAGTAAGGCAAGGCTTCCAAGTTTAAATATAAATTTCAACAATGAGCGCCTTAAACGATAAACTACTTAATCAGTTGCACGCACGCGCGTAGGGCCAGTTAATGATATAATTAAAAATCCCCCAGACTGTGGTGTGGTGGTGGGTAAGTTAGCAAGGAAGTTTAGTGGCCTAGCTTATCCTTACAGTAAACCGAACAAGTTGCCCCCATTTGCTAATCTCCTAAGCCAAGTAATAGTGCGGTGCAAGTGATAAACTTTTGAGATTAAGCTAAGAATGTGGTGAGAAGTCTGAGTAAGTTGGACTACGGAAAAAGTATTTCATTAGACAAAATTCGTGTATCTATGCTTGAAAATAATCTGGAGTGTCTTTTAGATATAGCAGGAAATATAATAAGGCCAAAATAGAAAGCCTTTAATTACTGCCTGCAGTCTAATTGATATTGTTAGAGACCTAATGCCCACTCCATACTCGTTTAGCATGCAGCCAGTCTTTCCGCGTATTCTCAAACCTATCTCCGCTCATAAATTACACTATGCACCAATACAAACTCGCCAGGACTACCTGGCAGTACATTCACGAATAGCGCCGAGTAATGAGTTTTGTTGTTGAACAGTTACCGCTGGATTATGGGACATTGCAAACTATAACATTTCCTACATGCATCTATACCATGGTTGACAATAAAATGCTTTTTTACTAGTTTAATTTAATTCTATCATTAGCAACATTGTGCACCTCCTTATACGACACGACGTCTATTTTTGCCTTCGCTTGATCTATGTAACTTATTCTTGGTCTTCCTCTTCCTCGCTTTCCCTCTATCTTTTCCTCTGTGGCTCAACATAGACTAATTCAGAAAATATTATAAGTTAACCGGTATGTGATTCTTTCATCATCTTATCTTACCCTGTGAATTATATGTTCCTTGACTTGCGGGACTTCTACTGTTTTTTCGCCCGCGCGGGTCGTCAAACAGTCAAAGGATTAAAATTATCATTGTTTTAATAAAAATTGTGTAAATTTGTAATAAAGGGTTTTAAGAGAAATAATTCATAACTAAATTAATTATTTGTAGGACAGATTATTTGTTGCCAAACTGCAATATTTCTTGTTTCGACTTTCACTCCAGTTGGTTATATATATAAACTTGATGTAGATTTATTAGTAAATAGCATTACAGTGTGACATCGTAAAATATTCCGGCTGATTCTAAACTTTTAGTTATTGTTAAATAATATATACGAATTAATCATAAAGCGATTGGTGAAAAATATAGCATGCTAAGAGTTGTTATCTTATAAAGTTTTAATTTTGCTAACTAACTAAATTTTTTGCTAATATCTCTCATTATTATCGATTACATACATATCATTTCAATATGTAAGTAATGTCAAATAATATAGAATAAACTATGTCTTAACACTGCTTGTAGTTACTAATACATTTCTTAATATTTTCTAATCAAGAAATAGCTCAATGATCATGAATAAGATTTCTGCGGGATCAATAAAGAGCTGGTGATACCGCTGGTTGTTGCAAGCCTTTATAGGTAAATGTTTATCATCAGGTAAAATAGTACTAACTTTAAGTCCCGACATCGTATACACAAGCGAGATTGATAGTACAATAACCGTGCAACCATTGTACAAAGTGGACACCGAACCGTTGTAGTTTCCGATAAAATCATGTCCGCAAACAATTATGTGAGCGTCGAACAGATTGGTTCGGTCCCCGGACGATCATACGCAGGAATGTTAATCAAACCCTTCGACCGGGTCAACACGACTGGACACATATTTTAGATCCCGGATCCATTTGGTTGCCGGACGTATTGGGATCTGACGATTTGTTATTATTGATGAAATGAGCAAGCTATTGAGATGGCGCTAAGTCGTAATCGCTAAATGTTAGAGTTTAATTTGATAGAACTGATTTTACCGTGATGTTAATAGTTTTAAAGAAGATGGCTTCAAAATTCAAAATTACCTGAAATGGCATCTATTCCAAGGTTCAAGCAAATGTTTTTTATTTTTTCTTTTTCAACTTATCGCACCTCATGACCTCACCAATATTATAATGCGATATAACCGTCCAAATTCCGAAGTTATAAAATTAATCGTAAATGTTTATTTGCGTCTGCCTGCCAACGAAAATTGTTGAGCACGCGACAAAATATTTAGTCAACTTACCACGATTACGGACATGCAAAACTGCGTTAAGTCACATTTCTTGCTTGTTTATTTCATATGAATACGGATTTGTGATACCTACTTCACCAAAAGTCTTGTAAATAAATTTAATTGGAAAGAAAGCATTATAATTGCTGCTTTATTAGGGTTTTATACCCAAAGAGCACCCTGGAAGTTAGCCTTCGCCCGTACAATGTGTCTATCTGCCTGTCACAGGGCTGTATCTTTTTAAAGCCTACTAGTTATTCACAGCAAAATGGCACAGTAAGCAGCGTCACAAAATTGAGTTAGTTTTATTATTATTGTACGGAACTTTCCGTGCACTAATCATATTCGAACTGACCAGGTTAAATAAAATTTGACAAGCTTTTAAATCAAACAATTTAAAAGGCATTGGATTTTTAAAAAGGTTTATTAAAAATAACTCATTTTTCCTAAAGTTCCATAGTCAACCTGAACGTCAGCTTTTTTGTTATTCTTAAATACTTATTTATGGAAGAACCCAGCTCCAATTTCCAAGTTTAAACTACAGGTGACAATTAGAAACGGTAATTGCAGCAACAATAAAAATGTTTATTTTTCGGCAACTCAGTTTTGTCGCTCCTTTATTCTTTGGCATCAATTTTGTAAAAAAAAAAGCATGCAAAAAATCAGCTAGCTTGTTTAATTTAGCGCGAGTCGTGGACAAAAAACTGTTACTCTTGTTGAGTCTTTTTGTTGACCGAACGCAACAACGTAGGAATGCATTGTTCCTATTCTGTCTTGTTCCCAGCTATGTAGCGGTAAAAAGGGGATAAATATTTTCCCCCCGTGGCCCTGACTCAGTTTATTGGAGGATGCGTCATTGAAGAAAGTATTTAGGACGGTGACGCACAGAGAATATGACGGAGAAATTGTGGTGTTTCTTACTTTCTATGTTTTAGCCTTAATAATTTTCTGGATTTTATCATTACGTTTATTTCTTGCTTGCATATTGACATAAGCAATACGAGGTTAATCAAAAGCACAAATAAACGATAACCAGATTCAAGACAAAAACTTTTTTATGTCGATAAATATTTGCCTGGCGTGAGATTGGAACCCGAAGTCCTTTGCACAGCAGGTAGAAGAGCTACCTAACGGGTCGTTAGTACACAAAAAAATAAACAGGAATTTGAACATACAATGTTAATCTATTCGATGATATAATTATTATGAGCTTTAACTTAATTTCTAGAATCCGGACTGTAATACGGGATTAGTTCTTATAATTTTGTACTAATCCATCAAGATACACAAATCTATTTCAATCAATTTAAACAGTGGAGTCAGATTTTACAGATCTTCAGCAAAAAGTTGGCTATGAGCGAGGGATTCCGTTTTCGCCTTAATCAATTTCGTGTAAACTGAGTGAAAGTTTCAATTTGGTGGCTATTAGGATGCTTTCCGATCGGCCGGGCCTCATCGGCGAGTCATAAAGCGCTTGTTTTTATGTTAATATCTATATTTACTAAGTGGATGAATTCAGTATATTATTTCATAGGAATAAATTCGGATGAACTGGTGAAGTGCGTGTTTGATAGGTATTAAGAGATCTTGGAGGAATTGTCAAAATGTTTATTCATAAAAAAAGATACTTATAAATGATGTTGGACTAGGTTAGAAGTACAATGAGGGAAACTGGACTGAAAAGCACAGAAGGTAACTTTGGCTCAGGGTGAAGTTAACATGCATAGATAACATGGCAACCAAAAGTAGTTAGTTCGTTCACCGGTTTTGATATAATTAAATGACATAGGTATTCTATTATTGTATAGATGTGATTGTCGCACCCTTCCTGGAAGAATGTTGTAAGTGAAAAGTGACAACTTTTCAGGAGCGTAAAAAAACTGTCCTAAAAATTTATTAACATTATTAAAAATATGTAGTATACATCAAATGATAGCTAAAACTACCTGTGAGGGGCCTACGTGTTTATATTTTAAATTTACTCAATGTGTATTGAGAAAAACCTAAAAAGGAGCGTTGCGTAATTATTCTTCGAAACATATTAAAACACTTGATGGAGTAATTATGAATATTGCATTGTTGACATGTTATGGAAGTCTCGCTGTTCGGTATTATTGCAGATAACTCTTTATTTGAATTCTGATTTAGTAGTGCATTTAATGTGTAAGTGTCGTTTACATAGGTTTTCCTCGAGCTACTCGTTTGTGTAAATAACGTATCAATTGTTATATAATATAATGTGGATAAAAGTTTCGTGGATAAAGTAAGCAACAAGACTTGCACTACGATACCCACCAAATAAATTCGTTCAAAATGTATGTAAGTATGAATATGCTATTAGTCATATGGAACTTTAGTAAATAATGAAGTGCAAATATATTAACTTCGTTTTTATGATGGAAATATAAATATTTTAATGTTGCAATATTTTACATATTTGTATTTTATTCCTTCATTTTGAAGATAAAAATTATGAAAAAAATTGACAATATGTATTAGCTTTTTCTTGATTTTTTAGTGCAATAAAAAAAAAATCACGCAAGTCGACTTGCATCTTTGTTCCAGGGGGGGTGCGGTTTGTAAATAACTTTTCAAATGTTTTAAAATCAATTATCTAAAAAAAATGCACAATAGTCCGTAACCTAAAAGGAACTCAAAGTACCTACTTTGAGTTCCGTACCTAGTTTGAGAGTTTTCATACGGAAACTTACTACCGGTATAGTATTATTTAGAAACATTCGAAACACTTCTATCAATTCTTATGAGCTACCTTCCTCAAAGATAAAATCAAAAATATTCCGGACCGTTTAGGAAATGAGGCCGATACAAAATTCAATAAAGTAAATTTCAATTCACACAATCATGTTTTTTATCATTGAAATAAACTGTACACAAATCGAAATGTTTGTGACAAAAGGAGAAATCTTGAGGCAAAAAAGGAACGACAATTTACAGGTGTATAATAAATTAAATGAATCATGAACGCTTATGGACACAGCTCGATCCCTGCTGAGAAAGACCCATAGCAGAGGCGCCTTGCTTGATGGATATGCGTATAAGAAAAAAAAACCATCGGTATGTACGTGCGTGGCCTACCCACGCGTGCTATTAACCTGGTCGGTTTATCGTCCCATTCATGGGAGTAACTTGAGACCTGAGCAGTTTAACCTTTAGAGGTAAATCTGATAGTTCATGGTGGGCACTGCCCATTATATTAAGTTACCTGAGCAAATTAGACCTGAAGCTTGTACATAACTGAACTCATAAGTTGTGTAACTGGATACGTGGTTTTGAACCATGTCAATACCGTTCCTTATTAAAAATTCGAAAGTTCCGCAGCTTTCTGTTTATAATATTTCACATAATTCAAACATTTTCATGAGCATTTTATAATATGAGAAATAACTGTAGAAATGAAAAAGGACATTTGCGGATATCCTCATTAAATAAAAATATGAAATAATTTATAATCTATCGAGAGCAAGCAATTATTATTATTGTTTTGGGGTAGGCTATCATTATTAACCGATTTGATGTGGAGATCAAATGATGCAGTGTTTGGAACCGATCACCAGTTAATACGTAAATAATAGGTTTTGATTGTATTAAGAAAATTAAATAAAGGAAGGTTGGAACGTTTAGACCAAAAAAGTATGGCTACTAATGTTTTTAAGTCCGATAACCTAATCTGACGCCAAGCATTTCAATGATTAGGATATTTTTTCTAAACTTAATATAAGAATAGGGATTTGACTATTTTCAGGAAGGTATTGTTTTACAATATTATTTTAGCTCAAAATTTCTAAACAATAACCATTATCGTAAAACAAAATTCTTAGAAGTGATTATAAAGATAAGCAAAACGTTTGATATGTGATACGAAGCTTAAAACGCATTCACACATTTCAAAGAAATGAATATGAAATATGAGATAGTAAAATTATTATGTTTCATGAGCCTAGTGATAAAATCTTTTGAAGTTCCCTACTTTGTAGTAAACCAATATTATATATTTTAAGTTGGTGTTAGATAATCTTATGTAGGTATATAGTTAATATAATGGTGACTAGACATTTCCCCGGAATAAACTATCCAAATCTAAAAAAATATAACTATCTGTGTGCCCAATTTCATCTAATCCCGTTGATCCGTGTATCCGTGATTTGAGATACAAACAACTAAACATTAACATTTATTATATTAGTGAGTTGATTGATTTTCCAATTAATAAATAATTTGGACAAACTAACGAAGCACAAACTGTTGCCTGATGTTTGATCGTTGGCCGCACCGACTACCGAGCGCTAAAATTTAAAGCTAACACGAAGTGTGAAACCGTGTGCAAATGAAAAATTTCCGCCACGCTTATTTCGCTATTGTTACCAATTTGTAACGCTCTTCCAGGCGTGTTATTCCGACTTTTTTCGCTTCTGTTTTTGAATAGGGAATCACACTTTTGTCCATTCATCGATTTTTGTTGATATAACTCGTTATACGTATGAAGAATATTATTTGTAGGCAATGTTCGATAAGAATATTTTATGAGTGTTACTAGGTGTGTGTGTATTTCCCTCTTATAACTTTTATTTTAATAAATCTCATTAATAACTTACCCCCTTATTTATAATCGCTTTTTAACTAAATCAATAGTGTGCCCCGTCCATGAAGCAAATATCCAGGCCCCGTCTCACTCTTTCGATCACCAAATGGCACATGTCAGATAAAGACTTCGGAATTTTAGCTAATCAACGTTTGATAACTTTAATATGAATAAAGAGGTTAGTATTTTAGTTAAAGTCTATTTAAAAATATTATGCATCATATCCCAATGAAACCAATATACATACAATCTTGTTAAATATTTCATAAAACCTCCAACTATTTTACTTCTCTAAGCACCACCTCGCCGGTCCCAAAGCGAGCGGTCCTGACTTCTGCGGTCTTAGAAAGTCATTAGCAACTCAAAAAAAATATGAATAAATATGTTTCGACATGTAATAATTACCAATATACGTACCCAACATAATATGACGATGAAATTGACCATGCATGGAATAACAAGCTTACGTAAATATCGTAGCCACCTGAGAAGCCAAAACAAAGATACTGAGTGTTTTTAAAGCTATTTGTCTTAGAAGACCCTTGTCTATTTGATAAAGAGCTCTTATTAATAAAAGTTTAAGACGATGTTTAATAGCTTTGTATGCTTGACACTTTTCAATTCCTGTTTTAAATAGTAAGATACGGTTCGGATTATCAAACGTAGATTGAACACATATTTATATTTCTAGGTATTGCTATATCTGCTACTATTCAATTATGCCCTAATAGAAAGGTTCAGTTTTCAATAAATTGATGTAAAAACGTATTGTTTTTTCTCTTTGCGCTTTATTAGAAATTATGTTTTTATTTTTGCATTCAAGTCGTAGAATGTGGGGTAAAATTATAAAAGTGTTATTTTGTATAATACACCCACGCTATTTTAAAATAATGATTTTTTCAAGAATGTGCTTGCTTTTTCTGGTTTCTTCAGAATGTTTTTTTTTTAATGTAAATACCAATGTAGGATACTAAGTAGCCAACATTTGAAAGGTAGACGGAAGTAGTAAGTACTTGAGGTGATAATGTAAATGTACTTCAAACTTTGCTGTCAAGAAGATTCATCGGCTACTACCTACGCTACAGGTAAATATTTTATCTATTTTATTACTAGGAATTTTACCCACACATACATATCAATCCCATCGTATCATAAACTTTTTCTCTCAAAAACATTATACCTATAAACTATTCAAGTACCTACATGGTATATTATGTTGGAGTGTTACCAAAGTAATTTTATCCCTCATTATTTATTAATCCCGCGAGGAGAAAGCCCGAATACATTGAAAAGTCCTCTAGCTTATAATATGAATAATCTTAAACAAAATGTGGGAGAAAAACAAAAGACAACAAATACATTGAATTATTACACATAGAAACAAAGTACACGCGCGAAACATAATCCATTCAATTGGAGCCATAATGGCTCCAAATGACCGTCGCGCTGTCAGTGTACTGACTGGCGTTTTAGTGAGTGGAGCTCTCAGAAAAATAATAAATATGACCGTTTGTGCAGTAAAATTGTGTCATAATTCATCAGGGAAGAAAGATAAGAATTCTGATGTAATATTCCACAGATGAGCCACTAATTTTATTGCGTAATTCATCTAAAATAACAAAATTCTAAAATAAAAATACTTCACTCAGATTTCGAGCAAAGTGTTGCCAGCTATTTGTGTGCGAATTTGTGTTGTTTTACGTAATTGATACTGATTTTGTTAGAGTAGGAAGTAGAGTAAGTAATTGAGTCCGATAAGTTGTTTCTTTTACTTTAGCTATTATAACTGACTAGCTGTCCCCCTCGGTTTCACCCGCGTTCTTGGGATAAGTAGCCTATAATACTGGGGATAATGTAGCTCCATATAAGTGAAATAATTTCGAATCAGACTAGTAGTTTTACACAGTATTAGTTTTTTTTTTACAGAGATTGACCCGTTCAAACAAACAAACAAAAAACTCTTCCGGTTTATTGTATTATAAATATTAATATTATATTAGTATAGATTCAGTTACATATTATAAGAATGTATAGCTATTCGTCTTTTATACGATAATGATAATTAAATACCTACATACTTCTTAATCTTCTTTTTCTATACAACCTATCATATATGAAACCTAACATTACCAACAATACCTACTACAAATTGTACGATCATTCATAGCTTTGCACATTGTCTTGGTTTACTATGTTAAAATACCCGACATAAGTACTATGAAACATAACCATTAAACTAGTAATAAATAAATAACAGGCCTGTGTCTATGATAAATTATCTATGACGCAGAACATTTTAAACTATGTATTTAATTAATTTTATGAATACTTACTTCCAATTTCATTCACTAGTATCGGAAGGTTAATTTTACCGAACAATTTCGTTTAGCTTGCAACATTACTCGTGCGCTTGTGTGCGTGTCAGCGAGTGTAATTATATGGTACTCACGCTGACCTACTCATGGTGACCTACGAGTCGCGACGATTTTTGTTCGATACTTCGCTTCTAAGCGTAATAATTCAATGCAACAAATATTTGTTTTTTATCGTAGGATATGGATAAAGGTGGCGCTTTCATAAACAAAGATTACAATGTAGGCCATAGGAAGTTAAAAGCTTTTGATACGATGCTTGAAATAAGAGTTTAGAACAGATAGAAAATAAGGCATTCAATAGCTCAAATCTTGTGAAATACTAAGAATATACTCAAATATTTAAAAGCTTCCTTATCCCTAGACCGCATATTTAAGCTTGTATCAAATGAAATAAGATAAACCAAACTTAATGTTAAGTACAAACTCAAGTCCCAAATCCTTAGCAAAACTAAACTCCAAATTTCCAAATGAACTAATCTAGACTTTGTAAACTTTCTTGACCTTACAATCAGTGATGCTAATCCTAGCTCAAGAGCAAATTTAGTCAAGTTTATCTACTTTCAGTTACCGAGTGTTGCCGACTGTGTGAAGAACAAACAGGCAAACGTAGTGAGCAAACGAGCTCAACTCTTACACCTGCCGAAGTTTTGGATCGTTGTCGTCTACAAGCTACGTGACACTTTGGTAGGTAGGTACCTGAATTAAATGTTCATAGTAGAATGGAGGGTAGCTTGATTTTAAGTAGATGTCTACTAGATTTTGTTCAGTAGATGGGGTATAATTTTTTCCAAAATTATAAAGCATGTCATAGTCTCTCCGATGCTTTTGAAAATAAGGTAGGTACTTATTAATTGTATCCAATTCCCTATTTACTTTATATTACATTTCAAAATTATGTATACATTTTAGTCACGAGTAAGATGGGTAATATAAAGGTACTTTCAGAAAGTTTTGTTACTTGCACGAGCAAAATTACCAGGCGTACATAAAACGTAACGCGGCCGAGGAATACCAAGGAGCTTGGGACACTGCGTGACTTCGCACACATTCATTGTAACAAAGCGACGAAACAGGTAGAAAAACCCACTCCGGCTATATTAAACCCTGTTTCAAAGCAAACAAGACTTTTGTGTAGAGGCACAATTTTAATTAAAGCAAATATTAGTTATACGTATACTCAACATGCGTCCGAATGAATACAAATTAGAAAACATTTCGTAACACGATAAATAACGGAAAAGAAAAACATCTAATTATGGACATACACAAACGTGGTACAAACGAAGTCGTGTATGATCAACAAAATGTATTTGAATAGACAAATAAAATTTCAAAGAATGGAAAACGGACGCGTCCATTTACCGCGTTGTGTAAACGTTTTGAACGGAGCCCACGCACTTTAAAAAGTCTGATAAAAAATATGTGACCGACGTTATGTTCAATTCAATTCGTTTATAAACATCGATTGGCCTTTATGGTCCTCTTTCCATTAACATACATAAACTAATTCTTATGAGAGCCGTCTGAGCATTCATTAATTTACTTTTTCTATCAACTCGGCCTGCTTGTCGACCAGTTTTATTGTAGTGAGGATATATTGGAGAGATAGATTTTTTTCTCTGTTATTAAAGCCGGAATATTCGTGAGACATTAATATTTTTATTACCATCTTAAAACGCGTGACATTTAAACTGTTTTATATCTATATGTGTGTTAGTGGCCGTAAGATAAAGGCGACCGATTTTAAATGTTTTTGCTACTTTACGTGACTTAGGTTATATCTTTATTATTATCAATAGATCACTCTTAGATAATAAAATAAATATCCGAAAAACATCTATATTGACTGTCAATAATCCAATGTATCTATTATTATCACGCATTAGATGACTATCGAATTCCAACTTTGTACTTTTAGCGCCGCTAAACTAAAATTTAATTCCACTAAACTAAACTAATTAGTCAATGCGAAACTCAATCCATTGGGAGGCGTTAATGTCGATATAATCCGGTACATCCGTAACTCGCCCCCTACTAACAAAATTAGCAACATAGGAAGCAATGCATCATAATGAGATCACAAAGGATGGTAATAGATCTATGGGATACGATCCCTTTCCATTATAAAAACTGGCGAGAATGCAGTTTTACGGTAAATTTTGAAAATTGTTCATACGTGATACAGAAAGCGGATGTTGTAAGCACAATGGCCGACAATGGAACATAAATATTGGCCTATTAGTCGGAACTGCGATATTGATACCCCCAATGATATTTGTCAGAGCTTTGTGCACAGTTCCGGCGGTAATCGCTTCACAAATGGCTTGTAGACAAAAAAATCTGTAGCCAACGGCATTGTTTGCTTCCAGAACGGATGAAAGGAATGCCCCAGGTAGACATGGGGGTGGATCGATCGCATACAATATGTTACGCGATGATAGTGAACTTTGTAATTTATTGAACTGTCACACATTCCGTTAATTATGTTGAAATTGACATAAATATACAGTATAGGCCCTGATAAGTTATGTATGATGATGTTACTTTCTACTTAAACTGAGATCTCAGCAAGAAACTCGGCAGAGAAATTTTAATTGAGGGTTTTTCTTTTAAATAAATTGAATGTAAAATTTTGTTTAAAATATAAATTAACACTCCGCTTTTTAAATATAAATTAACAATTATCCACAAATGGCGACATCAATTCAATTAATGATACCGCTACTTAAAAATTTAACGCTGATTTCATACTCGACGATAAATAATGTCAATATGTGCGAATGACATATGCGATGTTCTACAATTTGAAAGTACATAGTAGTTGAAGCTTTCTCATTGAATATTCATAGGGCTTACGA
Organism: Polyploca ridens; assembly: GCA_951394255.1. Taxonomy (NCBI): domain Eukaryota; kingdom Metazoa; phylum Arthropoda; class Insecta; order Lepidoptera; family Drepanidae; genus Polyploca; species Polyploca ridens. The sequence goes on from OX596253.1 coordinate 4,857,010, forward strand.
AGGATCGAAGTAGCTATTCAAGGACAATTCTCTTTACTTGGTTGGAAGTTTGTGGTGCCAGTGGTTTTCTTAGATTCTTTTTTTGCCGGCGATCCGATGCGCGCCTGTTCGACTTGGATTCTTGGCGCACTTGAGCTCGAACAGGTTTCAACATGGGGACCGAAAACCGGTAAAAAATCATCTGAGGTAATTACTGTAGGCTCATCGCTTCACAATTCGATATAGAAGCGTAATAGTGTAAGTAATTGAAAACGAAATCCATTATAGAACAAATACTTTCAACGGTATTTATACCTTTCCAATATACGACAAGAGGCTTAAGTCTGTATTATTCAAAGTTAAGTTCCTAAGCTGGTTTATTTGCTCCTGAGTAAAATTTATATTTTCTTTTCATAATGTTCCTCGTTTTAACAATGTAGTGTCCATTGTGGCGTGCCATTTCCCAACCACTTGTTAGCGAAATTATTAGAAACAGTGCATTGTGTGCGACGTTGGAAACAAAGAATTTCTGCAAGTAGTAAAAAGTAAGGAATACGCGGAAGGCTAGTTAAGTGTTTTGCATTGGATTTTATACCCAGGAAGCTATTATGGCTATTGGTTCGAAAATGGAGAATCGTGAAACTATTTATGTTGAGTTCAATCGCCATATTTATAGGCATATATGTTTTGACTGAATGAATTTTAACAGATTTGGAATGCTGCAATTTGTGTAGTCACATATTTTATCTATTGGAAGTAGGCTATTTTAGTTCATAATATAATAGAGACATCAGTAGATAAGTCGTTGTGTCATAACATAGTCATGCACTTAGTGCTACGTTTACCTGCTCTGATAACGAAAAAATCAACGAACGATAAGAGTTGAGTCAGAATATTATAACTGTAAAAGTAACATTGGAGTGGCTGACAAATGTTGAGTATAATTTACACGACACCAAAGGGCGTACCTCCTGGGTAATATTCCGCCCTCTTAATCACTACCCGGTGGAATAATTAATAACACCTCAATTAAAATATCAACTAAGCGCTTCCGCCCATATGATGAAGGCGAAGATTTCTTGTATCATGAATATTAGAGTGTACCTATACATTTCAGACATAGATGTTTTCTGTTTTGTAGATCTATGGCTTTGTTTATTTAATTTCTTCCATTTTTCTGAGGAACTATTCTTATAGTTGACTGAGAACTATTTAGAGGTTCCAAATCTTAAGTTTTATTTACCTTGACAACTTTTTAGTAGAGATTCATTCCTTGCAAATTGTACAGTGAACCTAATAGGTACGTATCTACAAACTAAGAGTAGATTTACTTGAGTTCCGTTAGGGTTATCAGTTCAATGTCATATTTATGTTAATTTGTGGCCTAATGGATTATTATTATGTTATTATCATGATTTATTAGGTATTATTTATAGATATTCTTGACAAAAGGCTAATGATCCCACTTTGTATCAGCCTGTATTTTAGTACTGCAAAACCTGAATAGATATATATTTATGGCCTTATGGTTATTTATATTGAAAACTTTGTGATTATCCAAAGCTGCGTCAAATTTCCTGAGTTACAAATTCAAATTAGATATTAGGGATGCAAATCAGATGTTATGTAAATCACCCCTAAATTTAAATTTAATAAGAATTTATTAAAATCATCACCTATCATCTAGTTAATTCTTCATAATACACAAATTGCAGAATCGGCTTGAGAAAGAAACCTTTGTTTCATGCCAGAACAAGTCGTATTGCTAATTAACGCCTCGGGGAGCTGAAACAGGTTACGCGATTTATCGTAAAACCCAATTTAGAGCCGGGAGGCACGCGATTACAATCTTCTCACGACAGGAAGGCGCAAACTCCTCATCTCGAGGGAAATCACGCACGCAACAAACTTTATGGCAACACGTCCCGAGAAGTGATTCGCCCGGGGCGGTCGAAGACGGCCTGCACCACACACAAGACTAATTCAAAAGAAATAACAAGACGCGGGCAGTGTCTCTATGCGGTCCGCTCGTGGTATTCTCAAATATTCACTCCACTCACTCTAGACTTTGTAATTTCATTCATCAGATCACTTTCACATATCACGTGTGGTCCGCGAGAAGCACTGCCCTTCATTAGGGATTAACACTGACCGTTGTAGAGTATGGCTGTAGGCTCAAGCGGATTCCATCCTGAGCGAGGCGTTCCCGAAGCAGGCGCTTCAACTGCATGCGTGGTATTTTCACTAGCTCGGCTTTACCCTCCTCGTATTCATCGGCGTATTTCGCTGCTGGTTCCACTGCAGCCGTTGCCTGTTCCTTCCTTGCCGCTTCCTCACATTGGCAAGGGTCACGAGCCGCAGCCGCCTCTTCCAAAGTGAAGTAGACAGCCGCAGCGCCTTCTTCTCTCAAAGTTCTCACTGAGTGCAACAGACGTTGACGGTGTGCAGGGTTTAGTACGCCGATCGCATCCAGATCGGGTTCCCCGACCTGTTTGCATATTTCTAAGTCATCGTAACCATTATCTATGAAACTTTCCGCGTATTGGCCCAAGTGGAGCGATCGCAACCACTCGACGACGATGTTACCGGTCGTGGACGAGGCCATGTCGCGTCAAAATGCGAGGCGCATCACAAGGCGTGCTTGCGGCGCGGTGGTCGGCGAGAAACTGGCGGCCACGCTCCCCTTGGCCCCCTCCCCTCTATAAGCTGCGGTCGCCGCCCCTAGTCCTCCGTGCTTTTGCTTTTTGACATTTTGTAGCACAATCGTTTCATTTCATAGAGGTGCGCGATGCACCACATGATTCATCTAAATTTATTGTTCACAATTCGCTTCAAATTATATATTTTTTTTAAACTAACTGATTGACTTAACAGCTGATTAATGCGACAAAAAGCGGACACAAAGTCAATATAGTAGTGAACAGCGGGTGGTGGTCGTGTAGAATGATTTATGTGTCAATTTATTTAAAAGCTAATAATCTAAGGCACCTCTTTAATGGTCTACTTTTAACGATTTACGAAATTTTATAGACTATGCTTTGATATTGCATTCCTTACAGCGTTGATTAATTTATACGAGTGTCACACCAACTAATTGCTTTGCTAGTCGAGAAACAAATTCAAATATATTTTTATCTGTTTCCAGTGGTTTTATTATCCTAATCCTAACTTAATATTATAAATGCGAATGTGAGTTTGTCTGTTTGTTACGACCTCACGCCTCAACTACTCAACGGATCATCATGAAATTTGGCATGCAGATAGCCTATGGTATGGAGAAGAACATAAGCTGAATAAAAATATAGTAGCATATTAGTAATATGCGTAAATGATTGATTCAGCTTACAGCATCAGTCTGTGCAATCATTTTCATCTAAGTAAATAACTTACATCCTTTAAACCAAATCAGGTCCTATGTGACCAATTACCATTGTGTGTGTCTTCAAATTTAGAGTATGATTCGTGGTTGAACATTGGTCGAATTATTATTTTCATATTAAATTGGCCAAGGAATACAATGCGTTAACCTGAAATATTTTAGATCCTACTGATTTCTTTTAATCCTCTATTTTTATCTGCTTATCCAATTCTGTCGTATTTCCGCCACATGGTGCGCAAAGGCGATGGAAGTTTGGAAAAACTGATCATAGTTGGGAACACGGAAGGAAAACGACTACGTGGTCGTTCACCAACTAGATGGTCCGATCAAGTAAAAGAGTCATCGTCCTCCAAGTTTTACACGGTCGTAAGGGACGCGTTGGACAGAAACCGGTGGAGGCAGATCATCCGCTCTAGAAGCAAACCCGATGCTGACCACGATCCTCAGACATGAGGGAACGACAGAGAGAGATCCAATGTAGTCTTTAATCCTATATGCATGTGTATACGTTATCCGGTAATGAAGCTAATTACCCACAAAGCGGGAAGTGTGCCAAAGTTTACTTTTCCTAAAGCTGTTACTCATTAAACTTCTTGTGCATGTTTTATCTCATTTTGGAAGCTGCAACTAGAACTTTGGGCTTATTTAAGTTTGAATAAAGCTAGCTACGATGCGGGCGAGGTATAGTTTTCGAGCATTGTTTATTGTTTAAGGTAATAAAGGATTTAATCATAACTTTATTAAATGTAGACATTTATAGAGCTGGAAGCTTCTGCTGGACTGAGTTAGCAAGTTAAAGTGGTATACAGGTATCCCTTGAAATGGACTTGAGAACTAGGTCCTGTCTAAACGTAGTAGAACTATTAGTGTTATATTTACTAGCTTTTTTTATACCACTAAGGTGGCAAACAAGCATACGGCCCGCCTGATGGTAAGCGGTTACCGTAGCCTATGGACGCTTGCAACACCAGGGGTATCACTCGCGCGTTGCCGACCCTGAAGAAACCTCTTCACACCCTTCTTGAAGAACCCCATGCTGTACTCCTTTGGGAAAACCACGGCGGGGAGCTCATTCCACAATCTGAGTGTCCGCGGAAGAAAACTCCTTTGAGCCCGCACAGTTCGAAACAATTCAGGTTTCAATGTGTGAGGATGGATTCCCCGTCGATGGCGAGAGTTGCGATGGTAGAAGGTAGCCGTGGGCATCAAGTCGAACAATTCCTTGGAACACTCCCCATTGTACAAGCGGTAGAACACACATAAAGAGGCAAAGTCTCTCCTCAGACTGAGGGGCTCTAAACCGTTTGTGAGCTCGGGATCGTCGACAATTCTAGCGGCACGTCGCTGAACCGAGTCTAAAGGCCCAAGCTGGTATCCAGGTGCCCCCGCCCACAGCTGTTCACCGATCCTGGTATAAAAAATTCGTCATCCATACCATAGGCTATCTGCATGCCAAAATTCATCGTGATCAACTGAGTAGTTGAGGCGTGAAAGTGAAAGCGTATCAAACAATCATACCTATAAACAAACAAACTCACTTTCGCATTTATAATATTGGTAAGGATTCTGGCACGCTTATCGTCTTTGACTGCATCAACACTTAAAAGGCTGAGATTGCGATCAAAATTAAACATATTCAAAGTAAAAATAGAGATGATAATCCGAGGAATAATTTTAGGTTAGGTATTGATGACACATTTCTTCAATTCAAACCTTCTATCCCAAAAAATCTGTAAAGTGAAGATTTTAATATCAAATATTCATTTCCAACATTGAAAGAAATGTTCAACTGATAAAGTCGCCATCTTATCACAATATTCGCTAGCGAATCTATCGACTAGATTATTCCAACCTAGTTTTCCGCGCACTTAGTATCCAAGAAAATTAAATAATGGATGTGACATGTTTATAATAAATATAGAAGAATTTAACAACGACCATTTCAAGGAACTATTTCTTTTATATTTTTTCTTGGATAAAATTAGATGTTATTAAGTAATCATTTTTTGCCGTGAGCAAACTAATGAGTGAAGAAACAAAAATTACTAAAAATATTTTTTTTACCGTAAGGCGCCGATCCCGCAGAAAGAGTTCTAGAGTTCCGCGTTCCGAGTTCTGCATTCCGTGTTGACTATTGTGCACACAGCAAGCAATCTAGAGACACCACGCAAGCTCACAACAACCTCTACACACCACACATTATATATATATTCTTGTTTTAATTTAATAACATACAGAATACAGTATTAATGCTTAAAACAATGTTAAAATATCAAAATTTAAATCCGTAATTGGCTATAAGTGATGTAATTAAGTATGTAAAATTGTTTAACTAAGAGCTGTGGATTTTGTCTCAATAAAAATAAAAAATAAAAAAAAAGTTCTAGAGTTCTGCAATATTCGCTACTGATCACACATCACTTTTTTTACTTTCAAAGGCGCCACATATTTTACAATCAACTCGGAATGCAGAACTCGGAACTCGGAACTAGAACTCTTTTCAGTGGGATCGGCACCTAAAGTAAAAAAGTGAGTTAAAAGAAGTATATTTTACGAGAAGAACACGACGCTCTTTTATAAACATTTATTTATTATTGTTTAGTAAATGATAATTGAAGTATTTCAAATCGAGCGTTTCCGTGCTTCGGAAAGCACGTAAAGCCGTTTGGTCGCAGCTAGTTGGAGTCCTCCTAGGCGGCTTGAAAACTCCAACAGTAGGTTGACCACTAGCCGCAGTGGGCACGCGTGGAGTAGTATCTGGTCATTCTTTCACCCTTTTGTGAAAGGAGGCCTGTGCTCAGCAGTGGGACATTATAGGCTGATGATGATGATGATGAATGATAAATTATTACACATAGTGTACTGTAACATTCAAATATTAGTTAGTATCAGCATAGAGTAAAGATCTTGGTCCATGTCAGGTAGGGTTGCCATCTCTAAAATTTAGCAGCCAGGACATGACGCGTGACAACCCCGGATTTTGGAGCCCGGAACCCGGACATGTCCACAGGTTTTTTTAAAACTTAGTGTAATAATAAACAGTTCAAAATGTCATAAATCAACTTTTTATTTATTTTCAAATACATTAAAATAAAATTTAGTCATCTTTTATCATAATTATTTTAAATGTTACAAAACCTACAAACTTGAAATTTTTAAACCCGGACTTCAAATGAAACCCCGCCCGGACGCTCCCCGGACGCCCTCTGACCTAGACAAATCCGGGGAAACCCGGACGGATAGCAACCCTAGTATCAGGTATAGTTGAAATCATCAACAATTTAATTATTCTATTCAATGCATGTATCTGCTAAAATTTTATCATATTAAAAGTTGATTCCTTATATTCATTACAGCATAACAAAAGCTATTTGGGTTTTCTTAAACAAAAAATAAACACCAATTTTAGCACCTAATAAATAATAATAAAATATATTATTAATATTTAATATTTTTCTTTTAGACTAGCACTTCTAGTTGATTTTTATTTCAGTTATGATTTCACTGGAGTGAAGTGGTCCATGAAATTATGTTAGAATCTGCACTCCGATATTGCTTTGTAAGTGCATTTGTAATATATTGCATTTAATTGCGATTGGAAAATTTCAATTGTCTTTGCAAAATATCTGATCTGATTTATCCATTGCATTTGGTAGCGTTTCAATCAATTGATTAATATAGATACTCGTTACAGGTCCGATTTTTACGAGCTTTTATTTAACTTGCAATGTATGTATGTTTGTTCGGGTGGAATCTTGCATGTTGAATTTCACCCACTTCCAGTGGTCGGATTGAATTTTTATTTGGTATACATTAGTGTATTGGATGACAATGCCAGTACAGTCAACAAAAAGTAGTCACTCAAAAAAAGCTTGTATTAAAAATGATTTTTTTAACAAAGTACTTATAATCTTCGAAAAATGCTGAACGATTTTGTTTACTAACCTTTAATTCAGTTCGACTATTAAACTAAATTGGGTAAAATTGCGAACAACAAATTTAAAAGTTAATAAAGCCAAATTATTTTCCAACGTGTTCCTTAGAAAATAAAGCTGTAAATCCAATAGAAAACAGACAATCGGTAAGAGGACACTGTAGAAGAATTATCGACACACCCGAAAAACGAATCTCGAACAAACTCCCGAACACTAACGACTCAACAAATCTTACTGAACTATTTCCTTACGATACATTATTTCGTTTCACGTCCAATTTCCATAGGCGGCGAGCGTGAAGTATTTAATGGACCAAAAGATTGCTTCGACTCGGCCTACGAAATGCTTTTTGTAAGCTTAGCCACTAGATTTGAGACGCCCTTATATGCATATTTTCTTGTAATAGCCTTAACGCTATGCAATAAATCGCTCCAATTTCAGGATCGATCATTCCGATTTGAAAATGTATTTTATATAAGTACTTACCTTGTTTATGGTGAGAAGTCATAGGCTATTTTTAGTACCGTAATAAATAAAATAATGACGCTATTTAAGCATTTCTAGTTCACAATCTCGCGCACTGTAAAGTTTTTATCAAAACACTTACAATCCTGAATAAAGCATAAAAAATGCTAACATTATCGAATCAACGTTACAACACACCCTTCAAAACCCAATTACGTCATCCTGAAATCCGGCATCGGCACTTCATTACGGCACCTAAAATAATTTATTACCCCGTTGATTTCTTGAAAAACCCTATTTCGGTCTAATACAACCTTTCCAAAATCAGTGGTGCCCTTAGGATATAGATAAATGCTCGTCCTTCGCCGTCCTGACACTTTTGCCGGGTTATAGAGCGAATAATGACTTCGTGCGGGCCTCCCTTTCAACTATTTGTGTGTCCATTTGGGTCAATTGGACCTTCTACGGCTTTGTGCATATTTCCTCAGCTCACTGCCATACGCTTGAAAGCTTTTTTGCTCGGCTTCAAGCTTAGTATTGCGTCACTCAGTCTTGTCGTTTTAGCTGTTAAGTAAAAGTAAAGTGAGTTTTCCATTCTGATTCACATGTTCGCTCTTCTATCTTTATATTTATTGATATAATTCAATAGTAAATTTCAATCGTCAGTAGGTGATAGAAGGACGTTTCTGGTTTTCTACGGACATAGTTCTAAAATTTAGGTAATATACGTTTCTTCCAATTGCGTAACTGACTACCTATACATAAACATACGTAGATGCTAGATTAAAATCTATTTAGGAGAGTAACCTGAAAAAGGCCTAAAATGTCTATAATAAGATTCCAACATACATACAATATAATCTATAGAACACATTCCACTCCAAATTCGCATTAATAATTACTGCAAGCAATTCCTGGCACTGTACCTACCCAATTATTCAGGTCCTACTAAAACTTATCGGTACCTTCCAGCTGTGTTATCGCTCGTAAACTGCTGGAACAGATAGCTTGAAGCTATCAATTGGATATTGTATTATATATACCTAATTACTATTGTATTGATGAATGAAAATTGAGTAGATAATATTACTATTAGTAATGGTCTCGTACTGCGTAGTTTCAAAGGATCTTCCTATCGCGGCGCGGCGCGGCTTCCTACGCTCAGGCTGTGGAATGAGCACCCCGCCGTGGTTTTCTTAAGGGAGTACAGCATGGGGTTCTTCAAAATGGATGTGAAGTGATTTTTGCAGCGTCGGCAACATAGATGCGATATAGATAGAGCGTGATACCTCTGGTGTTGCAAGCATCCTTAGGCTACGGTAACCGTTTACCATCAGGCGGGCCGTATACTTGTTTGCTACCTTAGAGGTATAAAAAATACAGTGTGTTTTTTTTCTTCGTTTGGCCGAATGTACTAAGCACTCAAGCCAGGTTTATGTAAGCACCCTATTAAACTTAGGAAATAGGACTTCTGTACAATGAGAGGTCAGCTTATATTGGAAATGTATAGCTTGATCTATAGCCGTGCATACCTACTGGACTGACCATCTTCAGGCACAGCCATGGCACAACATTGTCAATATTTTAATACATTATATGCAACGTGTGACAGATTTAGATAAACTGTTAAACGGTTTATTGAGAATCGATTTATGTATCTTTTAATAAAGATATTTAAAGTTACATAAATCGATTTAGTAGGCGATTCTGAACAAACCGTTCGACGATTTAGCATCCAAATCTGTTACACGTTTTATATACCTTCGTCAATATTTTTGATCATTGTTATCGCTAGAGATGACTGGCGCCATCTGTTATTCAAGTAAAGAACTAATTGAATTTTCTTTACTTGAATAATAGGTGATTGATTTCTTCTACAGTTTCTCCAGTACAAAAATAGTACTGAGATTACATTCGATTATGAATTCATAATTTAAATAATTCAATCACAAACAGAATGTTTGTGAATTATGTTTGAAACGCAAGTAGTAAGTACTACTTGTACGTAGTATTTATATACTCTGAGGTACTACCAATCTCTAAGCGAATTCAGATCGGAAAAAAATTACGGATGCTGGCAATATTTTGTTGCTGGTCAAATTGTATAAAATATGAGATGAGTAACCCATATGTCTTTAAATGTAATTACCTACCTATTTCTGCATATCACTAAATCAATTGGTTTAGTTACTATTTGATTAGTTTAGTTATAATTTTGATTTCCATATTTGGTAGTACCTACCTACCTATACATTTATTACATACTAGCTGTCCCACGCGGTTTCACCCGCGTCCCAGTCAGCGATAAAAAGTAGCCTATGTCAATCCCTTGAAAATAAGCACTTACAGTTTCTCACAAATTTTCTCTTAGTAAAGAGGACTCAATTCGTCATACTTTTCATACAAAACCCCTGTACTTATTATGGCGTTGTTAAACATTTTTCGTTAGATATTTTGAACAAATTAGTATCTTGTGTACTATATCTAGCCTTGTATCTTGGCGTAATTTAAAAAAAGTGTGAAACAAATTCAGTCAAAGCCTCCGAAAAACAGCGTTTTTGCCTGAACTTTGGCCATATCTAATGTACCTATAAATTGTAAAAGTAAAGAAAACATTAAGATACCAGGCTTGCAAATGTATTGGAGATTCTAAATAACTAACTTTTTTTTCACAAACTTGTAAGATTTTTTCTCAAGAAGTATACTCCTGGAACAAGTTTTATGAATGCAAAATCATGAATGACGACCTAGCGAAGCGGCCGCGAGTGATCAGCGGAATTTACCGACTGATAACCGACGGCTCTGATGCTATCTCTCTTTATTCACAGTCAAACATTACGTTGGATGAAACAACAAGCTTTTAGACTATGCTCGCGTTGAAGTTGCGCCGGCCACAGAGGGCCGCCTTAAGAACATTTAAAAAAACTATCCAGCAATTCTACTTTCAAGTGACTTAATCATTTTTAATTATATATTATAGAAGATTAGGTTAATTTTTGTCTGAAGTAAATTATACACAAAAAACATGATAACCCTTCTCTAAGCAAGGAATGAATATGCTGAAAATAAATCCAATAGCGCAGTATTCAAAATTCCGCCTTCAGTGTTGCAAGCTTTCAAAACCTTTTTGACATGAACTGCAAGTAAGATTTTATGCATTTCGGTAAATGACAACGGGCCGTGTCATAGGCACGGATAGTTCGGATCGCTCCCTCTGATGACCCGACGGCCGACCCCTAGGGCGGGCCGGCGATGGATATAGTGTTGTATAGTGGCCCACGATAAGTAATCAACGCCATTTTTTAAATCATGTAATAAACTAACCATTCAAAGAAAAAAAAAATTCTGCATGTGAGTCTGAGAGTGGAGCTTGCGATTCAGCAGCGTTGAAAAGGAAACGTTTAAATCAGAAATATATCTGGAGTTTGGAGAAGAACTAGTACGGTAAGGTGGTAAGTTTTTGGAAATACTTCAAAATGCGGAAGATAATTTAATATTTAACGTACGGCTAAAATTTAAAATTTCCAATTAATCTACCTTATGTAAGTCTTCGTGAGAATTAAATACTAATAGTAGCATTTAAAGATAATAATAATAAATATCCTGGGACATTCCTCACACACGGTTATCTGATCCCAAACTAAGCAGAGCTTGTACTATGGTAACCAGATAAATGATATAATACATATACTACTATTATGAACTGCATTGTACCTAATAGCTTAAATTGGAATCTAATAAAACTTTGATCAACGCATCCATATGAATAACGTCAATTGACATTATTGTTAAATGTATTACATCTTATTTATTACAAATACACAATGAATTTCTATCCAAAACATTTAAAGCCTGAATACCGTTAGACAAAACAAATATCAAACCATTAAAACTATAAACTAAACAACTTTATATGCACGTACGTTACGATATCGACAAAGCCCAACACTATTGCAACGGCAATGCGGACAATTCGGGACGTGGACAAATGTGCCCAGCGACTCCCCGTGACACGTTCATTGAGCTTTCATTTGGGCAATTTTCGACTAAATCCCGGCCAATAGGACGGCCAGCTCGATCGGCCTAACTACTTCCATTTGCCAGAATAAATACTACCGTCCGACCAGCTTTAAGCTACGTATGACCTAGCTACGTTCTGATAATGGTGTGAAGATGTCAATACGATATCTCTACACGTGAATATAATATCACGTGTAGAAATATCGTTACCATATTTTATGATGCTAAATCTGGAGAAAAATTACGAAAGCTATCAAATTATTAGCATTAGATAAATACTTAGGGTTAGGAAATAATATCAAAAAAGTATTTATGTTTAGGTTCAACATAATAATATGAATAATCTCTATATATAAAAATGAATCCCTATTTCCCTTAGTCACGCCATAACTTGAGAACGACTTTACCGATTTTATCCTTCTTTTTTCAAGTTTTCTAATACTCTGGAGAAGGTTCGGTTTTTTTTAAGAAAGTTGCGTAGAGATATATTAATTTGAGAAAAATAAAAGGTAGGGTACGCGGGTGAAACCGCGGGGCGCAACTAGTTGCGAAATAGTTATAATAATTGAATGATAATTTTACTTAATTTATTAACATTATGTTTTAAACTCTAGATACAGATTATATTAACAAAATTTCGGAATACATATTTGAACATTCAACAAACGAACATACTAGAAATAAATATTATGTTAAGACAAAAAATACACATAGAGCCGCTGAAAAATAATATAAGAATTTAATATTAAATCTCAAATTTTCTATGCTGGCAAATTGCACGTCATTTTTCGACAACACACGAGACTTTATCAAACATTGGACGACTCGAACATGATTATAAGTGTACGTGCTTCGAATGCGATACTAAGTCGGAAAGAACTGTGGGACATCAAAGAAAATCGTACGGGGTGCTTTGATTTTGATATAAAAAAGTGTTCTTGTTATCGCCAAAGAATGAAATCTCCTTTGTGTACTTTACGTATCGTTATGCTACTTATTGGGGTATAGATAAAGTTCTGTTCCTGATACTTTCTGCAAAGGGTGTTCCAAAGGAGGCCTCAATCAGCCTTCTGGTATTGTTTATACATTTGTATGTAAGTTGATGATGACTACTGAAGCCAGATACTACGCATATTAGATGCTAGTCACCTTGCTTATGAATTCTCTCACTTTATGTTTGTCAGTCCCCAATATATGTCTTGGGTTCACAACCTACAGGGTACTTCCCGTGAACTCAGAATCTTGAAATTTGGTACGAAGCAACGTCTTATAGCACAGATAAAGGAAAAATTGCGGAAATCATAAATTTTTAGTTACATCTTATAATAAAAATATTTTGATAATTTTAAACTTACTACCCCTTTCCTTATGAACGCGTAGAGGTATTAAATTGAAATTTATATCAAATACCCAGGTCTAGAATACCTTTTACTTATATACCTACAGGTTTGTACGGAGCTTTCGGTGCGCAAGTCCGACTCTCACTTGGCCGGTTTTTTAATAATGATATTATTAGGTGTAAATGGCTGTTGACATTGGGTAAATAAGAAGAACTATACTAATTTGAAACAGAAATATAGCCTAGTCGGAATGATTGTCGATAATAAATAAGATATAAAATGTATTGCCCAGAAGCCAGGTGAGCTGACAACGCAACCTCCACAATACTGAGGGCTGACTGCTGGCTCTGTATGAATCACACGTCTGAACGTGCGATTCATACAGAGTTGAGATGAATTGTAAGGGAAAAGTGTTTATTTTACTGAATTAAGTCATTTGAATATAGAACTGGGGCCCAAGTCTGCTATTACAATTGTGTTCCAATGAGTTCTGATAGTTATCAGTGGTGTCAAAATTGACACATTTTACAGTTTTGATTGTCTACTAACACAATAGCATCATAATGGCGCCATAATAGCTTTCCTATGATTTTCCACTGAAACTACAATCGTGCCACATCTTTAATTGTCAGTTTTGACAGTTTTTATACCAAAATTCTTTTCGTCCATTATGAGACCATTATGGATTAGTAGACTGCGCACATCGGCTCAATGACAATGGAATTGCAATAGTATCGTGTCAGTATGACATTTTAGCAGACCTGGTCTCCAGATCATTTCAGGTGAATTCCTTTGTGGTGTAAAAAACTAGGGTACACGTGAACTTATAAATAATTATTATTCTACAGGCAAATGAAATTTTGATCCTTCTTAAAAAACGGGTAATTATTTATTTTTCATACTTATGGAGAAAGTGCTTCGATTTTGTTCTGAATCAAAAGATATTGCAAGGTCCAAATTAGAACTACAAACATGAACGCAGAAAACTGTTCAACCTTTCCATATTTTCATTTAATAAATTACAGATTGTTTTTATTTATATCAAATACGGGTTTTACTCCAAAACATAACAAAGTCATATAATAGCCTCTTTACTGACCCTAATAACACGCAAATGCGTGCCACCAAATTTTTTATATTAGCATCCGTATTCAGCCTCTCGCTCCACTAACCTTATTTGCATCTACAATACCAATTCGTTTAAATTCATCCTCTAACCCTTTCGTAATAGGGTTCGTCTTGAGTGCAAAGTTAAATTTGTGAATGGAAAGCCTTTATTGCATAGTGTCACGGAAGGATCCCAGGTGTGGAATGCTTTTACATGAAAAACACAGGACTGCTTGACGCTTGCTTTAGTACCTAAAAAAGGACATTAACCGCAACTATTAAATTGCTGTTTTCTGAAACCTTTGCTTTACGAATAGACACCTTATGTTCCTATTTATAAAGCTTTAGTTTTATTTTTGCAACTCATTTTGAGTTCATATCACTGCAACTATATTTATAAACGGAATCTATGAAACAACAGTGTAACATGCGATTATAGCGTTTAGGGGTAAATTACTTAATTTAATTTCCTAATTGCCTTACATTAACGTCTCAAATAAATTCGAGACGACAATAAAATAAGCATACGATAATAAGACAAAAAAAAATATATTTTGTAGTAAGGCCTATTTATTGGTCTTCCTATAAATAGCACCAAGTGAAAACTATTTCTCTAGAATGATTTGTATAGTGTTGCGTTTCAAAACTGATACTAATCAACAACAAAAAATACTAATAATGGTAATACTAAATGAGTTATCTAGCATTTAATCGACATTTAATTCAGTCACTAGGCTTCCACAGACAACGGTCAAAGAATAAAAACATAATTATGAAATATTAGATATTTGTTAGAATTAGATGATTCGCTTACGAAGGTTTATTTGACGTTTGATGAAAAACAAAATTTATCTCTATGTGGGTAAATGTGACTTGATTTTAATCCTAAACAAATATAGGGAATATTTTCTTTATCAATGTATGTAGTTATCAAAGCAGAAATATG
Organism: Polyploca ridens; assembly: GCA_951394255.1. NCBI lineage: Eukaryota > Metazoa > Arthropoda > Insecta > Lepidoptera > Drepanidae > Polyploca > Polyploca ridens. The sequence continues at coordinate 4,872,181 of OX596253.1, forward strand.
ATGAATAAACTTAATTTTTTTTGTTCCATTATGGTTCCATTGCTCTACTACCTACTATTCGATACAAACTAAGTAATTATGTTAAGTGTGTCATAGATTTTTTATACATTTTGGTATTCTTCTTTATAACAAGACAGGACACTGAAAGGCTTCAATACAATAAGGGAGACTGATCAATTCCTCGAATTGACTTAAGTAACATGAACTGTAGGATAAGAGAGATAGAGCGTAGCGTTTTGCGCTCAATGATCATGGGGAAGTGAGTAAAGTCGCCAGTACTCATTGGGGAGGTGGGGAAGAGTCGGTAGCGCTTGAGTGATGCCCCGTGTATTGCAAGCGTCCATATGGCGGTAACTGCTTACCATCATGCGGGCGTACACTTGTTTATCGATTTCATCATATAAAAAACCTGTTATCGACAAATTAGAGAGTCACAGTCCTGAGTATTGAAAAAAGTGTCACAGACATTTAACATTCTTTTTCGAACAGCCAGGCTTATCGTTTTATTTACAACGCATGCTCTAACATAATAAAACACTAGTAATATAATAGTACATTATGATACAAGCGTGCAAAGTTGGTTATTACATAAACTGCGATAAGTGAGCCGAGAGTGTAATGAATGATCAATGCACAGGCACACGCGTATCATAAAACGTTTTTCAACACACTTGCGAGGAAAAAAACAGTTCTTAAAGTTCCTTTTTGGCCAATGGCGAATAATGGAGTCAGGGCCAGATAAGTTTGTTGCACTATAGCCCGGTTAAATTAAGAAGGCTTCATCTATACACATTAACATAATCGGGATTATTATTATCATAACATATATTATCATATCATAACGGTGCGGTAATGTAAAGTAAAAAGCACAAGTCCATAATAACCTGCATTATGAAACGAATAGCGGTGCAATAACAGTCACGTTACGAGCAAGATGTATTGAAAAATAACTTATGAGTACAACATTTTACACCTGACGGTAATTTTTCACAAGGGAAATCATATCCACGGATTCATGATGTTCCTTCGAGTATACAGAGTCATTCATCAAGACCAGACAGCGTGGGGAAGTCTGAAACTAAGAGTAAATTTGTTCAAAGCTGCTATGACAAAGTGTAGGTTATATACAGAGATCGGAATTAGGTGACTATATTTACCTACACTTTGAAGAACAGAGTGGAGACTTCCATACGAAAACATTTCTTTTTTAAGATTTTTCCCGGGGTTCGGGAAAAATCTTAAGTAAATTAAAAATAAACGTTATTTGACATAAATATGAACTATTTTTACCTAAGCTAACCTAATAATTTTTACCTAACCACCAAATTTTCGGAATTTTTACGAAAAATCTTAAAATAAATAGTCTTACTTAATACATGTGGGATAACGAAATAAATAATTCGATTGTACGAAAACAAACTTCTTTTATTTAAAATATCAACCTAATCTAACAATAATTTTATACACGTTCTTTTCAAATCCTACTTTCCGCCATCATGTCTTTCACACAACTCTTCTCTCTCACACATTCTATTCATCTCTTTCACTCCTTCAGATGCGTTCGGAAACACATCCCACATTCGGCCATCCTGCTCAAGTCTGGCCTCAGACTTGCCAAATGTTCTTAAAGTAAAATAACAACTTTAACATCAAAACAACATAACTACTTACATGACTTTTTAAAATAAAAATAAAACTCCTGAAACCACTTTACTTATTAAAATACTACTAAGAAAATAATAATAGAAATAACGTACGAGCCTTTGGCCACGATTTTATACAATCAACAGCTGTAGAAATCTTTAAAGGCCCTTCAGCAGCAGCATCAGCCGTTTCCTCCGAAAAGCGATCATTTCCTTCAACACAGCTTACTCTATATGGCCGCCGTAAATACTTGGCTTTTAATTTCAAACATGTGCCAAATTGCATTCTTCTCTTTATTGCAACTAGATCACCAACTTTATACTTATTTTTTTCTTTACGCTTCTTATTAGAACAACTTTGGCTTTCTGCTTGTATTTTCAATATCTGTAACTTAGCATCATCACTTAATTCTTCTTTATTTTTTATGTACTCCTGCCTATTTTCCTCTTCCAATATAGTCAATATTTCTAAATCATCTTTATTCTGCAACTCTCCTGTTTGCTTATCCACTATTTGCTCTTCGATAAGAGATAATCTTCTTGGCCGTTGGGCAACAGGTATTTCATCTTTCAAAATAGTTTTTATTTCAATTGGCGCTTCCTTACATTGCAAGGGCTTATAATCAACTAACATCTTTGCACTTCCCGAAATTTCAGGGTCGGGCACATATTCAACAGGATGCTGAACTTCTACTGACAAACAATTATAAATTTGTTGATCTGTCATACTCGTATCTGTCTTATTTGTCATATCAGTCATACCTGTCAAATCTTTCACCTGTTTTTTACCATAGTCAATCGTAGACGACTCGACAGTGCTGCCAATACCCACAGAACCTCCGTCGTCTGTTGCGCATTTCACAAGCATCGAACTTCGCTTCAAACTTTGCGAACTTGCTTTAGCATTCGTGTCTGACTTCACTTTGGACGAATTTTCTGGAGTTTGCATATTCACTGGAACACTGCATGACGTCGATAAATGACCGTAATTGTTACACTTAAAACACTTTATACCCCGCTTACATTCACTGGCTACGTGATTCATGTCACCACAATTATAGCAGCGCCGACCTTGTCCTGAATGCATTCTTTTCTTTTCATCATGCTTCATGCTATCGCCTCGCTGCTTCCTTATCTTATTTGTTATTGTTTCATATATCTCCAACTTCTCCTTCAGCGTAGCATAAGTGGTAACGCCGTATAGCATAGCTTTATTCGTCTCGTAGTCTACTATCCCGTCCACTATGTATTGGATAGCGACGTAGTCTGCTAGTTTTCCTCTTTTTCCAAGCTCCTTCATAACTAGCATGTACTCATAACATGTTTCAGTATGTTTTTTCTTCCTGTTAGTCATTAATTCGTGTATTTCCTTAGAATTCAAGGTGTCAGGAAACTCTTTGAGCAGCGCAGTCTTCAGTTCATCATATGTTCTAAAAACATTTTCAGATTTTAACCATAACCCCGCGGTACCGATGAGCGACCGACGTGCCACAATTAATTTCTGTGTAGCGGTCCACCCAAAAATCTCCGCGTTGTCGTCAATATCCTGCGCCCATCTTGTCGATGTATAGGATTTGTCACTGCCGCAAAATTTTTCAATCATAGTATCTTCTGCAAAATTATGCGTAGGCTGCATGGGCTGAATAGGAGCAACTTCTCCTCGACCCATTTTTAATACGTCTTCTTATAATATTCCGTCTTAAATACGATGCCACCACGTCCGCCACACCGATCCGTCTTTTCGGTAAGACCCGCGGCGCACCCCGTTCTAGAACAATCTTCGTCCTTTCGATTTATTTCGTATCCCGGACGAGCCCCCAAAAATGTGGGATAACGAAATAAATAATTCGATTGGACGAAAACAAACTTCTTTTATTTAAAATATCAACCTAATCTAACAATAATTTTATACACGTTCTTTTCAAATCCTACTTTCCGCCATCATGTCTTTCACACAACTCTTCTCTCTCACACATTCTATTCATCTCTTTCACTCCTTCAGATGCGTTCGGAAACACATCCCAAATACATGTGTTAAGATTATTAGGATATGTATTTCGAATGGATTGCAGAGTCATGGCAATTTTTCCGTGATCTTTAAACGAATGCATCTACTCTTTTATGTATTTCTATGTTTTAATTTTTTAACACTTACTAACTATATCGATGCTTCTGACACTTTCTGACTCGACTTTCGTGTCGTAATTAAAAACGTTAAGCTAAGAAGTAAATAATTGAGACTCAGCAATTGAACAATTTTTTTTTATATCGAATAAATGGCAAACATGACCTAACTAACGAACAAGGTTATCACAACTTCAACCGGTATCACTTTATCGTGAAAATATAAATTAAATATTGACTTTGATAGCATCAAAGATAACTTACATAAAAATTAAGTCACTTTGAGTATTATCTTTTAAACCAATTGTGTTTCCGAGAATTAAACAATAGTTATCTGGCTAACAACTAAAAAGTATGCAGGTAGCAGTTTCCGTTTGAGTAACGAAAGAGATAGCAATATCACGCGCCTACAGCTCGATATTGTTTTCTATCTCGCATTAAAAAACTGTATCTTTATAAGACAGAAAGAGATAGAGATATGCCAGACCAGTGTAAAGCAAACAGCAAAACACTCATTTTCTTCTCATTCCATTCTTCTTGGTATTGGAGTGCGCACGTATCTTATTTTGTGATCCTTAGTTTTGTTTGACCTGGCTTGGAATATTGGACTGTTTTCTACCGCACCTGACGTACTTGGCTTGTCTCACGGACACTGCTTTCTTTTCGATTGGATTTTGTGGTTTTCTGGCATCTGCAAGGAACTAGATACCTATTCGTGAAGGTAAGTTTAAATTTCTTTAATTTGTTGATATTGTTATTTAGGCATGTTTCTTAAAGATTTCTACCCACTACACCGAGTCATACTAGGAAAATGATAGAAGCGTTTCAGGTAAAAAAATATTCTTTGTATTGAAAAGTATGAGACTATGCCCACTAGACCTATCCGTCACCGACCAGCACAATCGCGTGCCATGCACGGACCGTCAACTATTGTCAGCGAGAATATTTTGCCGGTGCTGACATACTCTGTGCATGACGCGCGACGGTGACGGAACGGTTTAGTGAGCATAGTCTCATACTTTTCAATACAAAGAATATAATTTAATGGACGTTATATACGGGCATCGTACGGGTTACATACGGGCACAGCACTTCGTTGATCCGTTTTAGTGGGCATAGTAGAGCGTATCGTAAAAAAAAATCAAATAACAATATCAACAAATCAACGAAATTTAAACTTACCTTCACGAATAGGTATCTAGTTCCTTGCAGATGCCAGAAAACCACAAAATCCAATCGAAAAGAAAGCAGTGTCCGTGAGTCAAGCCAAGTACGTCAGGTGCGGTAGAAAACAGTCCGATATTCCAAGCCAGGTCAAACAAAACTAAGGATCACAGAATAAGATACGTACGCACTCCAATACCAAGAAGAATGGAATGAGAAGAGAATGAGTGCTTTGCTGTCTGCTTTACACTGGATTGGCATATCTCTTTCTGTCTTATAAAGATACAGTTTTTTAAAGCGAGATAGAAAACAATGTCGAGCTGTAGCCGCGTGATATTGCTATCTCTTTCGTTACTCAAACGGAAACTGCTACCTGCTTACTTTTTAGTTGTTAGCCAGAGAACTATTGTTTAATTCTCGGAAATACAATTGGTTTAAAAGATAATACTCAAAGTGACTTAATTTTTATGTAAGTTATCTTTGATGCTATCAAAGTCTCAATATTTAATATATATTTTCACAATAAAGTGATATCGATTGAAGTTGTGATAGCCTTGTTCGTTAGTTAGGTCATGTTTGCCATTTATTCGATATAAAAAAAATAAGTTCAATTGCTGAGTCTCAATTATTTACTACGTAGCTTAACGTTTTTAATTACGACACGAAAGTCGAGTCAGAAAGTTTTAGAAGCACCGATATAGTAAGTAACTGTTAAAAAAATTAAAACATAGAAATACATAAAAGAGTAAATGCATTCGTTTATAGATCACGGAAAAATTGCCATGACTCTGCAATCCATTCGAAATACATATCCTAATAATCTTAACACATGTATTAAGTAACAAAAATATTTATTTTAAGATTTTTCGTAAAAAATCCGAAAATTTGGTGGTTGCGCAACTTAGGTAAAAATAGTTCATATTTATGTCAAATAACGTTTATTTTTAATGTACTTAAGATTTTTCCCGAATCCCGGGAAAAATCTTAAAAAAGAAATGTTGTCGTATGGAAGTCTCCACTCTGTTCTTCAAAGTGTAGGTAAATATAGTCACCTAATTCCGATCTCTGGTTATATATAAGGAATAAAATTGACCTAAAAGAAAACACAGCAATAATTGCTTTACAATTTCAGAAGAGTAAATGAAGCTTACAAAACCAGCTATGCCACTATTGATGATCTAACAGTGTCCATAGATACTATTTAATCACTAATTCAGCACAAAAATTTTACAAAAGAAGCATTACTTAAATTAAAAGACTAACCCCCTTATTCATAATCGCTTTTTAACTAAGTCAATGTAATAGTATGCCCCGTCTCACTCTTTCGATCACCAAATGTCACCTGTCAGATAAAGACTTTGGAATTTTCGGTAATCAACGTTTGATAACTTTAGTATGAATAATGGGGTAAAAATATAACAAAAGAAGCATTACTTAAAAGAGTAAAATAAGTTTTTGTTAAAAAAATCATTTTTAATACAAGCTTTTTTTGGTACTTTTTAGTTACTGTACTTGCATTGTCTTCCAATATACTAATGTACAGTCGAGGACAAAAATAAGTATACACCACCAAGCCTCATAAAAAGTAGCCGTTCACATTATCATAGATATGGGAACATACAAAAGTTCAAAAATAAGTAAACACTGTTGGACAATTATGTATGTAAACAACAAGTTCAATAATATATATCCATGTATCAAATCATTAATTTGTGAACAATCAAAATACCATAAATATGTATTCATCATTATAGTCAAAAATATGTAAACTCATTGAAGTCAAGGCCTTCATGGAATTTAATTGAAAAACGGTAGGTATTTGAAAAAAGTTTTAAAAAAAATCAATAATTTTGTGTTCGGCCACGTTGGTAGTTTCGCGCTCGCGATGTTGTCAGCTCGTGCGCAAGCTGGCTGGCAACGTCGCCTACCGCATGATGTGATCAAGTCGTTGAGAAAGGTAAAGTTATTGTCGCTCCCTGTAACAGGGCACTCACTGAGCAATTTCAACAATTCGTCGTGACATATTTATTCATGATTATTATTTCAAATATTTTGAATTAGTAGATACGTAGCCGTAGCCGTGTTTGGGATTGTTAGAATTGTCGTGAGATGAACTTTGGCCATATATGGTTTTCAGAGTCTGATGATGGAGTAGGAGGGTGGACACTGGAACTCCATAACGCAGCAACGTATCCCAGCCATGTTTGGGGTTGTTGGAATTGTCGTGAGATGAACTTTGACCATATATGTTTCTCAGGGTCTGATGATGGAGTAGGAGGGTGGACACTGGAACTCCATTGCGGAGCAACGTAACCTAGCCATGTTTGTGGTTGTTGGAATTGTCGTGAGATGAACTTTGACCTTATATGGTTTTCAGGGTCTGATGATGGAGAAGAACAGTAAGCACTGGAACTCCATAGTGGAGTTGAACTTTTTAGATACTGGTCCGATTGCTCTCAAAATTGATATTTGAGAGTCCTCGGGGTCGAAATACAAGTATCTTTTCTCAGAATTTTGAAAAAGTGTCCGCCATGTTGAACTTTTTAGATACTGGTCCGATTGCTCTCAAAATTTATATTTGAGAGTCCTCGGGGTCACAAATAAGAATCTATTCTCAAAATTTTGAAAAAGTGTCCGCCATCTTGAACTTATTAGATACTGGTATGATTTCTCTCAAAATCGGTATTTGAGTGTCCTCGGGGTCACAAAACAAGAATCTTTTCTCAGAATTTTGAAAAAGTGTCCGCCATGTTGAACTTTTTAGATACTGGTCGGATTGCTCTCAAATTCGATATTTGAGAGTCCTCGGGGTCACAAAACAAGAATCTATTCTCAAAATTTTGAAAAAGTGTCCACCATTTTGAACTTTTTAGATACTGGTCCGATTTCTCTCAAAATCGGTATTTGAGTGTCCTCGGGGTCACAAAACAAGAATCTATTCTCAAAATTTTGAAAAAGTGTCCACCATTTTGAACTTTTTAGATACTGGTCCGATTTCTCTCAAAATCGGTATTTGAGTGTCCTCGGGGTTACAAAACAAGAATCTTTCCACAGAATTTTCAAAAAGTGTCCGCCATGTTGAACTTTTTAGATACTGGTCTGATTGCTCTCAAAATCGATATTTGAGAGTCCTTGGGGTCACAAAACAAGAATCTATCCTCAAATTTTTGAAAAAGTGTTCGCCATTTTTGACTTTTGAGATACTGGTCCGATTGCTCTCAAAATCGATATTTGAGAGTCCTCGGGGTCACAAAACAAGAATCTATTATCAAAATTTTCAAAAAGTGTCCGCCATCTTGAACTTTTTAGAAACTTGTCTGATTGCTCTCAAAATCGATATTTGAGAGTCCTCGGGGTCACAAAACAAGAATCTATCCTCAAATTTTTGAAAAAGTGTTCGCCATTTTTGACTTTTGAGATACTGGTCCGATTGCTCTCAAAATCGATATTTGAGACAAGGGTCACTCAAAATGGCGGACACTATTTTAAATTTTGAGCAAAGATTCATGTAATGTGGCGCAAGGGTCTCTCAAATATCCATTTTGACTGCAATCGGACCAGTAACTAAATAATTCAAAATGGCGGCCCCTTTTTTTACCCGACTGACCCGGAAGGAGGGTTATGTTTTTCGAGTGTATGTATGTATGTATGTCTATTTTATTTTGCCGCTCTGCAGCCTAAACGGCTTGATGGATTTAAGCATATGAGGTGTCGTTAGATTCGTCTTGACTGGGGGAGTGTCATAGGGTATATTATTTTTATATGGCGCCTAAGAATAAAAAAATAGGGGGGGTTTTAAAAATAAAGTATTCATTATTTTAACAATATGGGTATCAAATGAAAGGAAAATAGACATACATTTTCTCTAAGACCTGTAGTTCAGAAGTTGCCCTCACTGGCTAGAAAAAAAATTCGCCCTGTATATTGTAATACATTTATGCTACCATTTTGACGTAAACTGCAAAAAACCACATTTAATGCAAGGACAGTAGGTACCTACTGAGCCGTTACCATACGTAAATCACAGAGTTGCGATGATTGTTAGCGTTCCTTTACCGTACCGCTCATTTACTTACTAATAAAACTCTTTCTGTATAAAACTAAAAAGTCTGAAATAAATTAAATTATTAAAAGAAACAAAAAACCGTCGTCGTTTCAGAACGTGTTGTCCCCGATTGCAATACCTTATAAAATTCAAGTTATATTCAAAATTCTATAGATTTAGGAGCTTGTTTTTCTCTTTTCAGTTAATTTATGTTTTACGCAGTCGGGTTATTTGTTTCTTTTAATAATTTATTTATTTTTTTGCAAAGAATCCATGTTATGTGGCCCAATGATTACTAATGACCTATACATATATGTATACATCCATCTCTAAAAATATACGCCAAGACTTTAGAAGGACCTTATTATAATTATATTCTATGGATAACCCACACTAACAATTTTTATGCGATTGAGATATTTTTTGTGGGTTATAATTTCGAAGTTATTTTGACCCATATAATATTAGGTCTTTACCTATGAAATTGCCGTTTTGTATGAAAAAATTTAAACGAATTTTTTTCATGTATTTTTTATTTGTATTAATCGAAGTAATCACCCATGCAATCAATGCATCTTTGCCAACGCAGTGGCAGTTTATTGATGCCCTTCTTAAAGAAATCAGCTGGACGGGAGGCAACAAATTCTTCAAAGGCATTTTGTACTGCCTCTCGGGTATTGAATTTTTTCCCGCCAAGAAGTTATCCAAATTCTGGAAAAAGTAGTAGTCTGTAGGCGCAAGGTCTGGTGAGTAGGGCGGATGACGGAGAACTTCCAACCCCAGTTCTTGCAACTTGGAGACCGTCTGCTGTGCAGTATGAGGTCGCGCGTTATCGTGCAGGAGCAGCGGAGACGAGCGATTGACCAATGCTGGTTGGAGATGTGCCAGCTTCTCCATCATTGTGTTCAGTTTATCACAGTACACATCTGCAGTAATGCTCACCCCGTTTGGTAAGAAGCTGTGATGAATCACACCGGCGCTAGACCACCAAACAGTGACCATTACTTTTCTAGGGGTAAGTTTTCGTTTAGGGCATTGTTTAGGTGCTGAACCAGGATCCAACCAACTTGCTGAGCGCTTGCGGTTATCAAACAGAATCCATTTTTCATCGCAGGTAACAATGTGGTTCAAAATTCCTTCATTTGTGTGTCTGTTGAGCAGTGCAAGGCACGTTTCGACGCGTACTTCACGCTGGCGATCATTGAGTTCGTGGGGCACCCATTTATCAAGCTTTTTTACCTTGCCAATTTGACGCAAATGGACCAATATTGTTTTGACGCTAACGTCGAAAGCTGCTGCTAATTCAGCCGTCGACTGTGTATCATCAGCTTCCACAATCACCTTTAATTCGTCATTGTCGACCAAAGTCTTCGGACGACCGCGAGGTTCATTTTTCAGGTCGAAATTCCCAGAACGGAAGCGAGCGCAAACCAATAACAGGTGGTGCGTTGGTTTGTAGTGTTAGCTCCGTAAACGTCGTTGATGTTGCGTGCCGCTTGTGCCGCGTTGTTGCCACGACGGTACTCATATTCCATAATTACTCGAATTTTTAAAGTATCCATGATGACGAAAAAGATTGAAATGCGATGAAAATGTAACACTAATCAATAAACAAATGACTACTTTTGGAAAAAGAATTCCATGTTTGAAAAATTGAAAGTAGAATTCTTAGCCAAACAAAAATTATTTTGATTTGAAATGGCCAGTACAGCAGAACGGCAATTTCATAGGAATTTTTAATCCTATTATTAATCCTTATGTAATTTAATAAGTTAGTCACGATGGACATTAAATGGAGATAAAGTTTGCTCTTTCTTTATCACAGGTTTAAAATTAGTAAGACACAGTATTCGCGATACCGTAAAGGGGCGGGCCGAGACGGGCGCGGACGCGCAGATCGCTCGACACCACACGACATTGCACCCGTGCGAAGACGGGGCGGGTCGCTAGTTCAAATTAAAAGTATAATTTATGAAACAAATGACACGCAAATGACGTCATGCCCTGTTCTAAAGACATCACAAGACGTAAATATTTAATGTGTGCAGCGATATACAGGTCGTTGTTTTGGTCAGCGACGAGCGACTCAGGGTCGATAATACAAACGATACTGGTGCTAAAAAAAATATAAAAAAATACTTTTTTTTTTTTAATAATAAAAATTAAAATTTTGAAAATCATGTAATAAGCTAAAGTGTAGACATAATACTCAACGGGAGTACGAGGGAGTAAAGGGGTGGACTGATGGCGGCTTGCTCCTAGCTCTAGTCTGTGCACGTGCCTAGTAAACATACTTTGCGGTAATTTTATTTGAAATTGAATAAGGTATTTCTCAACATATTTACAGTATTTAATGGAAATAAGTAAATTTTTGGGGAATATATACTTTGTACAACCGCTCCTGGGTCGCTTGTCGCCGACCAAAACAACACCTTGCATACAGGGCGAATTTTTATTTCTAGCCAGTGTGGGCAACTTCTGAACTACAGGTCTTAGAGAAAAACGCTGAAAGGAACCCGAGCTGAATTTTGAAGAAAATTAAAATGCCATTAAAATTTATTTAAAAAAATAGTATTTTCGAAGATATTGAATTTCTTCAAAAAAAATTTTTTTTTCGAAATTCTGCTTCTTCGTCACAATATGAACCAAATTATGTAAGACAATCTTGCTCTCAAGTTGCTAGAAGTTATCCAAAATATTATTTTATATTTTCCTTGACCATGGTTTTATGCTGCGTAAAGTTTGATGAAGTGGAGCAGATCTCGCAGGGACCTCACTATGTTTAACCATAAAGAATTGGCTCTTAGCATGCTGACAAAAAATTTGAGGTCAATTTTGATAACTTCTAGCAACTTCAGACCAAGATTGTCATACATCGTTCGTATTGTGAAGTAGAAGTAGAAAAAGAAAAAAAAAATTGAAAAAAATTTAAAACACATTTTTTTTTATTTTAATGGCATTTTTATTTTCTTCAAAATTTAGCTCGGGGTTCCCTTCAGCGTTTTTTTCTAAGACCTGTAGTTCAGAAGTTGCCCTCACTGGCTAGAAAAAAAAAACACCCTGTATATGTAGGTACTACATAATATATGAATGAATTTTGTGTGATCTTCAGTGTCATCATTGTTCAGATAGTTGTATACATATTTTTGGCACATTGAGTGGTAACAATTTTATGCATCTTTCAGGGAATACATATTTTTACTTTATCTACCGTGTACATATTAATGATCGTGTCGGGTACATATTTATGTTGTCTATATTGTTTACATATTTGTTAGCATTTGAATGAGTACAAATTATTGGAGCTTTTTATGATTACTTCTTTTTGATAATGATACGTGTATACATATCTTTGTCTTCGACTGTACACCAAATATCAAGTCAATCCGACTACTGGAAGTGGGTGAAATTCGACTTGCAAGATTCCACCCGAACGAACAAACATATATACATACATTGCAAGTTCAATAAAAGCTTGTAATTATAAACTTATTATATTCAATATAAGCATTGCATATAAGCACTCGTAGTGAAGCATGATTATCCGTTCTTAATCGATCGGCAAAGTTAAGCTACCACCAGCGAGACCGGTAACTGGATGGTGACTCCCTAGTGATATTTCAACTCGAGCGTTTTCCATGCTTCGGAAGGCACGTAAAGCTGTTGGTCCCGGTTATCACTTAATTGTGACAATTGTTAAGCGAGTTGCAGCCTAGGCGGCTTAAAAACTACAACATTAGGTTGACAACCAGCACCTCCGCAGTGGGCATGTGTGGTGGAGTAATTTTGTGAAAGGAAGCCTATACTCAGCAGTGGGACATTATAGGCTGATGATGATGATATTCAAGCATTTGACTACCCAATATTTACTTAAATAAATAAAATATTCAACAGTATTGAGTCACTTTACGTTCCTAATGGGGAACGGTAATCACTTATCGAAACATTCACAGGAGTGTCGTATCTACATGAATCATTGCAGTTGTTTTATTTCCGGCAGGTGTTTCTACTCAACCGTGACATACCGTTTAACATTTTAAAATGTCATGGTGTCTATTATACTGCATAATTAACAACTAGTCAACTGAAAAGTGTGCGTGTGGTCCTAAATCAAGGGGCATTATTAAAGTTTATGTGTTAACTACCTATGTCCGGATACAAAAGGGGGTTGAAAACTTTTTAATTATTAGCGTAATTAACATAAAATTATTAATAATTGACAGGCATAGAATAAGTAATAGTGGGTACTACTACTCATTTAGGCTTTGGGAAAAGCCTAAGAAGCCTATTTCAGTCTAGATATAAGTAGATATCTTTATTTACAACAAATATCTATATATAGAAAATTTCCTCAAGCCTGCCGCTGCTTCCGATTAACGGCAGGGTTCCCAGAAGGCTGGCAGCGTTTCCTCTTTGGATAGCCAAGCTGACGCGTTGGCGGAAAAAGCTCCCCGCCCGCTGGTCTCCGGAGGTCTCGATCAATTTTGATGACAAGGTGCGAGCAAAACGGCGAGCTTCGGACCCCCACGTTCCTATCGTCCGTCCGTCTCGACCGTAAAAGGCACAAAAATATAATTGGATCCAATCGATGCGTATTTTTTTAATTTTGAATTTTCCGCTCTGGCCGCAGCTGTCCCTGCAGCTTTACAAGTCTTTACAAGTACATGTGGCATCCCACACCAGCGACTTGCCGACACTCCAAGGGATCAAAAAAAAAAACATCCGGTCTCTTGCCATCGCCCCGCGCAATACCGACTGGTTCCAGTACGGAAGGCACGTTAGCGACAAGAGCCCTGCGGATAATGTAATTAATAGCTGAGTGTCGTGATATTCGACCAACACTTAGGGAGCACGAAAGCCCATGGTGGCCGAGCTCGTTGACGAGATGTCCGCAGTCTAGATTGATGATTATGATGATGGTGAAGAATATAACTCAAGAAAATTATCACTTATTAACGCTAGTTCATACTGCTCACCTTTAACTTTTACCAAAATGGACTTGAATATTAAGATTTCAATGTTAGTCGCTTAAATCTGTTCATTATGATATAACCTGGGCGAAGCTTTGCTCGAAACGCGGAAAAAGGTGTTTTCCTAGAGATGGGAACTATCTAGATCGATTTTTCGCTCCCAAGAGCCTAAATAGCAAATTCCATCGAAATCGTTTGAACCGTATTCAAAATCTCACACATATACAGATTGTAACAGAAAGTGTATATCCCACCAAAAACATTTTTATGTAAAATGTTGCCAAGACATATACAGGTCGTTGTTTTGGTCAGCGACGAGCGACTCAGGGTCGATAATACAAATGATACTGGTGCTAAAAAAAATATAAAAAAAATACTTTTTTTTTTTTTAATAATAAAAATAAAAAAATAATTTTTTTGAAAATCATGTAATAAGCTAAAATGTAGACATAATACTCAACGGGAGTACGAGGGAGTAAAGGGGTGGGGCGATGGCGGCTCGTACCTAGCTCTAGTCTGTGCACGTGCCTAGTAACCATACTTTGCGGTAATTTTATTTCAATTTGAATAAGGTATTTCTCAACATATTTACAGTATTTAATGGAATTAAGTCCATTTTTGGGGAATATATATTTTGTACTACCGCTCCTGAGTCGCTTGTCGCCGACCAAAACAACACCCTGTATAGCCACATATTTTGACTACGGTGTGTAGAGTTTGTGAAGTTTGGGCTTGTAGAGTAAGGGCAAGTAGAGTTATAAGCTTGGCTCTACATAAGATCTGATAAATTTTTGACAGTGCAAGCCATATGTCTTGGCAACATTTTACATAAAAATGTTTTTGGTGGGATTTCACTTCTTTTTGTAAGTTGCTATTGTTTTTTTTTTGTGTTTGAAATTTCCAAGTTTATAATTTTTTTGTTGATTGTATACTAATACAAGCTCACATACCAAATTTCAGCTTTCTAGGACCTCCGGAAGTACCCTATGAGTTTTGATGATCATCAGTGAGTCAGTGACGAAATCGGGGTTTTTTAGATATCAATAAAATCTAAAGTATAAGAGCTATATTATTGAAACTTAATATATTTAATAAGTTCACTATTGACATCATGTCCTGAGAATTTTGTTTATCTGGTATAATCCAAACCCAAGTTATGAGGCTTCAAAAAACGACGAAGCGCTTCGAGAAAAGGTAGGTAGTGCCCTTGCGCTTCGCTTGGCTGTCTTGGCAGATCCATTACAATAATCCACTTTTTTGGTACTAGGCGCACAGATCGCGGAAGATAACATATTATATTAATACTAGTGTCCCCCTCTGTTTCACCCGCGTGCTCAGGATAAAATTAGCCTATGTCCTTCTCCATACCATAGGTTATCTCTATCAAAAATATGGTTGAAATCGGTAAAGTCGTTCTCAAGCTATGGCGTGACCAAGGGAAGTAGAGATTCATTATAGAGATTAGCAAAGTAACATGATATGTTGGTTATGATTTTAATTGAATAAACTTGGAAGCAAAAAAAATGGTATATATTTTTGAGTAATTTATTTTGAGCTGAAACTTTGTATCGAGAATATGTTCCTGATGTAGTCTTCACCCCCTTCAATTCAAATTCAAATTTAAAAAGTGTTTATTCAATTTAGGCCCTGATAAGGCACTTCAGATGTATATACCCTTTTTGTTACACCAAGTATACAAATATTGCTCGTTTAATAGTATAGATAGAAATTATATAGGATAATGTATCAGCATCAGTTAACCATTATACCTTTAATATGCTATGCTCTACCTCTCCTTAAAGATTAGCATTTTAGCTTCGGTATATTGGGTCACATTGCAACAAAACAACCACTAAAACCATATAGGAACTCTTGTGAACTCGGACACAGCCAAGGTATAGTACAATCGGATTTAATTTCATTCACTATAAAGCGTGTCTCCATATACGTAACAATCCACAGATATTAGTTCGGTTAGTCGAATCGCAGGAAACGTTTGTTACCGTCTAATTTAATGCACGGTCATGCACTAGTGGGTTTGTCGTGAAGCTTCGTTAGCTCGCTCGGCTTGTGGTCTGGTGTCGTATGAGACAGAATTACAGCTGTTAGATTTCTAACATGAAGTAGAAACTTAAATATTTTAAGTTATACGTACATGCGAAGTTTTAGTTTGTTACAATGTTTAGTTAGATGACATTTTTTATATTATACTGACCTGAGTGCTCAACAGAGCAAGGCAGTACTTCACATCGGGGCAAAGGCTACAAATTTATAAGTCATAAGTCCGGCCTCATATGGAGTACTGCTGTCATCTATGGGCGGGAGCACCTTGATACCAGCCTGGGCCTTTAGACTCGGTTCAGCGACGTGCCATCAGAATTGTTGACGATCCCGAGCTCACGAGCGGTTTAGAGCTCCTCAGTCTGAGGAGAGCTTTGCCTCCTTATGTGTGTTCTCCCGCTTATATAGCGGAGAGTGTTCTAAAGAATTGTTCGACTTGATGCCCACGGCTACCTTCCACCATCGCAACTCTCGCCATCGACAGGGAGTCCATCCCTACATATTGAAACCAGAATTGTTTCGAACTGTACGGGCTCAACGGAGCTTCCTTCCGCGGACGCTCAGACTGTGGAATGAGCCGTGGTTTTCCCAATAGAGTACAGCATGGGGTTCTTCAAAAAGGGTGTGAAGAGATTTCTGCAGGGTCGGCAACGCGCGAGTGAAACCTTATAAAAATAATTACACTTAATATCGATCTTGTCATTGGGACTTCACCGATCCGTCAAAAATATAGTCCTGTAGAAATTCAGAGTGTCAGAACCTTCTCTTTAAAAAAACATGATAAATCGACTTTCTCACACGTTAGTGAACGTCACATCAAAGATTTTCATACACAGCATCTGACAGATCGATCACTTGTCGATCGATTATTCTTTCGATTTTATAATTATCATCAAATAAATATCATTATGATAATAATTAGAATATATTTGCAAGTTTGAAATTTTATACATAATAGAGATTACGTAGAGCTGTCCCCTGCGGTTTCACTCGCGTTTCCGGGATTAAAAGTACGCTGTGTCCTTTTTCATATACCTAACTATCGGCGTGCCAAATGTTATCATGATCGGTTCAGAGGTTTATTCGTCAAAAAGGACACACAGACAAGTGAGTAGGAAAGTAAGGGTTTGTAAAATCCTTACAGTACACTTAAGCAAAGAAAACGAAAATTTTGCTAATATTGTACCATTTAAGTACCGACATTTGTATTTATGTTTTATAAATAACACTCGTTACAATTTATTTGTTCTTCTGATTGGATTCACAAAAATACCGTACAAAATAAACCGGGTAACAATTATTATTTCAAAGAGATTTTTGTGCCTATTTAGTTGGATCATTGGTAGGGGAAGGACCCTCTTTGCCTTAGGGCATTCTATTATTGTATATCAGAACCTATTAAGTACTACATGATGTATTGAGAATATAATAATATATAATAGTTGAATTGAATTTATAGGTTGTTATTTGAAAAATTTGTATTAACATTGAGCTGCATATGTTGCATGTATATGTTATATTAAATGAGGGTGAAAGGGAATGGGCAATACTCCACCACGCGTGCCCACTGCGGATCGGTGGAGGTAGGCCAACCTACTGTTGGAATTTTTCAAGCCGCCAAGGAGGCATCCAACTAGCTTAACGACTATCACAATTAAGTGATAACCGGGACCAACGGCTTTACTTGCGTTCCGAAGCACGGAAACGCTCGATTTGAAATACCACTAGGCGGTCACCCATCCAGGTACCGACCACGATGGTGGTAGCTTAACTTTGCCGATTGATTAAGAACGGCTAATCATGCTACACCACGAGGGCTTCCCTTTCTCTCTCATTTGTGAAAGGAGGCCTGTGCTCAGCAGTATAATGTGCCATAGGCTGATGATGATGATGTAATATTAAATTAAAAAAGACAAGATGTAGCGAAACCCCGAGTGATTAAAAATCTTGATACTTGTCAAGTTGAAGTAACACTATAGACGACTTTTATAATACGATTTTCGTTTTTATTCGCTAACATTTTAATAAGGTTTTAATAAATAATGCAGTGTCAGCACAACGTCGAGCGATATTGCGATAATTTTCATATTTTTAATGATTCTTTATAGTATTAAGATTTTATAATTAAAAAGAGGTATATATCTTGATAGGTTGAAAATAGTTACGTATTTTATTTTTATACTAGTTGCGCCCCGCGGTTTCACCCGCGAGTCAAAATACTTGAAAGTTAAACTTCCTTAAAAAAATATTTATTCAATTTAAAAGCCAATGATATATTTAATATAATACATATAAACTTCTTAGACTAAGGTCGAACGGAAAATGAGTTACTCCTGACATGGCGAGTACTCTTTTATACAGTGGTTAAGCCACGCCTAGTTCTGTGTCTTCAATCTGGAACTTTTCCACGTTGCTGGTCCAAGGTGTTATTGTAATGCGTTTAACTGGAGACTTTAAATTACCCTTTGTTTGAGTTGTTGTTGGGTGGTCCTTTGTTATTATTTCTTTATGTTTATCAATAACTGGTACTAGTTGACTCTCCCCTTCCAAATTTGAAGTACTTGGTTTAGAATGAACCTTAGTACTGAAAAATTTATAAAGAAAACATGTAATAATTATTAATATTATAAAACTTGATACACCATACTGAACATAAGTATGGGTCTCTTGAGTTTGTAGCTTCTCTATTTGTTTCAATTGATGTAATTTATTTGAAATCTTCGTTGTATCATATGTTAGATCCATTTCAGGTACCTCTTCTTTGTTCACTATTTCTAGTTTTGACAAGATTATTATGTCTTCAGATTCCTTTGTTTTAAACCTTATGATACCTGCAATAGTAACTTGACAATTTTCACCATTTAGTATATATGGTCCTTTAATCCATAATGTTTCGTCTCCTTTTTCACATTTAACATTTATTTCAGTAGTTTTATTTACATAAATATACATTCCTCGTGGTGACAGTTCCTGTATAAGTTCTTTAGGACATTTTATAGGTACAACATTACAAAGGTCAGTATTTTTCTTCAATATTATTTCCGATTCACATGTATCTTGCTGTAAGATACTTCCTTGACAAATTAATTGATCGAACTCAGTGCAATCTTGAACTTCGTACATTTCTTGATCATTATAGGCTAAAGTAACTTTTCGCATAATGGGATAGGTACAGGTAGGGAAATTTTGGACAACAGGTACAATTTTTCTTGTTAAATAAACATCTGTTTTTACCAAAGGTATTTCTAGCATAAAGTATACAATATTTTCAATAATCTTACTATTAACTTTTATAAATGGTTCTACATTATTTATATTACTAGAAATCATAACATCATTAGGAATTAAGTTTAAAGTATCTTGTAAATTATGTGACTGTATTATGCTATAATGATACATATGATGTTCTGCAAAGGTAATAGCTGTTGTCAGCCTTTTTGTATGAGGCCATTTCAAATACTACACGTTTTAATCGTTTTGATGGATACGCATTAATAATAGGTATTCCATTATCACTATCCTGTTGATTTGAATGTACAGTCTCAGTTCGACTACTGCTAATTTTTGAACTATTTGACAACGTTAAATCTTCATTTAGATTTCTTTGAATTGTATTACTATTATCTGAATCTGACAAAGCTAAATCTTCTTCTAAATTCACTTCTAATGAATCACCATCTGTATGATTTATTTCTACTCTGCTTAAGGCATCAGCTACAAAATTATCTTTTCCTTTAACATGTTCTATTTTATAATCATAATCTTGTAACTTTAATTTCCATCTAGTTAATCTTTGATTTGGTTCTTTTAGCTTTGCTAACCATATTAACGCTTTATGATCGGTTCTCAATACAAACTGTCTACCATATACATAAGGTCTAAATTGAGTTACTGCCCAAAGTATTCCTAATAATTCTTTCTCGGTAGTGTTATATTTTTGTTCAGTACTGCTTAATGTTCTCGATGCATAAGCTATTGGATGGTTATTCTGACTAAGTACAGCTCCTAGTGCTATGTCTGAAGCATCAGTTGTGATAACAAAAGTTTTGTTAAAGTCCGGAAATGCTAATATGGGTGCATTCATTAATAAATGTTTGCATGTCTCTATAGCTTCCAAATATTGTTTATTATTAATATCTATAGTTGCATCTTTTTTCGTATATTCCGTAATTGGTTTAATGATTTTACTTAAGTTTGGTACAAACTTTCTATAATAACCAATTAATCCTAAAAATGCTCTAACTTCTTTTAAAGTTTTAGGTATCGGGAATTTTTGAATTGCTTCTAATTTCTTTTGATTTGGTTTCAATCCATCTTTATTTAAAACATGACCTAAAAATTCTATTTCCTTTTGCATAAACACGCATTTATTTTTATTGACTTTAAGGTTCGCCTTCCTTAATGCTTCGAACACTTGTTGTAATTTATTCACATGATCCTGTTGTGTCTTTGAATAGACAATTATATCGTCAAGGTAGACCAAACAAACATCACGTCCTATCTCTGATTTCAATACATTATTCATCATGCGTTGAAATGTGGCAGGTTCATTCTTAAGTCCAAATGGCATTCTGAGGAATTCATAATGGCCATCAGGTGTGCTAAATGCAGTTTGTTCAATTGAATTATTATTCATAGCTATTTGATGGTATCCTGATGTTAAATCTAGAGTCGTAAAATATTTATTACCTTGCAGCTTTGAAAACAACTCTTCTATATTTGGTAATGGAAATTTATCCGATTTTGTTTTTTCATTTAAACGTCTATAATCAATTACCATTCGCCATTTTTGTTTACCTGACTGATCCATCTTTTTAGAAACTAAATGAACGGGTGAAGCCCATGGAGATTCTGATGGTCTTATTATATTTTCGTCTAATAACTTATTTATTTGTCTGCTAACTTCTTCGTGTTGAATTTGTGGTAATCTAAAAGGTCTCTGATAAATTGGTTCAATATCAACTAAATTAATGTGATGATCTATTTTTGTTGTTGCACTATTTGTAACATCTTCTGTAAATAAATCTTTATATGTTGCACATAAATCTTGGATATTTAAATCATTTTCATCTGTCATATTAAATATTAATATTTCTTTTTCAGGCATTGTTAATTTTCTTTCTTTTAAATCTATTGTTGCGTTAATTTGTTCTATCATTTCAGTACCCATTAAAATATCATACTTATCACTAAAATCATAAATATAAAATTTCATAGGTCCTTTATCTTCACCAAAACATGAACACCAAAATGGGGTATTTATTACACCATTATGAGAAGTTATACCATGTGAGGTCCTAACAATAAATTTTTCAGGTGACCAAAATTCAGGAAAATAATCTTTCTGTGCTTTACTAGTTATGAAAGAACGCTGACTTCCAGTGTCAATTAATATTTTTAATTTAGGATTTTCAGTTTCAAAATAGGGTAAATATGATTTAACATGATTGAATTCTATGATGGGTCTTTGTTTACAGTATCGTCCTGAAAATTTTCATTTTCGGGAATATATTCGGGAATATTATTATAATACTCACAGTCTTGGTAGTCGGGTGCGTATTCATAGTATTCACTTTGTTCTATTCCAAATTCGGGATTAATTTCTTCATCATGTAAGAAAACTTCTTTAGCAACAAAACCTTTTCCAATATTTATTTGACCGGGTTTTAACGCGGTAGCTGTTCGCATTGTCACATCCTCAGACTGTCTGGGCGGATTGACTTGTCGAGGTTGATAATTATTATTGGCGTAAACATTTTTAAATTGCGGATGTCTCGCGAATGCATTGTTCTGGTATGGCATAAAATTACGATGTTGATTGTACGTGTTAATGGGGTGTTGAGGATTGGTTATCCTGTTCATAATAGACCTTTGTGTAGGCGGATATTTATGCTCTTGTTTATTAGCATTATGAGGATAATGTGTCTGCAATGGGTTTTGATGAATTATTTTTGGTGTAGGCAAATAATTTGAGAACTTTTGTTTAATATTTTCAAAACGACCTTCGGCTTCCAATTGTAAGATTTTCGCGACCGTGTCATTAAAGTTACAGTTACTTACATAAATTTGATCATGATACGGTAAACTGCTTCTTAAAGTATTTTGGGCCATATTAATATATGGATCCATTACTTGGTCCACTGATACGCTATTTTTATACAAATCCATTAATCTACTTTTTATAAAAAATAATTTTTGTTTAAGCTCAAAAATGAAATCTTTATAAGATCCCTTTCTCTTAAGATTAGATAGCTCTAATAATAATGTATTAAATTCACGTGTGTCTCCACACTCTGACTTTAGACTTAATTTTATATTTTCCCAATTAAATTGGTGATCTATCATAGAAATAATTAAGGCTGCTCTGCCTGTGAGTTTACTTAACAACATCATTACATTTTGAGGTGTATCCCCTCCAACATAATTTAACCATTGTGTGGCATTATTAATATAATTATAAATTGCTAACGGCTCTCCATCATATGAAGGAACAAATGCCATTAGTTTAAATGGGTCCATTTTCGTGACCTGTGTTAAACCTGGTGCTGAAGGCACGAAGCTTGGCAAACCCTTACTATCAGAAGAAGAGTCAGTCATTTTACAACGATCCTTAGTTTTGAATACAAGAACGGGTGATCTTAGGAGCGGAATTTTGGAAGTTGGGTAGGAATGCTACTAAGTACTTACAATAATTGCCAGCTGATGATCTTGTTCCACATATTTTTCTATATCTTGACTAATTTATTTCTTGAGTTCCCAGATTTTAAAGACTTGAGAGTCACGCGAAGTAGTATTTTAAGTTTACTCAGCGACCAAGGATTTTACTTTGATCTTGAACTGTAGTAGGCTTAACACTTTTTAAACTTGCTTAAATCTGAGCCACACTTGGGCGCCAGTCAAAATACTTGAAAGTTAAACTTCCTTAAAAAAATATTTATTCAATTTAAAAGCCAATGATATATTTAATATAATACATATAAACTTCTTAGACTAAGGTCGAACGGAAAATGAGTTACTCCTGACATGGCGAGTACTCTTTTATACAGTGGTTAAGCCACGCCTAGTTCTGTGTCTTCAATCTGGAACTTTTCCACGTTGCTGGTCCAAGGTGTTATTGTAATGCGTTTAACTGGAGACTTTAAATTACCCTTTGTTTGAGTTGTTGTTGGGTGGTCCTTTGTTATTATTTCTTTATGTTTATCAATAACTGGTACTAGTTGACTCGCGTACCCAAGGGATATCCTACCCTACCCTACCGTTAAGTTTTCTTAAATTTTCTAAGTTTCTGCGCAATTTTCTTAATTTTTTTAATGTAAGAACCTTCTGCGAATTATTAGAAAACATTTAAAAAGGTACTAAACTAATTTTAGGTACCGCAGTGCATATTATCAGTCTTATTTAAGATGTAGAATTGGTTTTAACTGAAAAATATAATATTGTAACCTAGAACTAATTGATACAACATTAATTACATTAGTTTTTACAATAACTATTCTTCATCAAAATTATTTAGAAGTTAAAACACAGCTACGTATTTTAAAATGATTAAAACAAAATTTAGAATGTACCGTCCCCTCAGGTGCTCGAACTCAAAGCATTCCAACCGTCCCGATCCAGGGGTGAAATTAACACAATATTTTTAAGGATTGCAAATATGCCCGTAATTTCACTTTCATAAAGGTTTGTCGGTGCTGTGTATTACAAAAATGACATACCTGTGTACGTGACAATAAAAAAGTTTGTGAGACTAGTATGAAGCTGATTATGTCGAAAGTTACATACCAACTAAAAAATTTACCTCAAATATTTTTTTAGTTTTCTCTATCAACTTTGACGCTAAATATTCAAATAGGTATATTATAACATAACTACATTATAATTATACAGGTCGTTGTTTTGGTCAGCGACGAGCGACTCAGGGTCGATAATACAAATGATACTGGTGCTAAAAAAAATATAAAAAAAATACTTTATTTTTTTTAATAATAAAAATAAAAAAATTAAAATTTTGAAAATCATGTTATAAGCTTAAGTGTAGACATAATACTCAACGGGAGTACGAGGGAGTAAAGGGGTGGGGCGATGTCGGCTTGCGCCTAGCTCTAGTCTGTGCACGTGCCTAGTAACCATACTTTGCAGTAATTTTATTTCAAATTGAATAAGGTATTTCTCAACATATT
Source organism: Polyploca ridens (assembly GCA_951394255.1). NCBI lineage: Eukaryota > Metazoa > Arthropoda > Insecta > Lepidoptera > Drepanidae > Polyploca > Polyploca ridens. The sequence goes on from OX596253.1 coordinate 4,896,368, forward strand.
TACAGTATTTAATGGAATTAAGTCCATTTTTGGGAATATATATTTTGTACTACCGCTCCTGTGTCGCTTATCGCCGACCAAAACAACACCCTGTATCCATTCAAAAATAAAGAGCATTGACCTAAAGTCTGATGTAAAATTAAGTGAATTGTTGTTGATTTAAGTAATTTATGTTTAGAGCTTATTACCTAAATGCTTTCCATTACATTCTAATTATTTCTTTCAATTAAATCCCTAAGGGCAAGTAATAGTAGAACTCTAGAGATAGAGCACAGCGTTCATTGGAGAGGTAGAGCATAGCGTTTATTCGCTCAAAGATCAGCTTGACTGTGGAAGTACCTCCACCTTACAGAATACCGCAGACAAATAACAAACACATACATATCCTGGGTCATTCCTCACACACGGTCATCTGATCCCAAACTGTACTATGGAAACCAGATAACTGATATAATACATATAATACTTTTTGTTTGTAAATACATACTAAATATACATAATTACACCCAGACTCAGGACATACAAACATGTTCATGCATACAAATGCATGTCCTGTGTGGGAATCGAACCCACGACCTGCGGCGCGTAAGGTGAATCTTAACCAACTGCGCCAACTGGCCCGTCAAACGAACTTTAACGCGTGAGTGTCTCGTGTGTTGCAAGCTTCCATATGGCTACGATAAACGCTACCCATCAGGCGGGCCGTATGCTTGTTTACCGATTTTACATACATACACTTGAAAAAATAACCCTCATTCCGGGTCGTCGGGTAAAAAAAGTCTCCTACCTATCTATTAATGGAGAATGTATAATTGAGATGCACAAAAAGCTCAAACCTAATATACCTAATCATAATTATTAGAATCGAAATTACAATCAAAACAATTGTTATCATGGGACGCGCGTCACACGCGCAAACTAACGGGACTTCAAAAATAGGGAATCGCGTGGCTGAAAGCTAATTGATAAGGTGTACCTAGAACATTGTAGTACTGTAGAAATTATACTGTAAGTTCATCAGGATTCAACGTCTATTATTTACTATGATCATACAAGTGTACAGTATTACCCAACTTATATGGCGCATCGTGAACCTTCGTTCGCACAGAAAAGAAAGTATGGCCCCGAAGATTAACGAAAGAATGCTTAAAACTTACAATCAACCTTAGACTACTATAAGGTTCATAATACGCAGCTGTTAGTTCCGTCTCACTCGCAAGTCACGCCCCTCCGCACGGCGCGCGCTAACATGGCGGCAGCTGCTGACCAATAGCGGTTTACCGCACTTTGAAAATGTATCTTCTGTGCAGGTATCTACATCGGTAAGCCATATCAGTTTGGTACGACTATACCTACTTATAATCCCAATAAGGCAATTATGTCATAGCTCTCAATATCACAATAGGTATGATGATACTCATCAGTTCAAAGTGCAATAGCCTATTACGCATCTAAGTGGTCTCAAAAGCCCTTATGATGCGTCGATAATATCGATGATCGCAATTTCGAGGTTGATAATTGATTGAGATGTATTTGCTTTATACATTATTTGATTTTATATTTTTTTTAGTAATTTACACCTAGCTAACCCCAGCGGTTTTCTCGCGTTCCCGGGATAAAAAATAGCCAAAATTGCATGATGATCAGTTGAGTAGTTAAGGCGTGAAAGCGCAACAAACAAATAAACAAACAAGGATTAGGATAGCCTAGCAGTGACTCGCAGCAAACGGCCGAATCGAAAGTCGCCGGCAGCCATGTTACAACGCGGCCAGCTCGGAAAATGCGCGTTTCCACTAAATAACGCAATCCGTCATCCGATACTCGGTGAATAAAAGTGAATCTATTTTCACCAGAGGTTCCCGAAATTTGGTTTGCGCTTCTAGAAGGTTTCAGTTCCATCATCATAACATCACTGACGATGGCGTCAAATTTACACACGACATCACCAATTTGAGCACGCAAATGACGTGAAGGACATCATCATAAATCATCCAGCTAGAAATCGATACCAGAAGATAAAAACGGAACTGATCAGGCGACTCTCCGCTTCTCACGAAAAGAAGGTCAAGCAGTTGCTGACTCATGAAGAGCTTGGAGACAGAAAGCCTCCAAAATTTTAGAGACACCTGCAAGATCTAGCTGGCCCTTCCGTTCCAGAGGAATTTATAAAGACAATATGGTGCAACCGTCTTCTCCAGAATATCCAGACTCTCTCCGTGCCCTCTCACTCCCTGGCTGACCTGGCAGATAGAATCCAGGAGATCACCGAAACGAGAAATGTTGCCTCGACCTCGTCTGGTAGTGGAATAGGCAGCAACGCGTCCAGTGAAATCTCCGAGTTGAGAAGGATGGTGGAACACCTCGCTGTCAAGCTTCACGAGTACACACGCACGTCACACACTACCGACCGTTCCCAAACCCAACGTCGTGCACCATCACGCAGCAGATCTCGATCGGCATCTAACTACCGACGATTTTTGACAGTAATTAAAACCGACGGTGTTCATCAAGCTTGCATTAAAAATCATAAAATAATGTAGTACTAATAAGGTATTGTTTCGCATCGCTCGCTAAGCTTATGATATAATATGTCGACCAAGACATCATATCCGTTAATACTTACTGAAACAATGTTTTCAGTCTTCTGTGTCCAGGTAGCTGCGTCCGGGCCCAAGTCTGCAATTGTGTTCCAATGAACTGTCAGTGGTGTAAGAATTACAGTTTTGGTAGTCTTCTTATTCAATAGCGTCGAAAACCATTTTAAATTTAATATACAACGCACATTGGCTCAATAACAGTGGAGTGTAGTCGGAAATTAAATAGGATCGTGTCAGAATGACAATTTTGATTAAAAATAGCGGACTTGGCCCCCTTTTATCGCTATCTAAAACTGAGTTTATTAGATGCTAAAAATCATATCCTGTAAATAATATGATAAAAGAACTTTTATTTTTTTATTTATACCATTGTTTAAAAAAAACACTGACCTATCTAAAATTCCGGCCATAATAGCGCAAACAGTAAATTTTCTTTGTTCAGTGCCTTAACTTACTAAAAAGCAAATAGAAGCAAAAAAATCGTTTAATAAAAATCGTAGCTAATAAATTTCCATAATAAGGCAAAAGAAAGGAAAAATAAATAAAAGATATAAAACAGTCTATGATACAACTAAGAGGTAGTGAGGAAATATTCTCTTCGTTAGGCTTTCACCGGAAGTGGGAATTTGTTTCACAATGGCGGCCTGTTGCTGGCTTCGCATAATTTCTTTAACACAATACATTCTCTGAAATCTAGAGATTGGCAAAACTATTTCATGTAATATATTTTTCTTTAATAAGTTTACAATGAATGTGTAATTATATCGTATAATTATTAAGTCCTTGCCATTTTAGAATAAGGTCCAAATAAGGTCCAGATCTTTTAAAACTAGCGAGCTAGTGATCATCTGACGACAACCACGCAGAGTTGCCTGCGATCGTTTGGCTTCGCGATGACATCAAAATAGTTTACAATTCGTCCTCAACTAATTACAATAAATAATTATAATTCTTTTATTTTTCTCCATATGTTTGCTTGTATTCTATTAATACGATAGGTAGGCATAATGATTTACAAAAACGTTTAAATACATTTTTATTATAACTTCATTAACCATAGACAAAATTAAGATCTTGGTACTTTATCGCCAAGGTATTCAAATACCAAATTTTGTTAATCCACATTTCTAGCTTTACATTTACAAATATTTATTGCTCAAGATGCAAAATGCGAAGCTTAGTCTTCCACTCGGCAAAGACAAACGATCCCGTTCCTCCTTACTTTCTTACATGACAAAGACGAAACTTTTCCGAGTCGACGTTTCAGAAATATTTCTGTTGTATAAACTTTAATCTTAGGAGTTGGGCTTGGAAAAGGGCGACTCTTATCCTTCCTTACCAACCATTTTTCACTGTAATATGAACATAATATTAAGTTTTTAGAGAGGTAGAGTGTAGCGTAGCTAGATGAGGAAGTACCCCCACCTTACAAAATACCGCAGCCAAATAACTTTACGTTGTGTTCCTTCACGTGAGTAAGGTTACCAGAGCTCATTGGGGAGGGGGGAAGGGTCGGTAACGCATGAGTGATGCCTCGTGTATTGCAATCGTCCATATAGTACGGTAACCGTTTACCGTCAGGCGGGCCGTATGCTTGCTTACCAACTTAGTCGTATAAAATCCTTAGGTAGAGAAAATAGGAATAAGTTCTTCCTTTAGATTCTTCTACAGAATGTGATATCACTTCAACAGTAGGTAGACATTAAGTAACGAGAGCGGCTTCACTTGAAAGGAAGAAAATAAAAATTGCACAAATTCTTCTTTCTTCTTCTGCAATCACGCCGCTAATTTTAAGGCCTCTCCTAGTCAGCTACTAACATCGAAAGAGATGTTCTTTTAATTCTTACTGTGATTACTACATTCGTCTTATGAATTGCTGTTTGTTGTTTTGCTGTCAGTTTTTATTGCTTTAAGTTCTGAATTATCGAGTTCACGCTTTGATATGTACTTTATTTTTTCACTGTCAATAGATATTATTATGATGAGAGCTCTATTTTGATCAATTAGTTGTAATATTTAATTGTCGTCAGACAATGTCGAATTGTTGTTCTCCTTTTTAAGATATAAGTTTTTTGTAGTTCTCTGTAATGTTTGTATAAATAAATAAATATATATTCTGAGACATTCCTCACACACGGTCATCTGATCCCAAACTAAGCAGAGCTTGTACTATGGAATCCAGATAACTGATATATTACATAATACTACTTTTAGTTTGTAAATACATACTTAATATTACATTATTACACCCAGACTCAGGACATAACATACATACATGTTCATGCACACAAATGGATGTCCTGTGTGGGAATCGAACCTACGACCTGCGGCGCGATAGATGGAATCTTAACCAACTACGCCAACTGGCCCGTCAATGAAATGTAAAATACTTTTCTATTTTTTTATACCACTAAGGTGGCAAACAAGCATACGGCCTGCCTGATGGTAAGCGGTTACCGTAGCCTATGGACGCTTGCAACACCAGGGGTATCACTCGTGCGTTGCCGACCCTGAAGAAACCACTTCACACCCTTCTTGAAGAACCCCATACTGTACTCCATTGGGAAAACCTCATTTTTATTAGATCCACTGTTGTAAAAAATAGTTTATTACTGGAAATAGGTTCAGTAACATCGAATGACAAGTAAGAAAGGGATAGAAAGTAAACAAACACAAGGAAATTAATTGTGTAACACTTTAATGAAATAATAATCCAGTAATCGTAAGGGGACCCTTTGCGGGACGATTTAAGTCTCAGTACGCGAAGCAATAACTTTTCAAGGATTTAAAAATACTGGAAAAAAATGTTAACTTTGAAGTTGTACTTTTGGAATAAGACATCCTTGGAAATAAATAAAGTAATTTGTATGGTAAAATGAAGACGTTATGATGACTATCTAGTGAAATTTATCTCAAAAAAGCACAAAAACTTATAAGTAGGTAGGTACAACTGTCAGCAGTGATTTAAAAAGTAAAGAAGAAGCTGAGCTGGACAACAAAAAGAATAATGTTTAATTTTATAAATAAATATAACATTACTTAAAAACACTGTGCAACAGTGCTTAATCTTACTTAAGATTATGTGCACTTGCGGTGTCGCACACTCTAGTAAATAATAATTTAACAACAGAGGAAACAACAGGAGTAAGGGACTGTATGCTATTGCGAAAAACTCTAGTTCGAATGTTCATGACTTCAAATTACGTTAGAGCGAAAATGTGCTATTGTGAAGCATACATTCGAATAGGTAAACGTATTTAGAACTCATGAACATTCGCACTACAGTAAATCGGAGTTCCGAATTTTGAAGTTTCGAAATACAGTCAAGTAAGAGTCCGTTATCAATGATTTTTTAAATAAAGTAGAGGCCATTTTGTTAAATAATAAATAATGATGAATTGGCTTTCTGAAAATGGGCTCCAGTTTATTTCTTACAAAGTAAATTTAATTATATATTATATATTATATATTCCAATAAATTAAGGAATAATAATTGACTTCGTCAAACCATATCCAGTTTATTTATAACTATGTCGCAAAGACCTTAATTAACTGGGGCGTCGAGAAAGTCCTTAATAGGTGCTTTATGTGTTCTAATACGCGCTAACAGATGGCAAACAACCAGTTATGTTTAATAGATCTTAATTGGTGTGGTTGACAACACACGGATATGATATTTGGGCATAGAAGTTAAAAAATATGTAGAACTGGCATGCGTATGCGTCATCATATAGCTTAGGTATTAGATGATGTATTTAATTTTTTGTAAAAAGTATTTTAAGATACTTTATTTTAAAATACCTTGTTGAGTTTCTTGTCGGAAGTGTTCTTAGTTTAAATATATTCAGAACCAGCGGTAGACGTAATTGTAACGCGTATATATTGAATAAATCAATTATAGCTTTCATTTTGGGTAGGTATAGAAAATGGCTTACACTTGATAAAAATAGCCAAAAATTTTGCAAATAAATTAATTTACAGATAAACTATTCCATATACCTTGAATAGTAACTAAGTGGCTGCCCGAAACGATGGTTTTTGTTTGATGAATAAGCCACTTCTATACTTTTTATTCACATTTCTATGACACCCACAGATATTATGTTTGAATATAAGTGATGTGCGTTAATAATTGTTCGGCATTTGCTGTGGGATTTCGTTTATTTCATTGGTTTCATACGCGAATGAATGTTTATATTATATTCAATTCATTGATACCGCAACGTTTAGATTGAATGAATGGATGTTTAAAGTATTTGTTTTTAAAACAAATATTCAAATCCTTTCAGGTTTTATTAAATGGAATATAAAATATCCTAGAACGTTCATCACACGGATCCGATCCCAAATCGTCACAAACACAAATATTGTTATAACATTTAGATATTTATTCATCATTATTATAATTAACAATCCCATTTAATTATAAACAACATTGTATGAGGTAAAAAAAGTGATGGCGTCACCTGTCATTATTTATCAATTTGTTTCCCAGACTAAGCCGTTAATTATATCAATGAGATGCATATAATAATTAAACAAATAATAGGTCTTTACCTAAGAAATTGCCGTTCTGCAGTACTGGCCATTTCAAATCAAAATAATTTTTGTTTGGCTAAGAATTCTAATTTCAAATTAATTTTATTTTAAAAACATGGAATAATTTTTCCAAAAGTAGTCATATTTTTATTGATTAGTGTTACATTTTCATCGCATTTCAATCTTTTTCGTCATCATGGATACGTTAAAAATTCGAGTAATGATGGAATATGAGTACCGTCGTGGCAGCAACGCGGCACAAGCGGCACGCAACATCAACGACGTTTACGGAGCTAACACTACAAACCAACGCTCCACCTGTTATTGGTTTGCTCGCTTCCGTTCTGGGTATTTAACCTGAAAAATGAACCTCGCGGTCGTCCGAAGACTTTGGTCGACAATGACGAATTAAAGGCGATTGTGGAAGCTGATGATACACAATCGACGGCTGAATTAGCAGCAGCTTTCGACGTTAGCGTCAAAACAATATTGGTCCATTTGCGTCAAATTGGCAAGGTAAAAAAGCTTGACAAATGGGTGCTCCACGAACTCAATGATCGCCAGCGCGAAGTACGCGTCGAAACGTACCTTGCACTGCTCAACAGACACACAAATGAAGGAATTTTGAACCGCATTGTTACCTGCGATGAAAAATGGATTCTGTTTGATACCGAAAGTGCTCAGCAAGTTGGTTGGATCCTGGTTCAGCACCTAAACAATGCCCTAAACGAAAACTTAGCCCTAAAAAAGTAATGGTCACTGTTTGGTGGTCTAGCGCCGGTGTGATTCATCACAGCTTCTTACCAAACGGGTGAGCATTACTGCAGATATGTACTGTGAAGAACTGAACACAATGATGGAGAAGCTGGCACATCTCCAACCAGCATTGGTCAATCGCTCGTCTCCGCTGCTCCTGCACGATAACGCGAGACCTCATACTGCACAGCAGACGGTCTCCAAGTTGCAAGAACTGGGGTTGGAAGTTCTCTGTCATCCGCTGTACTCACCAGACCTTGCGCCTACAGACTACTACTTTTTCCAGAATTTGGATAACTTCTTGGCGGGAAAAAAATTCAATACCCGAGAGGCAGTACAAAATGCCTTTGAAGAATTTGTTGCCTCCCGTCCAGCTGATTTCTTTAAGAAGGGCATGAATAAACTGCCACTGCGTTGGCAAAGATGCATTGATTCCATGGGTGATTACTTCGATTAATACAAATAAAAAATACATGAAAAAAAATCGTTTAAATTTTTTCATACAAAACGGCAATTTCATAGGTAAAGACCTAATAATACATTTATTTGACGCAAATGAGAATATATGATTTGTATTCTGTTCTGACAAGGTAAGTTTTTCATTATGATAATAAGGCAATGATAACGTCAGATTCTGGTTGCGCAGCAAAAGTTGATGAGCTTAATTTTTTGATAAAAGCTTATTTGATGAAATCTTAGTACAATTTAATTCACATTTCGACAAATGCTTGTCATTTCATTCTACGTTTTGTGCACTTAGCCTTTTCGGCTACAAAGAGGACAATCGCAAGCCATAATGGACTTAGTAGACAAAACAAAAAAATAAATCATCTACAGCTTTTTGGGGTTGAGTGTAGATTGTTTTTCATAGTGTCACGTAATAAGATATAAATATAAGATTCTAGGATATAATAAAGTGAGGTAAAAGTGTAAAATTAGATCTCGTAAGAGACTCTTTTATATTAGAAGTTACCTATGTGGTATCTTCTAATATAAATAAATCATGTATATAAATTTGAAGGGTGTGCAATCTGCATATTATTTTGAAGCTATAATTTTTACTCATAAACTTATTGGAAAGTTCAAAGCGGAAGAAATGATAAGGCATATAAAAACTCCTCTTAAAAAACGTTTTTTTATGTTGCATTCGGGTATTTTATCTCTGTCATAAATTATTTTTAAAATCCTTTCAAGCGCAGTGGCTTGAAAATAACGATTTTGTAATAGAATTATAGCACACATATTTTGTTTGTTATTTCAGGAGGAGGTTTTGGTCCCATCCGTATATAATAAGTATAATAATAATATAATTATTATTGTTTGTAGATTTTTTTGGTCACAAAAATTTATAAAAAAAATTTTTTGATAAAAATAATAACTTAGTTACTTTTTCTTTACAATTCATTTTTGTGTAGTTTATGTTATCAACAGTCATATGATACACTGTGTGAAAGTCTAATAATATTAAACTTTATCTTTGCAGCATTAAAGTTCAACTTAGAACCAATACACATTTCAACTTTAACAATGACCTATTCACAAAGTGAACACGATACACAAACTTAGACAACATATTCCCTATATTTTTATTTGTCAGTGTCTGTAACTCTATTCTGTGAGCAAGCATTGCCGTTGTTTAAACGAAGAGTTCCTATTTACAATTGTTTCCCTGAGCGTTTTCAAGAGATTAAACTTAAGTTGGGTAATATTTTTCAGGCGCTTGAGCTGAAAACTTTTCCTTTGTCGTGTTTGAAGGAAGCATATAGGGTTGCGTTCAGTTTATGTAAAGAGAACGGGGTTGTTATACTTACATTTCATAACATTTTTATTTTAAAAATATTTTCAGTGTATACTGATGCACGGCATTTAATTCTATTTATGGATGGTATAAATCTTGTCTCAATTTTCGAAAAAAAAAAAAATTTCTGATCATATATCCTCTATAAATCCTTAAAAATGGTAGGCCCCTAATTAATAATCTAACCTAACCTAACCTAACCTGACAGAGTCAAATTGCCATGATAGCGTCAAAAACAAAGGAATCGGAAAAGCATAGGATACGATATATCGATACAATTTTTTCCCAATAAATCTCAGTGGCGGTCAAATCTGGCACATTAATCAGGCGTAGTCTGGCGTATCGGGCCAACCTGCAATACCAAGTAGCGTCGTGATTTATTGGCTCACCGGAAAGGTGCCGTCTACCACCTGTCTGCCAGCTCCTTGGCAACGAAACTGGTAAGCGTGGACGGTTTTGGGGTGAGATGGAAAATGGTGGGTGGAGATTTTTCGACGCAAGTTTTTTAGTTATCTTTTGTTATTTTGTTGAAATAGTTGAAAATAAAGCACACGAGTTCAAATCAATTGCTAGTGCAGAGAAAATTTCCTATTCATTAATTTATCTTAAAAAAATGTTGAAAGGGAAAAGTATTAAGAAAAACTTTTTGAGAGACTATCCCCCTTACTCATATAACGTTATTTAACTAATAAGCTGATTAAGTGGTTACCTAAATAACGGCAAATAGTTTGACAATGACAGCAAGGTGACGTTATTTATTTGACCATTTATTCAGTAGATTTAGTTAAATAGCGTTTATGAGTAAGGCCGTTTATGTTTTGTGTAAGAGTGACGGACGAATATTTCCAATAAAAAAAAACATCATAAAGAACATCAACCCCCTTTTTACAAAAGATGATTTAAAGCAAGTTTAGTAAAACCAGTCACTCTGTCACTTTCTAACGTCATATAACAAAAAGAGACGAGGCTACTTTAAAACCTGGGTATATTATAATACAAATGAATGTGAAGCTGTAGACTTCGCAAATCTCGATAATTATAGGTATGTAATTTTTACGTCGATTCAGTTTTAGGATTAAAAAAATCCATATAATTACCGAACATGCTCATAAAATTTCATTAGTTTCGATTGGGAAATGCGACCAAGCATTGTCGCAAGCATTTTTGTCCAAGCCGAAACGGAGACACAACACTCGCTCGGTCAACAAAATTTTGATCTAGATGCATGAGATAATTTGGTAGGTTTTGGTCAATATCCTTTGTGATAATTCAGTCCAAAACATTTATTCAATTTAGGGCACTTATGAAGGTCAAATTAACTAAAGTTACCACCGGTTCGGAAGTCGGCCTTCAACTGAGAAAAATCTGGCAAGAAACTCAACAAGTCATATTTATTCAATATATTTTGGATAATCTGACTATATTGTTTATTTTTTTTTTTACACCGTAAAATACGCAGGCATAAAAATCCCTATCATTTTATCTCACCTGTACAATATAAAAATTATAGACCAAAATTATGATGGCTTGGCAGCTAAGAATATCTGCTTAGTTAATAATATGAATGAATATAAAGCTACCAACAAGACACAAACATAGCCACAGAATAACCCTCTTCTAAAATGTGACGTTTTAAATTTCGTGAAGTTTAGCTATACACTGCGGTTGTGCCCGCATCCCGAGGATCAAACGACTCTATATCCATTTACCGACAAGCTATCAAGCTAGGGGCAGCTGAGTCGGTTTGGTAAAAATTGTCTCCCAATTATTACAACAGAAAGACAAAATAGACAAGAATTTCATACTTACATGTAGCGTTGCCAGGCGTCCGGATAAAGCCGGACATAGGTAGGCTTTTTGATTGCGTGTCCGGCCAAAATAAACGGTGTCCGGCTTGTCCGGCTTTTTGTAGGCTTTTTATATTTCGCAAACGAGCGAGGGCGAATTTAAATATGTTGATAAATGTTTAAGTATCTAGAATTTAATTTTGACTAATTAATAATAGAGTACCTACCTAAGACTGATTTGGCAGTCGATTTTATGTATTATTTCATTTGAATTTAACAAGATTTATGAAAATAATCAAAAAAGCATGATTTTACATTTTAAAAAATTGTCGTACCTATTAATACTGAGACAAAATCCTCAATCATGTTTTTTCTTTCTACCCAAATGTCCGGCCAAACAGACTGGTCTGTCCGGCTATTAGGTTTGGCGATCTGGCAACCCTACTTACATGTATAATGTTTATATACCTACCCGCTTAATTAAGCCATATCATTAAAGGTTTAAGACAAATAAATCAGAATTACACATAGGACCCACATCTGGTACATATTGTTGGAGAATGTTAATTAAGTACGGAGCAAATAGAGTCAGTCAAACAGCAAACAGATTTAATTAATAGAGCACGACTATGTCTTGGAATTAACAGGATCTTGTCAATGGCAAACACTGGAGTACTTGTACATACTTACTAATTATATATGTCACCGTATTTTTGTGAAAATCGTTACTTTATAATCTACCTAGCGAGATTGTAAACTGTCGATAAATTGTGAACTGTCCCATACTTGCTTACAACGTATTAATTTTCGATAGTTAGATATATTCTTGTCAAATCGTCCCTGATTGGTCAGTCTTGGCGTTAGTTTTTCGAGTTAGAAAACAAACAGAGGAGTTAAATTAAAAGAAACAAAAAACCCGACTGTGTAAAACAAAAAAATACATACTAAGGTTATTGGTTGTCCCCGACTGCAATACCTTATAAAATTCAAGTTATATTAAAAAATCTATAGATTTAAGAGCTTGTTTTTTTCTTTTCAGTTATTTTTTGTCTCGAAAAACATAACCCTCCTTCCGGGTCAGTCGGGTAATAAAACAAAAGCACATTTAATAATCAAAATTAAATATTATGTCAATTAATATTTTTTTAAGTAACAATAAAAACAATCAACTACATTACGTATGCCCAAAGATGGCGGCGCGAGACAAATGACGTTCAACCAATCAGCGCGCAAGGTTCACAATTTATCGACAGTTTATAATCTCGCTAGATATATTATAAACTAACGGTGTTCACAAAATTATGGTGAGATATACATAAATATTTATGGAGATACCTCTATCTTTGAAAGCTTAGTACAAAACGATGATATTTTTAGTTATTAAAATAATCACAGACAAGTTTGAAGATTATATTATAGAAATGATATTTCGTTAAAAATATAATAATTATTATTAAATTTCATAATTTCATAATTTTATCTATAAAAAAATATAATATATTCGTATCTATATTTTTATGCTACAAAAATGTAGCAAAGTAAGTACCTACTTAATGTGTTTGGTCCACTTAGGATTTCGCTAAGCAAAGCAGAAGTCCGAAGCGTGGAAAAGAGAGAGTTTTGAGAGAGGTAGAGCATAGCGTTTATTCGCTCAAAGAGCAGCTCGACTGGGGAAGTACCTCCACCTGACAGAATACCGCAGCCAAATAACTTTATGTTGTGTAAAGTTGTGTTCCTGCGCGTGAGTAAGGTCGCCAGAGCTCATAGGGGAGGGGGGAAAGGTCGGTAACGCGTGAGCGATGCTTTTTGTGTTGCAAGCGTCCATATGGCTACGGTAACCGCTTACCATCAGGCGGGCCGTATGCTTGTTTACCGACTTAGTAGTATAAAAAAAAAAAGAGATATCACAATCTTTACGAACAGTTTGCGAGAGAGGGAGAAATACAACACGAGAATACACAATTTTCACGTGAACCAAACATTTTTCCTAGTAAGCGCCCATAGCGTTACGCGTGCTTTTGTGTGATTTCACAATTTAATTAAATTAATTACGATCGTGCAAATAAAACTAGAAAAGTATAGGTTATAAACATTATGACTTATTCTTTGAACAATAGTGACGTGCATAGAAAGAAATTATACATACAATTATACCTACATTTCACACATATAAATATTATTTTATTGTTCAATTATAATTTTGTTTTCTCATTATTTTCCAACTTATCCCAATGACCCAACATTAAACAATAGTTTTATTTTTCTTTCTATGACGTAATCAATTCACTAACTATAATTAATGACGTTATCCAGTCTAGTGCTAATTGAGTGAATCCAGCGTGAAGTCGAGACGGCGACAACTTAAAAATACATTTTCTTCATCCAAGTTGTTAGTTACGCCTCGCTGCGTAAAGGACATTGTAGCGATTTTCTCCCTTTTTTAATGACTCAAGTAGTACTGGCAGTATGGACAATATGGACATGTAAAAACTTACCCCCTTATTTATAATCGCTTTTTAACTAAATCAGTGTAATAGTGTGCCCGTCTCACTCTTTCGATCACCAAACTTCACCTGTCAGATAAAGACTTCGGAATTTTAGCTAATCAACGTTTGATAACTTTACTATAAATAAGGGGGTTATTTTTTAAGACGATGCGTGTAGCAGCATTACTGGCTGTTCACATATTATTTTAGCAATATATTTTAGTAATAAAATAATATATTGAGATAAAATAGAAAAAACCTTTTTTAAACAAGTTTTTATTCAAGCCTAATATGTACCTACTTACGCAAATAAAATTAATAAAGGTTTTTATTAAGCAGCCGATCCTACAGCGAGTGATCTACAGTTCCGAGGTCAGAGTTCTGCGTGCATTCTTCTTGACCGCCGCGGTCGCTGTCTGCGATAATAATCAAAAGCGACGATAGATTACAATGAACGTGGAATGCAGAACTCTGACCGCAGAACTCTAGACCGCTCACTGTGGGATCTGCGCCTAAGGTAATGCTAGGTATCTTTATCTAGAAAACATATTTAAAGTGAAGCTAAATAAATGCTTGTAAAATCGCTTAAACTCTGAGTAACTAGATTTAATAGACAACGCCACTTCTGACTCATTTAGATTTATCTAGTGGACATATCTATTGTAAGTTGAAGCTAAATTGAAGCTTGTAAAATCGCTTAAACTCCATTTACTTAACTGAGTAACTGAAGTTAATAGATAATGCCACTTCTAACTCGTTTCAATTTATCTAGATCTAGGGACACATCTATTTTAAAAGCTAAATAAAAGCTTGTCAAATCGCTCAAACTTAATTTACTTAACTGTGTAACTAGAGATAATAGATAACGCCACTGCTGACTCATTTAGACTTCCATATATCCACCCTAAGCGCTATAAATACAATTTATATAAAAAGCTGAACAATAATTGTACATTCCATAATATGATTACTATCAATTTCCCATCCAATAAAATCGGAAAATGTCCATTACCCGCCACATTTCCAATATCTATAATTAACATTTGCAACAAAGTGTGTACTTTTTAACCGATTTAAAAAAAAAGAGGGTGTTCTCAATTTTTTTACGTTGGTTACCACATAACTTCGTCATCAGATCGGGATTTGATTACTTCTTAGTGTTCTTTGCATAATTTTGTTTTGAAGGTTGCTTCCAAACATTTCCGAGTACATTAAGATAACCCATGTTGACAAAAGTGGGCCTTATTTAGTTATAAGTGATATTAGTCACGCCGTTTACCTACGCAAGTTCTCAATAGCGCTGGCTGTATAGTTTTATTTTTTTATTGGAACGATTTCAACATTTAAATTTTTTCTTTATGATTTTCTTTTGTTTTTTCTTCTCTCTATCGCTTGTGTTTGAGCCTGACCCGCTATAAAATCATCCCGCTTCTTTTAATATTATTATCTTTAAATTCATGACAAATACATCGCCAAACACCACCTACACACAGATAAACATACAGTAACACAATTTCACATCATTACACTACATATTACCAACGGTGTAAGTGCAGTGCAAACATCTCCGCATCACGGGTAAGTGGTAGAACTATAGTCCTCATTATTTCTCTTCGATTCCCGCGAGATCAGCGCAATCAACGGCCACAGGGTGATTCCTGTGCCCGGCGTGATTATTTTTATGGTGCCTCCTGTGAGGACTCAAATTAGTTTGCCATTTCCTATTTCGCAACTCACAAGTTTTGTTGTCTCCCGCAATCGTATTTTTTCTCACAGCATACTTGCTGCATTTGCGTAAATAAATCATAGTTTGACTAATTGTGTGTACTGTTTGTTCAATTAATTAAATTTCTTTATTTTGCAATAAATTATTTTCAAACAATTAATTATTACAGTGTACCAACTTTGAAGTAAACGCGAAAATATGGCCTCTAAAAAATCTAAAGATTTAAAACTTAAGCTTGCACTTTGCGAAAGCTATTATACAAGAATGCAATGGGTTTTCGATCTTTCCAAAAATCTTGATGACTGTGCCACTCGTGAAATGTTCCTCTCATCTTGTGAAACTATTGACGAAATGCGTAGCGAGTACTTAAAAATAATAAACGATATTAATGCGATTAATATAGAATTAGATCCAGATTCGAATCCTGATTTCAGTACGTGGTCTAGTTTCGAGGACCTTTATTGTCACGTAAGGCGTATTAAAAATAATCTAATTCCAAAAAACGTGAATGATTCCAATTCAAATTCTAACTTACCTAAATCAATGCGACCTAAATTACCGCCGATTGAGATTCCTGAATTTCATGGCCTTCCGTCTCAATGGAGCTTATTCTATGAGACATTTAAAACAACTATACATCTTAATAAACAATTATCAAATGCAGAAAGATTATACTATTTAATGGGTAAACTCAAAGGCAAGGCTCAGTTGATTATTTCAGGAATCACTCCGTCATCTGAAAATTACGAGTCAATTTGGCAATCGTTGGTAAATAAATATCAAGACAAACGTTACCTCGCAACAACGTTTTTAGATACCATTTTTGATTTAAAATCGTTACCTAATCCCGCATCCGCTACGCAATTGGAAACATTCATTGACAAATACGCTGCATCGATCGCTGCTCTCAAAGAGTTAAATATATCTAATTTATGTGATTATATTTTGATTCACGTTGGATTAAAACGCTTGGACCGTGAAACAGCCAAGTCGTTCGAAATGTCTGTGCGAGACATCGATATTCCTACTTACGATAGTTTTGTTGCTTTCGTTAAAAGTCAAGTAAAGATTATGGAACGTACTACTACAATTCCCGTAGAAAAACTTCCTAAGGAGTTGAATAAGTCTAATCCTCCAATTTCTATTCCAAAAATATCTCACTCATTTCTCACCACAAACTCAAAATTAGAATGTAACTTATGCAGAAAAACTCATGGAAATATGTATAATTGTTCTGATTTTATGAAGCTCTCTCCGGAACAGAAGTTTAAATTTATAAAAGAAAACCGTTTTTGTACAAATTGTTTGAGTTCTAAACATACTTGGAGTTCTTGTAAAAGTAAGAATGTTTGTCGCGAATGTGGGTACCGACATCACTCGTTAATTCATATGCAAAAGTATAGTCCTACTCACACTCAAGAAAAAGCTCAACCTTCTCAAGTTCCATCGAATGCATTATCCAATGAATCAGTCTCGCATGTGACCACTTCGCATACACCTATCACTTCTTCTGTCCCACTCGCGAACGCATGTCCGCCTGTAGACAACTCCGTTAGCTATTTACCAGCTGAAAGCGTTCACAACCACCAGTTAAACATTTCTAAATCTCAAAATACTAATATCACGCTCTTAGGAACTGCACTCGTCAACGTGTTAGATTGTCATAACAATTTAATTTCGTGCCGTTGCATTATCGACTCAGGTTCACAAAATAATTTTATTACTTCCGCATGCTGTCAAAAATTAGGTTTATCAATCGATCAGTCAACGAGTGGAACTATAGTGAAAGGGCTTGCCGATCATTCTAACACCGCTAAGGGTAAAGCTTATTTTACATTTTTCAGTAGAATGGATCCGTCCCAATCATATGCTATTGATAGCTTAGTTCTGAATCAAATTTCGGGTAATTTACCTAGTACACCGCTCGACATCCAATCACTCTCGTATTTAAAATACTTACCGCTCGCCGATGAAAATTTCTTCAACCCGTCCGAGGTTGAAATTCTTCTAGGTGCAAAATTATTTATCAATCTGTTGTTGCCGGGCAAGGTCACGGGACCTCCGCAACATCCTTCCGCTTTTCTTACCACCCTCGGCTATATAGTCATGGGCGAGTCACAACTCGATAATGAAAACGATGCCGAAGTTTCGTATTCATATATTTCAACCGCGACTACTTCCGCGAAGACTCACGATGAACTCGGCAACTTTTCCGAATTGGACAAGGTCTATGACCTTCCGATTCCACCTGAGGAGCATAAGCAAGGTGAAGATTTTTTTACGTTTCTACGATATACCGCGACGACTCGGGACGATCTTTAGTCGGATTACCTTGTTTAGAAACAACGCATTTTCCACTCGCTGCCAAATTCGCACAACGCAATTTTATATGTTCACTTCCCAATAAGGCTATCGCATTCGATGTGATGCAACGGTTAGAAAATATGTTAACATCCTGCGGTTTTGACTTAATTAAATGGTCAAGTATTTTTTATGAATTACTTCAACATATTCGCAAATCGCACCGCCTACGTGATTTAAGTAAAGATGAAACGAAAAAGGTTTTTGGTGAGCGTGTGACAACCCTAGTGTCTTCAAAGTCTAGAATATCGCCTAGTAACAAAATTATCACCATGCCTCTTTTCGAGATATCCGCTGTTTTGTTACTTGCTAAGTTACTACACACTCTATCGAATACTTATCAACTTCGACGCATTATAAAACATATTTTAGCTTTTTCTGATTATTGGATAAATACGTTCCTAGATCGATTTCACGTGGCTAACTTCATTTAAACAAAAACCAACATTCAAAATACCTGAAACCAAAACGGTTCTACTTACTACCACATACGAATTTAACGTTTTGTGTCAACTCACTTCTCAGGATTCCAATTGGATCAGTCCTTTACGAAAACTAGTTTATATTTATATATTTCTAAACTTCATTACCGCGAATAATTTAGAGTTTGTAGAAACTAAACTCATAATTACGGTAAAATTTTATCATTTTCGCAATGAATTTAATATATTAAGTTCGAATCCGCTTTGTACCGACTTGAGTCAAGATTCAAGTTAGCAATGACTCTCTCACGAGTGGCAACTGTTTTTCATTTCACGCGGTACGTACATAAGGCCCGTAGCGCCCCGTAGTGCGCCTGTCTTTTACTTAGTCAATACTGTAGGCATATAATTCAATATAGATATTTCTTTAATAAGTAAATAAAGTTGTATATGCACTATAACAATTAATCTTAATTTTTTTTAATATCTAGTTATTTGCTCATACATATTATACAAGTCACATTTATTTTAAACATTGATTGACTTCCGCATTATCACTTTTCTTTTGAAAGGGAACTTTCAAAGGCCGGGAGTATAGTCACGCCGTTTACCTACGCAAGTTCTCAATAGCGCTGGCTGTATAGTTTTATTTTTTTATTGGAACGATTTCAACATTTAAATTTTTTCTTTATGATTTTCTTTTGTTTTTTTTTTCTTCTCTCTATCGCTTGTGTTTGAGCCTGACCCGCTATAAAATCATCCCGCTTCTTTTAATATTATTATCTTTAAATTCATGACAAATACATCGCCAAACACCACCTACACACAGATAAACATACAGTAACACAATTTCACATCATTACACTACATATTACCAACGGTGTAAGTGCAGTGCAAACATCTCCGCATCACGGGTAAGTGGTAGAACTATAGTCCTCATTATTTCTCTTCGATTCCCGCGAGATCAGCGCAATCAACGGCCACAGGGTGATTCCTGTGCCCGGCGTGATTAGATATGATAGAGTTAATTAAGTAAACAAAATGCATTTACCATTGTATAATTTTTATTCGTCCATCACCTACGAATGTATGAATAAGCAGATTAATTAGCAGGAACATAGCGACTTTATACGGCTTCATTCATTTGTTATTGTGCCATTGTGTGTACGGAACCGCGCGTCTGAACGCCTTATTGTTAGAAGATCATTGTGGCGATGTGACGTCACACTCTGACTGTAAGCTAAATAAGGGTTCTACAGTGACTTTTTATTAAAACAATGCTTATTTTGTTCAGTACTATGTGAAAAAAAAATTGTGAAGGATTTTATTTTTCAAAGCACAATATGACGAGCTTTATGTTACATTTACCCCCTTACCTATACTATAATCTATACTACTATAATAAAGCGGAAGAGTTTTTTTTGTTTGTTTGTTTAAACGGGCTAATCTCTGGAACTACCAGTCGGATTCGAAAAACTCTTTCACTAATAGGAAGCTACATTATCCCCGAGTATTATAGGCTACTTTATATCCCGGGAACGCGAGTGAAACCGCGGGGAACAGCTAGTTCATAATAAAGTTATCAAACGTTGATTAGCTAAAATTCAGAAGTCTTTATCTGACACGTGACATTTGGTGATCGAAAGAGTGAGACGAAGGATACTATTACACTGATTTAGTTAAAAAGCGATTATGAGTAATGTGTAACGAGGAAAAAAGAAATACCACGAACGCAAATTCTTCATATTCATCGGTCACAACTATTTCCCTAAAATATGTTTTTCCAGTCTCCCCTTCTAAAAATACCCTCATTTCAGGAAATATTGCTGTCGATAAGGAAATCGGCTGTCCATATAACTGTCCACTACACTTTTTAGCATTGATTTGTTGTACTTTGTTTTATTATTATTGCGAACATTTACGGCGACGGTGAACAAGATTTTATGGTTTTCTTTACAAGTAATTTCTTCTATTTTTGAGTGTTTCGTGGATATTTTTTCATTAGTTTCATAAGATATAATAAAAAAGATAGTACCTATATCTTCGATAACCCTTAATTTATAGTAAAATATATTTTTTTATAGCATAGTGCAAAGAAATGAATTTGCATAGATAATACTCGTTGCACCCGGTATAAGTTATATTAAGCATTTATACATAATTCATTCGAAAGCGACGCGACTGAAATGAAACGGTTACCCGGTGGATATCTTTTATAAGGTTTTTTATTTGACCTATAAATACGAGTATGAATTCACTTGAAATCCAATTTTGCTTTCTATATTTTATTATTTGTAGTTTTTAATAATAACTGAAACATATTGTTGTTTCTGGATCGAATCCAATAGCTGCAGGTAGTTTTGAAAGATAC
The DNA here is from genome assembly GCA_951394255.1 of Polyploca ridens. NCBI lineage: Eukaryota > Metazoa > Arthropoda > Insecta > Lepidoptera > Drepanidae > Polyploca > Polyploca ridens. Next base: position 4,917,211 of record OX596253.1, read on the forward strand.
CTATTTTTACTGAATTTATATTTCAAATCTGTTACATTAAAGTTCAAAATGTAACTGCTGAGTTAAAGAATTATACATGTATGTAAATAATATCAGAAATTGCATGGATTGTTGTGATGCGCCTTGTCGTCGAGGCTTACGACATTTTATTCAACGGAGCTGTGACGAAATAAGTTCTTTGTTAAAAATTTCATTTTTTAAACAAGCTTTTTTTGAGTGACTGTACTTTTTGTTGACTGTACTTGCATTGTCATCCAATATTCTAATGTATACCAAATATCACGTCAATCAGACCACTGGAAGTGGGTGAAATTCGACCTGCAAGATTACACCCGAACAAACATACATTGCAAGTTAAATAAAGCTTGTTATTATAAAAACCGGCCAAACGTGAGTCGGACTCGCACACGAAGGCTTCCGTAAAGACGTTTCTTGTATGGAGACCCCATTTAACTTTATTTGATTTTTATAATTTGTTGTAATAGCGAAAGAAATACCTACATATTTTCTGGAAATTTCAACTATCTACTTATTACAGTTCATGATATACAGCCCAAATACAAACAGACAGACGGACGGACGGACGGATGGACGGACGCATAATGCAAGCTTAGTAATAGGCGTTGCCACCTTAAAAAGAGTAGTGATTTTGATCTAGCATAATTCAACTCTGATTCAACTTTTAAGCTCCTAGAATACGTGGCTATCAAACTAAGGAGCTTGAAAGGTGCTTCGTGGAATATCATTATAATATACTAGATGAATGAAGATTACTTTTATTGGCTTATCCCAAGCAGTGTTGTGACAGACAAGTAAAATAGAATGAGCACAGAGTACTTAGTAAGTGACATTTACATTTGGCCTGAAGCCACAGAAATAGTTGTAAAGCTTCGAAATAGTCTCTTTACATTATCTGTATGAAAGTACATTTTATTCCCGAAAACAGGTTTCTATTAAGAGAAATGCACGAAATGGAAACACTGAAACTTCACACCCAAACTCTACAAACTTAATCACTAAAACTACCCTCCGAGGTACTTTTCAGTGTCCGTATTAATATTGGAAAACGGATTTCTATCCTGGAGTGTGGAAGTGAAAACTTTGCACTGTTGAGTTATTTCCTCGGAAATTAAATACTTTTAACTATCACACATTATTACTTCATATCTTCCATCTATTAACTGATTTGGGAAGATACCATATTTTTTACGATATCAATCTAACGTGAGTGTCAAGAGGTTTTGAATAAAATTCCAGTACTTTAAAAGCACGGCTCTATGAAAAAAAAAACACACACAAATTGGGATTTCAGAAGTGTGTAGAATTCACTAGCGGTTTAGGATCAGTTAGAAGTGAGTAACAGATAATGTGATTTATTTACTAAGCTACCTCCCACAATTTCACTTGCGTTCTTGGGATAAAAAGTGCCTTATGTCCCTTTTCATACAGACTATTTTTGTGCCAAATATTTACTTAGGTATTTATACAGGGTGTTGTTTTGGTCGGCGACAAGCGACCCAGGAGCGGTAGTACAAAATATATGTTCCCTAAAAATGGACTTAATTCCATTAAATACTGTAAATATGTTGAGAAATACCTTATTCAATTTGAAATAAAATTACCGCAAAGTATGGTTACTAGGCACGTGCACAGACTAGAGCTAGGCGCAAGCCGCCATCGCCCCACCCCTTTACTCCCTCGTACTCCCGTTGAGTATTATGTCTACACTTTAGCTTATTACATGATCTTCAATTTTTTTATTTTTTATTTTTATCATAAAAAAAAAAAAGTATTTTTTTAGCACCAGTATCATTTGTATTATCGATCCTGAGTCGCTCGTCGCTGACCAAAACAACGACCTGTATTTGTAATAAGCCAGTGCCCGACTACAATCTTACCATGATCAGTGATAGTTGGTTATATTTTATATGCGTACTATTAAAGTTATATACAGGGTGTTGTTTTGGTCGGCGACAAGCGACCCAGGAGCGGTAGTACAAAATATACATTTTCCAAAAATGGACTTAATTCCATTAAATACTGTAAATGCGTTGAGAAATACCTTATTCAATTTGAAATAAAATTACCGCAAAGTATGGTCACTAGCCACGTGCACTGACTAGAGCTAGGCGCAAGCCGCCATTGCCCCACCCCTTTACTCCCTCGCACTCCCGTTGAGTATTACGTCTATATTTTAGCTTATTACAAGATTTTCAAAATATTTTTTTTTTTATTTTTGTTATTATAAAAAAATAAAGTATTTTTTTTAGCACCAGTATCAGTTGTATTATCGACCCTGAGTCGCTCGTCGCTGACCAAAACAACAACCTGTATAGAGAACCAAAATTATATAAAATATACTTAATATTTTATATAATTTTGGTTCTCTATATATAACTTATAAAATAAACTAAACACAAAGTAATTTAATTTATTTATCTTACATAATACACACAGTTTGTTTAAGCACATAACTTAGTGCGTGGGATAATTCTCCCATACGTAAAACTTGATGCAAACTTAAACAAGGAGAAAGTTCGGTGATGTCGCCGACGTGGAAAATATTGTTGGAAACAACTTTAATTTTTGAACCCGTAGACATGCCTGTTGTAAACGTATTTTTGTTTGTATTATGTTTCTGGATTCAGGATAGAAGTGGATATGACTTAAAAACCGTTATGGCTGAACAGATTTGAATGATATTTGGCGTAATATTAGATCTACCAAGAACGCGATAGCTAGTTCTCCTTTGAAACAACGATGAGGAGAATGGATCATAATAAAAGTACCGAATAATCAGCAAAGAAAATTTCAATATTGAAACATGCAAAATCGAACCGGAATAATATTACCATAAATAATCGTAATAGTACTACGCCCAATGCAATCGGACGCAACGACACGAAAAATATTGGAATCCTTCCAATAAGTCGAAGTAATAAAAACAACTTTACAGTTAGGGCACCTAAGACGTTCGCAATTTCCGTACGAAATGTTTGTACCTACGTTTTAGAGACAATGGATGTTTACTGGCGGACGGTGTTGGCAGTCGGCCGAAGCGGCGATGCGAACAACTCATTTTACGCTTCATGTCGTCAAATCGTTCAGCATCCCTATTCTGTATCGATCGACAGTGAAGTGCGTTACAATAAATAAACAATAATAAATATCCTGGGACATTCCTCACACACGGTCATCAGATCCCAAACTAAGCAGACCTTGTAGTATGGAAGCCAAATAACTGATATAATACATATACTACTTTTTTTTTGTAAATACATACTTAATATACATAATTACACTCCGACACAGGACATGCAGACTTGTTCTTGTACACAAATGCATATCCTAGGTGGAAATCCACTCCACAAACTGCAGCGTGGTAGGTGGAATCTTACCAACCACGCTAACAGACCCGTCGTAATATTTTATACTTTGTCGATTGAAAACTGCCTATTAATATATTATATACGTTAGTTGTAGCTATAGTAATGAATTGATGTGATTTTGTCCTCGTTATCTATAGATTTGTATATTACCCGTACATTAATGGAAAATTAAAGAACACTCTCACGTTTCATATCCATTTGTTTTTTATTGTATTTTGAATGGAATTTTGAACTATATTACTATATTAATGACTATATTACTTCTAGTATCAGCAATTTTCATACTTTAAATCCAATATTTCCCTGAATTTAATAGAATACTGACATGTCTCTTGTGTGGTCGTATGTTGCAAACAATGGATTTTGTTACATGAATCTTTATTTAATGAATTTCGATCGTAAAACTTCATCTTTCTATACGATGATGTTTCTTAAAGGTTAAAAACTTTTTAATATGAGATAAAAGTTGGAAATAAAAACAGAATACAGACATTTAATAGATGCAACATAAACTAAGTACAAACGATTAAATGTATTTAAACATTTTGTTTGTTTGTCTTTTGAGATATTCTTAGAAATATTTTAAGTACGAAAAGAGTAAATAAGAGTCTAAAAATATTTATGTAGCTTGCTTCATCCTACACAACTTTTTAACACCTATATACAAGCTCAAAACTTGAACTTCGAACAAAGGCGTTTTCCTCACAAGACAGTTCAAAAGAAGGCCAAAAGACGCATTGAGGGCGAGCCAAGCAGACGCCCGCAAAAATCTGATACGATTCATTAGTGTAACGAGCTTTTAATATTTAATGCACTGCTTTGATTGGAATAGCTTGAAAGTGTCAGCCATAGCTGGAGGGCTGGAGGCTTTGAATATGTCGGACTTTTACACCGTCCTCCGCTTTTGTATATATGTAAGTACCACTTCACATTTTGACACTCTTAAAGTTTTTTAAGGAAAACTGTTTTTTGGGTATTTTGAGAGGTAGTGACAAAGTTTGTTTAAACAGTAAACGACTATACTATTACTTAGAATGATGTTTTAATAGTATATTGTTAAGTGTAAGGCACAAATCCCTCACGAGGTTTTTCTATAGTTCAAGTGTCAAATTCAGACAAATACTGCTTTTCATTTTAAGTATGAGGAAAGTAATAAAAGAATGCAACAAATAATAATTACCTACGTTCGAAAAATTTTAACCTTTTCTATATATAGATTGTAACTTGTACATATTTTTTGTAAATAAATACCTACGTTACCTAAATATTGTGACTGAGAGTCAAAGCAAATTTTATACTAAATATGTGCATATACTAATATGGAAAGTACATATGAAATGTCACAAAATATGAATACTTAGTTTTTATCAACTGCAATCAACTGTTTTGACGCAACTGCAATGTATTCTAAACATAATAATAATACTAGTGTTTATCCATCTCGCAGCATCACCGCATCTTCCCTATTGACTTTGTTACTAGGTAACACTTTTCTATTTTATTTTCAAATTCGGTTGGTTGATTTACCATTATGTACAATTGCAACCCCAGTATTATGCGAAAGGGTTGGAGCCTCTGGGGAGGTGTCGAATCATTCAAACGAACTCGCTAACACTCCCCGGGTTTGATGCACCCGGTTATACCCTGGTGTAATTTTAAGAGAATTGCGGGTCGTAAATGAAATTTTGGGGCTACATTCTGTAGCGGCTTTCAAAAAATATTTTTAAGTATAATATTATAATAATAATTTAAAAAAAAATATGTTTTGTCATAGTCTCTTGTTTAGTATGAATATTAATTTTAGTAGGATTTTTTCGGTGAAGGAAAACATCGTGAGGAAACCATAGCACGGTGGTATATATTTTTTTATGACTAAGTCGGTAAACAAGCATACGGCCCGCTAATGGTAAGCGGTTACCAAAGCCATATGGACGCTTGCAACACACCGACCTTTTTTCCCCTTCCCCTATGAGCTCTGGCGACCGTACTCACGCGCAGGAACACAACTTTACACAACATAATAATTCTAATTATTTGAATTAAAATTATCTAAATTAATAGCAAAACGCTTAACGCTTTTAAATTAAAGGTCGCCGTTAATCCGACGTTTCTCGTGAATATTACAAAACTGCAATTTCCGTATCAACGGTTTATAAATACTTGATGTATCATTTCGTATTCACACGTTATGTACAATGGTTAGGATTATGATTTACTGGAATTTCGGTAATTACTATCTTGACTGCATTGTGTATAATTATACCAAAACACAGGATTTTACAAAAACTTTGTAGGGTAAAAAAAGACTTAACAACGTGAAGATTTATGAAGCTTATATTTTCTACTAGCTGTCCCCCGCGGTTTCACCCGCATTCCTGGGATAAAAAGTCCTTCTCCATACCATAGGTTATCTGCATGTTAAATTTCATGATGATCCGTTGAGTAGTTGAGGCGTGAAAGCGTAACAAACAAATAGAGTTACTTTCGCATTTATAATATTTTTATAGTATGGATTACCCTGGCAAGATAGAAGTCGTTTGACAATAGTAAGAAGAAAATACTTCAAAGAATAAATATCATTGCCTATTCCTTACTTATTTTTGGTAGAAACTGAAACATAAAAGTGTGAATCCATCAATAAAAGAGCCGATATACATAATGCAGGCTCTATTCCACTTTAACACTCGGAAAGACGCTTTCCCATTCAGAACCTTGTATGCGAACAGTATCAGTAGAAGCATAATTTCCTGTACTGAAATATTTATACCACCGAACACATGAATGTGAAAGTGCGGCCAAGTCCTTTGAGTGAACATAACATCGATCTAAAAAAACTAAGTGTACTGAATCTTGATTTTGTTAGAAGCTCATTTATTATAAGTGTTTTCCTAAAAATAATTAATGCAAACTTTTCATTTTCAAGTTATTATTATTATTTCTTTTAAGATATTTGAAGTGCTCCTTAAAAAACCTGATAACCTTTCAAATAGCTATTTTATCACAATTTATAAGTACCAATCATGGACTTATAAAAAAATTAGGAATGAGCACCACCTTATAAGAAGCACTATTTATTTCCTACGTATGTGTGAGTAAAATCAGTACAGGCCCAAGCAATCGGCTTACTATAATATACATATGTGTGTGAAGACATTATTATTACATTATTTACAAGACGGTCCGGCTTACTTGGGGTGCTTCATATAAAGTGACACTCCGTCCTGATTTTTTTATACGTCCATGGTACCATTTTAATATGAACCTTATATTTGGGTAAATACCACCTTACTTGTTACGTAAAGCAAATACCTGCTTATTCTCTCTGTTCTTGACTCCCGACTCTGCCGTGTGCCTTGATACCGCTACCGTAGTACAAAGCTACGGCTCTACGGTGCTACGATGCTCGTAGCAAAATCTACGATGCTGATGCTACAGTAGACTGACCTATGGAAATTATTTTAAGGATGGAATACATTTAAGAGGACTATATACATTGTTATAGTCGTTCAATTTTGAACACTGGGAATAAATGTCATACACTTATGAAGAGATATAAAAACAAAAAAAATTACTCATTTGTTTATACTCCGTGTCCTTTTATTCGTCTTAGAAATGCAGCCCACATAATGTACCCAATCACTAGATACTAATCATTAAAAAAAAATATTATTATAATATAACGCATGACGTAGTTTTACACCCTTTTACGAGCGCAGTCTACTCGGCTCGTGCTCTGGGTTGGTATTTTCTACCATTTTATACGTAAACATGAATTATTAACTCGATTTGTCATATTTTAATGAATTTTAATTTGTATTTTTAATTATACAAATGACCAACAAATATTTCTTATGAATGATTAGTACCTTTTCATTGGGTACATTAGTGGGCTGCGTTTCTAATGCCCGGTTCCTATAAACAAAAACGAATCGTTTTGCTTACCAATGGTAGGTTTTTTTATTGCCAAACTGGGCATATAGATTATTTCATAAGATAATTTTACCTGTGATAGCTACTTCCATATGTGAGGGTCTGCTATGCTATTTGAGGTCTTTGCTTCATTATTAGTAAAGATGTAAGAGTCTTAATACCGATGCCGGTCCGTAAATTATTGAAATCGTGCATAAGACGAATAAAACGTCACGATGTATATAAATTGACTAAAGTTGGTAAAACTTATAATCCTTTCCGTTTTTCAAAAAAACTTTGACCTTTTAAGCCTTCATGCAGACATAGATCGTTGAAAAGTACATCGAACCTATTTTTATTGTTATCGTTTTACGTTAGTAACGTAAAGGAATCAATACTTCGACAATAAAGTTTATATTTACATAAATACCTAATGGTCTACTTCAGTTTGGCCTGCTTTGACATCGCATAAAACATAACCTGTCAATTCGCCTTTCGTTTCACCTTGTTTTCTGATATAACAGTCTGTCATAACATTTTTATAGTACAAAACAACCCATAAAACAGGGTTTAGTACTCCAACATTGGTGTAAATCCTCGGTTTAGTGTCTCGTTATATAACCGAATTATTGAAACATCATGTCTACCTTATAGCATTGTGTTAAAATTCAAATTTGCTTGATGTTAAACGCAAGTTTTCATACAGTATAAAATTATTAACTTTATTACCGTAATATTAAATAAGGAATTGCTTTTAATGAATAATTTTGAGGTAATCTACTGAAAGTTTCAATTAAAATGTGGAAGATAAATGTGTTTTACAGCCATTTATGTTTCTATTCCCATTAGCGTATCTATTACTAGAGGTGTGTAACTCAGCTCTGAATCAGCTCAAATGATTTTGAGCCGTTGAGCGCTCAACAACAAAATGACTAGTACGATAAACTGATAATAATAATAAAGTATGAAAAGAGTCGCGGCAGCTCAGTTGGCTTCGACGTGCGGCTCGCATTGACCGCGCACGCATATTGTGAACTAGAGGCAGGTACAAATTGAGCTGATCTGCGAGCTGATTCATTGAACCGGCTCACATACTTGAGCCGTGAGCTATTATGCAGCTCGAGTATTTTTGATGAGTTATAAGGCGATGATAGCTCAGTGGTAGTGACGTCGGATACCGAGATGAAGGTCCCGGGTTCGAATCCTACAATGAGCTTGAGCTTTCGGTGAAGGAAAACATCGTGAGGAAACCATAGCACGGTGGTAGGGTACTTTGTAGTACCCGCCTGGCTGGCTACCACCCTCAAGTTGAAAATCTGTCGCCAAGCACCTTTCGGTGTGTTCCGATAGCTGCACTTGAGAGCCAGCTCCTTCTAGGCTTTGTGTGCTTACCACCTTCGGCCGCATCATCACTTACCATGGTGAGATTGCGGTCAAATACAGGCCTATAAACAATAAAAAAAAAACACCTCTATCTACACATTACATAATAAATAAATAAATAAATAATTATAAAAAACGCCCCCCTTGGTTTACACCTACACTTAAAAACTTATTGCGAGAAAAGGAATCAATAAGACGCCGTTTCAAAAAATACAAGAACCCTTTAGATAAACTGTCACTAGAATTGCTCAGTAGACGTTGCTCAAAACTGGCTACAGAATGTTATAACTATTATATACGTACAATGGAAGATAAAATCAAACAAAATCCTAAATTCTTTTGGTCATTTGTTAAGGCTAAACGCGGCGGTTTGAGTAGCTATCCAGCATCGATTACGGATGGAGTTAGTGTATCATCTCAGGGAAATGTAATTTGTAATCTTTTTGCAACATATTTCGCTTCAGTTTACAGTAAAGATGCTTCGTTGGGAGATACCACTGACTTTGAAGAACATAATCGTTTTCTTCCTACAAATAGGTTTCATGAGACTATATCTACCGTCACTATAACTAAAGAATCTATACTTAGTAAACTTAGAAACCTTGACCGCACTAAAGGCGCAGGCCCCGATGAAATACCACCAGCCTTTATTGTAGCTTGTGCCAGTAATTTGGCAACACCTTTACACTTAATCTATAATCACTCGCTTCACACAGGTTACTTTCCTCAGTACTGGAGAACTGCTAAAGTTGTACCCTTACACAAAGGTAGTGACGTCGAATTAGTCAGTAACTATAGGCCCGTTTCCATTTTATCTACGTTCGCAAAGGTATTCGAATCCTTAATTTGCCCTCATATACAAGCTCACTTCAAACAATTAATATCTGCCTACCAACACGGTTTTGTCGCAGGGAGGTCTACTTGTACTAATCTCCTAACCTATACCGAGGATCTGATCGAAGCTGTAGATGCACAGAAACAGGTAGATGTCGTATATACGGATTTTTCTAAAGCTTTCGACAAAATTCCCCATTCTACCCTAATAAAAAAATTGGCATCCTACGGCTTCTCTGGACCTATACTAAAATGGCTAAATTCTTACCTTAAAAATCGCAGATTCTATGTAGTAATGAACGGATACATTTCTGAATCCTATGCCATTACATCAGGTACTCCCCAAGGATCACATATTGCCCCGATTATATTTAACATTTTTATTAACGACCTCACTGACATTTTGATATATTCCACACCATACTTATTTGCGGATGACTTGAAAATTTCTAGAATTATTAACTCTGACCACGATACAGCTTTGCTTCAATCTGATCTAGATAGCCTTAATGCTTGGTGTAAAGATAATGGTATGGACCTCAATGCCAAAAAATGTGCTTTTATTACTATTACTCGCAAGCATAACCTAATTTCTGCATCATACTACATTAACGGCCATGCTATTAACAAAGTGGACAATATTAGAGACTTGGGAGTCATAATAGATAGTAAACTAACTTTCGTCCCACATATAGAAGCCATTACTGAAAAAGCATCAAAAATGCTGGGTTTCGTAGTAAGAAATGGCAAAGTGTTTCGGGAACCTTCAACTAAAATTCTGCTCTATAGTTCTTTGGTGCGGAGTGTCCTGGAATACTGTAGCGTAGTTTGGAGACCACACTACGCAACGCATGCCCTAAGGTTGGAGCGAATTCAAAAAAGATTTATGTGGCATTTGGCTTACTCCGTGGGTATTGCAAAAAAGTGTCCATCCTACAGTGATCGTCTCCATCACTTTCACATGAACACATTATCAACCCGTAGGGATATACACAGTCTGGTTTTTCTATATAAATTATTCCGCCACAAAATAGACTGTCCTCAATTGTTACACAGATTTAGATTCCGCGTTCCATCCAGATGTCCTCGCAAACCGATAACACTTTTATCTCCGCCTTTACGTAGAACAATTTTGGGTGCAAACTCGCCTGTGGTTCAACTATGCAAATTATACAACCAATGTAGTGGGGTAGTTGACATAAACTTCGATACGCTAAGTTGCTTCTATAGAAACGCAATAACTTTTATTACTTCTCTATAATGTTATATAATTAATGTACCTATCTATATGTTATTTGTGTTGTACTGGTTATGTAATATGTAAATAGTTTATCATTTTATTATTATATTTGCTTTTTTGTTTTGATTTCGAGTTATATTGTCATGTGGTGTTTGCTTATAATTGGTTGTGCTCTTAGGTTAAGTTTTTATGTGTATGTATACTGTAAGTGTATTAGGGTAATAACTGTTGGCAGACCTTAAATAAATAAATAAATAATTTAGTTCAAAGAAATCGTTCAGGTGTTACGGAGCACAAACATATTCAAATACCTACTACATAAATAGGATAGGATAATATATATAAATATGATGTAATGAATCTAAGGTTGTTTTGAAAAGAGTAATTTCTGAGTTCATGCCGGCTCTTCTCAGCAAATGCAACCTCCCGAACCGGTATTAGAGTCAGACTTTTCATAAGTGCCTACGAAGGTCTATTTGAATAAATTATTTTGAATTTGAATTGAATTTAAATAAATCAGTGTACACACAACTATACATTAAAACATACAGATATTATAAAGTATTTTTTTCAGGTACATTATTAATTTGTAAATCTTACAAAAAAACTTAAATAAACCGTTTCTTATCTTGTAATAAATATAAAGCAAAAACAACAAAAAGCGCTTACGAACACCAAAACAACATGCGATCTTATTAGATGTAACACCAATAACCCAAATTGCTGTAATAGAATCCATTTAGGGACTTGCTAAGTGCCCCGCTGACTTAACTTATGGGCTCAGATTGCGCTTCAAATACTTTTTCAGCGCTTATATCGCTTAGTAGCAACTACTTTTGTGCTAACGCTATACGACGCCATTAGCTTTGTTTTAGGCTGTATCATTGTTTAAAGGTTTTTAGCGCCGCTTGCTTGTTTTGATAATAAATGTTAATGTTAGTCTATTAATCTTCATAAAAGAAAGATTTTTGCAAAGTGTGGGTAACATTTGATATTATCTCTCTTTCGTTTATTAATAAATTTTGTATGTAAGTTCTAATGTCTTTTATTTTTCCAAGGACCGACATATTTTTTTTTACCGCTGATCTACATACAAACAAAGAGATGATATAATATACAGGGTGTAAGGGACATCGCCGCACAAACGGATACCATGGGTCCAGGACATGATTCTGGACCCCCCCATGTTGGAATTTTTCGTCGGTTTTTCCCAAATTTTTTATTTTATTTTTTTAGTTTTTTTTACTTTAGACTGTTCATAATCGTTATTCTTACCTAACCCAAAGAGATTTAAAATAAATAAGTTATTAATTCATTACTTTCACTAAAAGTAGCAATGTAAATAAAACTAGAAACGGTGTAGGTATTATTGTTGTTGGCGATATTCGCCTGCAGTCAGCGACATACTACGTAGGCACAACGTTATCGCGCGTTTAAATCGCGGTGTTCACAATACATTGCGCGCTCGAAAATGACAATTTCTATAACCGATCATTAGCGAGGTGAATGACTTTCACAATTTGATTAGTGGCATTAGGTGTAGCCTTTTCGCGAAGTTTGCGTTACCATGCGAAATACACCCTGTATAATAAGTTGAGGTGTCATAATACTTCCCCGGTTGAGAGCTTGCTCGCCGATTTGGCCAAATTTTGGGGCCGTCTTATTGTCAAAAAAAAATATGACACCTACTTTACCACGCCTGGGACGATAAAGTTACGTCGATTGGAATTGTAAAAATGAGGGCGCTATCAAAGTTTCAATTCATAGTCATAGTTATGCAGTCTCATCATCTACTACTAGACTACAGTAGTCCTACTTAGTCATTCAATATTATGATGATGAGTATAAGTGTAGTAGTACTACTAAACTTATACAACTGAAAAAATATGTACAAATTACAATCTATATAATAATATATAAAATTTCCTCAAGTCTGCCGCTACTTCCGAATAAATTATGTTATCATTTAAGCATAATTTAAAATCCATCTATACCTATAAAAATCTATGTATCATGGATAGCATCAAATAATGCGAGTTTCTTTGAAATGCAGAGTATATTCACACGCACACGTTTTAAAGCTATTTTCTGGAATAAATTCGTGATACAGCATCGGAAAACCATCTCAATAGTTGCAAAGTGGTACTTTTCTATGACTCTGGAATACTGTTATTCGTTTTAAAAAAAACGTATCTGTTATTATTAAATTAACGTTGCATGCAATATAATCGCCATTATCTTAAAGTGTTTAATAGTGATAAATGTGTCTAAAAAGGCTAAAAACTCATTTCCAAAGTTCACAGCAATTGACAGATCAGAATCACGATTTACGATTTTTGTTTTTTTTACAATTACGATTTCGTTGAGAAATACATTGTTTTCTATTTGTTAAGGTCTCAGTAAACGGTCTTACTCATAAAAATCTCTTAAATAACGGATTAAATAGTATATAGCTAAATACTATTTACAATTTTATTCAGTGTTTAACTTTTCTTTACTCATAAACGCATTTTAATCATGATTTAGTTATTGAAGGATTTAAAGAGCAAAAATAATATTATATATGGCGACACCAACGTCAAGACCATAAATTTGACAGTTATGGAGGTTTTAAAAAAAAGAAACAGCAACAATTTGAAAAGTTTTATTATGTGTTTTATGATAATATTATATTATATATGATCTGAATCTCGGAAACAGCTCCAATGGGTTTCGGGGGCGATAAATCGATCTAGCTAGGTTTAATTGTTAGAAAACGTTGTTTTATCCGTGTTTTCAGGCAATGAAAAACTGCTTCAATATCATTAGAATACGAAGGTAAATTTCGCCACCATTTACAAGGTTATCAAAGCCAGTTGGGAAATCGGGCGGTCCCGAAACCAGAAGACCCTGTTCGAGTCCAGATAATAATTTTTTTCGCATTTTTTTTCAAGTTCTTTTGTGAGAAAAATTAATATGATTTACCAAAAAAAAAAAACGAGCAAAGCTCGGTCATCGAGGTACAAGTTTAAGTAATTTATATAATTTATGGTGTTTCTATATAATCTAACATCATATATCCAGCTTATTTTCGGAAATCAATGAAAAAGCAATCAAGCAACAGCTGTTTATTTGGCGACCATTTTGCTATTTAGCCCGTTAAACAAGGGTCGTAGGTCGTTTAATTTGACAGCTCTTTAAATAACGTTTTTAAGTAGTGAATAAGGATAAATACCGTTTATGAGTGAAGATTTTTTTAAATAACTTTTTTAAGCATGACTTAACTTTAAATAGCGTTTATGAGTAAGGCCGTTAATGGATAACAAAATAAAAATTTACATTCCGAAAATACCAAAAAGATGCAACAAATAAATAGATAGGTACTAGAAACGTCGAGTTACTTCATTAAGTACTGTATTTTGCAGCAAGCGCCTTGCATATGAAAGAGCCCTTAACGCCCCGTCTGGGTGAACTGAAAGCTATTTATTTATTCACTGAATCGTAAACGGTACGCGTCCAAGTGGAAATGTCGCCATGTCTCAGTGACTGCATTGTGATGCGATCAATTAGTAACAACTACTAAATGTTAAGGAGGTGCACCAATTACGAACGATCATTGTAAATAGAGCCTTCATGTTAATTCAATAACGTACAAATTATACTTTTTCACAATGCAATCTAATTTAGTCAGCTTTCTGAAGAATTGATTCGAACATTATATTTAGGGATTTCATGTAATGAAATAAAAATTTGTCGAGGTGGAAGTCGCCTGTTGGTATAGTGCGTGCCACGCCACTTGGTTGACGTCTGACGTCGTTCAACAAAAGGTTGAATCATGCTTCATCGTGGTTGCATTGTACCGGCTGCAGCGGCAGCAGCAGGTTTTCGAGAAAGCTCTTCGTGTGTTCCCGTTAGCAGTATGAAGATCAGTCACACGAGAGACGCCATTTGTACCTGGAATTACTTTTATTACGCGTCATCATCATCATCATCATATCAGCCCATTCGATGTCCACTGCTGAACATAGGCCTCCCCCATTGATTTCCACTTCGAACGGTTCTGGGCCGCTTGCATCCAGCGGCGCCCAGCGACTCTGACCAGGTCGTCGGTTCACCTGGTGGGAGGTCGTCCCGCTCGGCGCTTTCCAGTACATGGTCGCCACTCGAGAACCTTTCTTCCCCAGCGATTATCGGTTCTTCGAGCGATGTGGCCTGCCCATTGCCACTTCAGCTTACTAACTCTACGAGCTATGTCGGTCGTTTTCGTTCTACTATGAATGTCCTCATTTCGGACCCTGTCACGTAGAGATATTCCGAGCATAGCTCGTTCCATAGCTGGCTGAGTGACTCTGAGTTTATTTATACGGCCAGCAGTGAAAGACCACGTCTCTGTCCCGTAAGTCATCACTGGTAACACGCACTGATTGAAGACCTTTGTCTTCAGACTCTGAGGTATTTTGGACGTGAAGATATGCCGTAGCTTCCCGAACGCTGCCCAGCCGAGTTGGATTCTTCGATTGACCTCTTTGTCAAAGTTGGACCTACCTAGTTGGACAATTTGTCCTAGGTAAACATACTCGTCTACAACTTCGAGGACAGTGCTCCCAACAATTACCGGCATTGGCGGAATATGAACATTAAACATAATTTTTGTCTTGTCCATATTCATTTTGAGGCCTACCTGTTGAGAAACTCTGTTGAGGTCATTGAGCATGATGTTCAAAGCTTCCAGCGATTCCGCCATTATGACTATATCGTAGGCAAATCGAAGGTGAGTGATGTGTTCGCCATTGATGTTGATGCCATATCCCTTCCAGTCCAAGAGCTTGAATACATCCTCCATTGCAGTGGTGAAGAGTTTCGGGGAAATAACGTCACCCTGTCTAACACTTTTCTGCAACTGGATCGGTTTCGTACTCTCGCCCTGGATCCGAATTGACATGGTGGCTTTGCTGTACAAGCACTTCAACATATCGATATAGCGATAGTCGATTTGGCATCGCTGTAGACTCTGTAACACCGCCCATGTTTCGACTGAATCAAAGGCTTTCTCATAGTCCACATACGCCAGGCATAATGGCCGATTATACTCCTCAGTCTTCTGTATAATCTGGCGGAGTGTATGTATGTGGTCTATGTCGTCAAACCTACGTGCGAGACGATTCGTAATGACTCTTGAAAACAGCTTATAAACGTGGCTTAGGAGGGATATCGGTCGGTAGTTCTTCAATAGGGCCTTATCGCCTTTCTTGAAGAAGAGCACCACCAAACTTCCACTTCATACTTCGGGCGTTGTTCCTTCGTTATTACGCGTACTCGGTGCCAATTTAGAGGACGAGACTACCAAAATTATGTCCGTTTGATGTGACTTCCACTTTGTCCTTTGCTCGCTCACCACCAGTGCTGATAAAAGTACTGACGTAATTGCTCGATGCGGTGATAGCGGTGCTGCCTCGATGTCGTCCTAGTGGTCAAGTCTTCACTTGCAGGAGGAGACCTGATTTTAATTAAAGCGCAATTGAAAACGTTTCTGTAAGCCACTGTCTCAAGCTCATCTGATATATCTTTAACATGAACAAAAAACAAACGCCCCACATAATGATGTAACAAAGCAATTCTCGCCGAATGATCGCACCAATAGCAATTTGGCTTCATACAATATAATATTTTTTTAAAGAAAATAGGGAAATCACTTTTCCTTTGAAGCCTCCTCCAATGCACACCCTAACGTTGCGTTAATTTCGAGCCCTCCGCCCTTTGAGCTGCTCAAGTCAATCGAAAAGCCGATCCCTTGGTTAAACATCACAAATGAAAAGTCTCCAATAGAGAATGTTTCAAGTAATTGATGAAATTGGAAAGTGTTTTTAAGATTTTGTTAGAATAAAGAGCGATGGATTATGCATATTTATGCATTTCAGTGATGGATATTTTGAAACTCAAAATGCAACTTTATTCGCATCACTTCACAACGAATAATACTGAAAACGCGTTATTAAAATAAAATGTACACTGAAATATTTATCCGAAAAAAATATTTATTTAACAGAAAAACTTGTTGACTGCACATGCAAGTGAAAATAAATTGCTTTTCAATAATTTTTAAAATATTTTTTTACACTCGGTGCCAATATTTATTTTGTATGCTGAAAGTGAATTGAAAAGTAGTATTAATTTTATTACTACTATTATCTCGTGGTTCCTAAATAGATAAAACTAATTATTATAACATGATTATTTTAATTAAACTTACCCAGGTTATATATATAATTATATAAGCCAAAGTACGATAAATTTTAGATTTACTTTAGTGGCCAACTTACCCACCCTTATTACGCAAACCTACCTTAAAGGCAAACTATTCCTGGCAACTCCTTACGAAACATCAGAGACCATCTGCGGTAGGTTCTGCCGCCAAAGCATCCACTCTGGTATTGATAGTTAGAGTTGCCAAAATACGATCAAGTTGTTTTTGATAACTCAAAAACAGACAATAAATAAATTGCAATGAAGTCCGCAGCCTTTAAAAGCCTGTTTAATTCCTGCTAACACTTACATATAAACTTCTAAAAAAACTAAATATGAGATCTTTTATTTTGACAACAAGTGTACAGAATTTACTGTAAGTACAGACAGCCCTCGTTGCGTTAATGCCTCGCCCTTTGATACCGTCAAGTCAATCGGAAAGTTATCCTTTTGTTAAACATCCAGATAAGTCCATATAGGATAGAATATTATTCTCCGCGCTTCGTTTGTTAAGAAAATTGAGGGCGCATCTGCGTTGCAAATCGGCTATTATTGATGCCAGAATTTTTGTTTTTACGCTGTAATATTAAATGGTTAGATGATGTGGGGAGATTTATAAGAAATCTTAAGGTGGGTCTACGCTACGCGAACCGAGAACAAGCCGAGCACAAGCAGAGCATGAAGTTGTGTAGCGTAGATGGACTTGCGAGCCTCGAACGAGCGTTCGGCTCGCGCTCGATTGCGCTCCGCCGATGGTCAGTTTTTTGACGAACACAGAGATTTGCATTGTGTTGTAGGCTCGTTGTATGTCCACACTTGACATCGCGAGCGACGAACGAAGGCCGGCTCGGCTCGCGCTCGCTACGCGTAGCGTAGACGCACCTTTAAGGCTGTAAATTATGATGAACTATCTGTCCCTAGCATCCGCATTCTTGCCAATATCCTTCTCTAGTTTTCTAGTGTTCTCTAGTTAGTGATCAGTTTTGAAGGTAGTCGTGAAACAGACACATACATTCACAGAGTAATATTCACTAAATCAATACCTATCTTGCTATATTAATCTCATAAGTTAATTGGTCTTTGGACAGCATTATTTAAAGCTAAAGCTCTTATCACAATTATCCCTATGACAATAAAGCCTTTAATTTTAGTTTTAGAGCAAACATAACACTTTGGTTTCATGTTACTTAATGTTCACAATGATGTAACATGTCAAAAGATACAATATAAAGTCTGCTAGAGATTACGGCAAAGCCAATTTCCGGAGAACATTCGCGTACTTAAAGTTGCGTATGTACCTATACGTAACGCGACAGTAAAATGTTATGACGAGATATGAGGTAAAGTTGTAAATACAAACTTATTTTGCACTTAATATTTCACATACCAATCTAAAACAATCTCTATGCTTATTGAATTAAGAATGAATGTAACTTGGATTATGAGATAGCGACTGCGTTTATAAGTTGGTAGACATACGCAAATGTTACTTATAAGGGGGCTAAACTTTTTACAACTTGAATACTGTACGAAAGCCGATAAGATCCTATAAACCACATATTGAGAATATGAATACTTGGGAAACTTATGTTATTCTTTCGTGGTATGATGATTAGCTAATTATTTATTAATGAGCTAATCTAATCTAAATAAATAATAAATAAGTTTTTGTTAAAAATTTCATTTTTAATACAAGCTTTTTTTTGGTGACTGTACTTTTTGTTGACTGTACTTGCATTGTCTTCCAATATACTAATGTACACCAAATATCAGGTCAATCCGACCACTGGAAGTGGGTGAAATTCGACTCGCAAGATTCCACCCGAACGAACAAACATACATACATATATTGCAAGTTAAATAAAAGCTTGTATAATCTATAGGTTTTACGAATTAGGCCTTAATTATAAATCAAAAACATGTTTCTAGCCAAATGTTGATGTTAATAATGGGAGAATTGCTCCTAATTTTTACCCGACTGACCCGGCAGGAGGGTTATGTTTTTGTGATTAAAAACCTATAGATATCTCTATACGTCAAATCATCAGTCTGAAGTTAAAATATTGTAGAAGTGAATATTGCAAATTTTATAATATATCACAGATACTCTTCGGCATTAGACGTTTTAGGCCATGCATTCTTGAAAATACATGAAAAAATATCTTATAAAACATCTCATATCACAATGGGGATGATGACTCATGTTGAATTTTACAACATACCGTAGTACGGATTCAAAAACAGCAAATTATTATTATAAAAACGAAAAAAATATCCTCAAAGTTGCGCTGTTAGGTCCATTATCGTTTTGCGTCACTCTATAAAATTTTCTCTTCCGCGATCTGTGCGCCTAGTACCAAAAAAGTGGATTACTTTAATATACTGTAATGTAACCTTTTCTTTACACCCAGTTATGAATGGAAACCCGACTTCAGTCAAATTATAAATATTACAAAGTCTTAATACCTTACAGGTTACAATAGTCACGTTCAATTTGCACTATCCTTCTCACTTAAACCTACTTAATTCGCACTAGAGAGTCCTCTAAAATTCCCTTGTTCATTTAAACGACGATTGTTAGGAATGACCACTTTTCTACATGGATATAAAACTTTATATAAGGTTCTACATTATTTAGTACCAAAAACATAAGAGAATTAGAACATAGAGTTTATTTTTTCAAAAAGCAGCTCGAGTAGTAACTCTACATAATACCGCAGCCAAATAACTTTATGGTGTGTTCCTGCGCATGAATAAGGTCGCCTGAGCTTATTAGGGAGGTCATTCCTTGTGTGATGCAGGCCGATTACCATCAGCCGGATCATCCGCAACATTACCGAATTCATCGTACAAAGAAAAACAATTAAAACTAGAAGAAAGAGAAATTTTAGATGTGGGTCTTTAGTGCAGTGATATCATACTGCTGCAAGAATGCTTTGAAGAACGTTGTGGGCTTAAACAATGAGCTGGAAAAAAAACTATCGTGATAAATAGTTAGCTAGAGTACTTTTCCGTATCCACCTCTCTGGTTAACCTTATTATCTTTCACCAATAGGGTGTTCAGACAGTTCCACTTGAAAGTCACTTCCCCTAAAGGCGTTAGGTACTTACCACCTTTAGCCATATCCTCGCTCACCAAGATGATGATAAAAGAGATTGTTGTCAAATAAGCCAATGTTTATTAAAAAATTGTCGCGTCTTATTGCATATATTTTTTGGGCAAATTGGTCACCCAGGTAAGATCGGTAATTTCACTACAGCATGTATATAATTAAGTGATAGCCTAGTGGTCAAACCGTTAGAATTCCGTCTCATAGGTCGTGTATTCGATCCCCGATCCAGTCGAATCTTTTTTTATTTCCCTTTAGCTCGGTCAACCAGGTAATATTATAAATTCCAAGAACAAAGTCTTTGTATACGTTTTCATAATTATCAGCCACTTAGCTTCCTACAAATCCGGAGGTAATCACCAAAAATAGACCGACCATTTCCAGCATCCCTAATTCCATTATATGTTACCGCATACTTGTCCTCATTGTGTGGTCGAGGGGACCCACGTAATGGCCCAGTGACCCTGGCCGCCCATGAATTACAAATGGCCGCTGTAATTATGCTCTACTTCAGCGTTTACTGTGGAATTATACTTTTAGCACCACTCCTACGCAGATATGGTCACTCGGAGAATTGGAAGAGTGTATAAGATATATGGTAAATATGAATGTTGAGACGAAAATTAAAAGGTACGAAAAGCCTCATAATAAAGTAGTCTCTTTTCCGTCTAGTCTGGGGATAGTGAAGGCATATACCGGGATTTTCACTATGGGGCAAACAAATAAATCGCGAAACAATTTTTTTTTTCATACGTTATTATTGAGCAAGATCGACTATTAGTATGAAAAGATTTTTATTTATTTATTTACAGTAAATTACAATATCTAAATATGTTAAAATTCTCAAGTCTAGCGCTTCTAAAAAAATACTGTATGAAAAGTATAATTATTTTATTATTTATTTATTATGTGGCATAACTAACCCAATTTAGATTTCGAAAATATGTAATTTACAAATCTCCACCCGGTGTTATGTATTTTGTTAGTGCGGTTACCGCAGCAAAGTACTTTTACCACTAAATCAAACTTATCACAAAATCCAGTAATGATATCGAAATAAAATTTATTTCTTAGAATTTCCCGAAATAAATTCAATCATCATCAAAGCTGGTTCCACATTACTTACATCATATTCAATTTAGGTGCCAATAACAACTGAGGTAATTCAATTACATCACACAATAAAAAAGCTATATACATTAATTTGTCCTCAACATTACATCATAACCAATTAAGGGTGCAAAGAAATATCAATCAATTTGACGTTTTAGGGATCCACATCATTTTTATTTAATAAAAGCTTTTCAGTCGCGATTTCTTATTTTGCCATACCCTAAGATCAAAAAGTATATGTTTTACCAAGTTTTGGTTCCTGAGTTGGTTAGTTCATAGGCCTCCCTCATTGATTTCCACTTCGAACGGTTCTGGGCCGCTTGCATCCAGTGGCGCCCAGCGACGCTGACCAGGTCGTCGCTCCACCTGGTGCGAGGTCGTCCCGCTCGGCGCTTTCCAATACGTGGTCGCCACTCGTTGGTTAGTTAGATACCAACTAATAATACTTGAATGCAGTGTTATATTCCTGCGGTGAGTAAGGTCACTCATCGAGGTACTGTGTTGGCAGTATGATTCCGCTCCGCTCGAGTAATAACCCCTTGTGTTGCAACACTAAAGAAAGTAAAAAGTTTTTTTTTATTATGAAGCTAGCAAACAAGTACACAGCCTGTCTGATGGTAAGCGGTTTCTGTATCTATATGGACGCTTGCAACACACGAGGCCTCACTCATGCGTTACCGACCCTCCTCATCCCGATAAGCTCTGGCGACCTTACTCACGCGCAGGAACACATGTGGTATTCTGTAAGGTGGAGGTACTTCCCCAGTCGAGCTGCTCTTTGAGCAAAATAACGCGATTCTCTACCTCTCTTACATACATGATTTAGGAGGGAATTCGATCTGAAGTGTAAAGCAGAGATTTATTTTTGTTAAATATGGCATATTATTTGAATACTAGCTTCTGCTCGCGGCTTCGCCCGCGTGGCCTACACTAAACAAATTACATATTTTTCTACAACAATAAAAGAAAAAAAAACAAAATAACTTCATCCCCAATCTTTAGCCTAAACACAAAATTTTAAGGTCCTAACTTCAAAACTAACGGACTTTCATACAAACTTTCATCCCCTATTTTACAAACCCTTTCTTAGTGGATACCTACTCTTCACAAAGAATACACCCTCCAAATTTCATGTCTCTAGGACCAGCGGTTCAGACTGTGCGTTGATATATCAGTCAGACAGTCAGTCAGGATTTTGAATTTTATATATAAAATATAGATACCACAACAGATTTATTTGGTAATTCGTAAGTATCCTGTGCATCACTCCAAAAATAATTCATGCATTCCAAAGGTATTCTTTCTTCTGTATGCATGATATCTATCTGTTTCATGTACGTTCCCAAAAAGGTAACAAAAAATATACGGAATCTCATTGATCAGATTAGCTTTTTCCACTTGTTTCGTTTTTTACATTCCTTGATTGTCGCCGGCTACACCAGTTTAGCAGTTTGTTAAATGGATTAGAACAATTTGTTAAGAGAAATTAGGCCGCGTTCTAACGAATATCTTTTTGTCGTGGTTTTTGTTGAACCACTTTGTTTGCTCGCTGCCTCGCTTATTTATTCATGCAGGTTTCTTGTCTTTAAAATTGGCGTCGAATAAATTTTTAATAAATAATAGAAATAGAGTTATTAAAATGGTTATGTGTGTTTTGTTTGCTTGTTCTCCGTCAAAGTCAAAGCCATTTATTCAATTCTGAAGTTACCACTGGTTTGGAACTCGGCCTTCAACTAAGAAGGTATCCGGTAAGAAACTCAGCAAGGTATTTTTTTTATTTTGGGTTTTAGAAACTATACAATATTATTCAGCGAATAAGATAGGGTAGCATAAGAATTTCTTTCATCGCAATTATAATTGAGGAAAACATAGAGTATAATAATGCATAATTTGGGGTGTTTAGTTTATTCGGTCCGCTCGTCGTTCGATCCGCGGGCCGAATCTACCCCATCCTATTTTATTTATGTTTTGACTGTGTACGTTTCGGTCCATTGTCAAAACTTTTAAATAATGGTAGTATTTTTTTGTAGCTTTGGTACCCATAGCTGGAAAGGTCTTAAATAGAAAAATGGACATACGGTGAGAGCGATCAAAAAGTATTTCGCAAATCAATATAATAATATTTTTTCCTGTCTACGTTAGGAAAAATAATATTTTGGGATCAATATGATATTTTGAACCTCCCTGAACCCAAATTGCAAATTCCTAGAGCCAAAGGAAAGTTATTGATTAGAATTTAGGTCAAACAAAGCCTAAAAAACGAGATATAGATTTAGGGTAGGAAAATAACAATGTGTAAAAAAGGCAAAGTAAGTGTAACTAGAGACACGAGACTTGACCTAGGTACGGTAAGATAAAATATTTTCAGAAACTCTGAATCTATTCGAAATCACTTTGGCATACAAGGCCCAGAGGAAAATTATGTTAACTCAAAAGAACGTATTGTAAAAAACGCAATAAATAGGAAGTGTTGAAAATAGGTAACTAAGTATTTCGTAGTGTAGTGGGGACAGAAACTTTCCGAACTTGTCGTAAGACAAGTTTCTATTGTAAAATAGAAACTTGGAATCAATATAACAATCGAAGTTCAATGCATGATCCCCAATTACCTCAAAGAGGGCTCAAGTACTCAAGCAGGACTCAAGACAAAGTAAAAAAATCTTTTCCTTTACTTGTATACTTTGGTACCTACATTTTGAACCATGTCCCTAAAAACGACTAAACAAATATATTTTTGTTTCCGAGTATTTTTTACAAATATTTAACCTTTATTTATAAAAACTACCTACTTGCTTCTAACATCATCTCAAAACTTACAATTTCAATCCAAACTCCCATAAAACTAGCAGTAAATCACAGTAATAAGAAATGGTGCCATCATCGGCCTAAATTGGCACATATATGCGGAGCGAAGTCATTTTCCGCTCCATATACCCAGCGATTGAATACAACTTTGATATTTCCGAGAAAACTCTTCTTACTTATGGAAGACCGTAAAACAACCATTTCACTGGGCGATGATCCGACAAAGATGGTTTTATGATTCGTGTCCTTTGTGTTAACTTTGTTACAGTATTCTATAGTTGTTGAATTAGTTTGGTGTACTCAGATCATAATTTATAGAGTCCGTTAGAGGTATACATTATTTTTTTCAAAGCGAACATTAAAAAGACAATCTTAGATTTGGGGATTGATAAACATTATATTGAGATACTTAAAGAGATAGTTGTACCTATTATAAAACTATAGAAACAGCCTAAGAGGTAAGCATTACGTTTTAGAGCATGCTCTACCATTCTCTCTTTGAGCAGCTCGACTAGAGAAGTACCTCCACTTTACAGAATATCGCAGCCAAATAACTTTATGTTGTGTTCCTGTGCGTGAGTAAGGTCGCCAGAGCTCATTGGGAGGGAGAAAGGGTAAGTAACGCGTGAGTGACGCTTCGTGTATTGCAAGCGTCCATATGGCTACGGTGACCGCTTACCGGCAGGTGGGTAGTATGTTTACCGCCTTCGTAGTTAAACAAAAACAAACTCTACAAAGAAAACATTTAACGTCTATTATCATAAAGAGTAGAGAGTAGACAGACCGTTTCCGAAACCAAAAAACTTTTTTTTTATGCTTACATATAAATAGGTAAGTATATCCAAATTAAAAAAATATTATGTTCTTCATATTCTTTATGAATCGATCCTATTTCCTTTGGTCATAACTTGAGAACGACTTTACCGATTACATCCATCTTTTTTTAAAGTTTTTTTGTAGAACTTTTTTTATAAAAAAAAATGTATTGTAGAAGGTTCTTACGGAAGAAGCGAGGGTAAGGTACAGTAGGCCTTCGTAGGGTATAGGGTAGGACACCACGCAAACGAAGTCACGCCGGGCAGCTCGTTTATAATAAAAACATGGTCCGAGTATAACGTAGTCAAGAATTGAACTATACAGTGTAAAATCTTTAGTACCATGGAGAACAATAACTAAGAATAAAACATAAACAATGTATTTAATGATATTGTTAGTCAAAGCAATGAGTGCAATAAAATATACGATAGGTTTCATGTTTGAGCACTAAAGTTCTAAAATAGCACCTTATCTTAACAATACGGAATATGTAAACGTCCAACTAAGAGTTATAAAGGTTTGTATGACTGTACTGAAGCACTAAGTTGCTTACTGGGTTTTTAAAGCCCATTTGCTCTAAGATACGCATAACGTCAAATGTTATGACGAAGGTCGCGGGTTCAATCCCTACAATAAGCTTGAGGTATTTTAGGGTCGGCAACGCGTGAGTGATACCCCTGGGCTACGGTAACTGCTTACCATCAGGCGGGCCGTATGCTTGTTTGCCACCATAGTGATATAAAAAAAAGATAAAGGAAAACATAACGAGGAAACCGCAGCACTGGTAGGTTACTTTGTAGTACCCACCTAGCTGGCTACCACTCTCAAGTTGATAATATCTCGTCAAGCCAACATTGAGTTCTCAGCTTTGTGTTCTTACCACAGACCAACCACGTCAGGTTTGTCGTCAACCTGACCTCAATAGAAACACTTGTTGTCCAGTGTCTCCATAGAGTGTTCGTTTCTGGAGATGTGTCCAAAGAACTTTAGTATTCGAAATCGCAATTCGGTTTTCCCAAGTGCAACATGGTGTTCATGGGTACAGCTTCAAAAGGGTGTGAAGAGATGTGTGCAGGATCGGCAACGCTCGAGTGACACCCCTGGTGTTGAAAGCGTTCATATTCTACGGTAACTGCTTATCATCAGGCGGGCTGTACGCTAACTTTACGTATAATAAAAAAAGTATATAATTTTTATTATGAAAGAAAGAGATATACGATATAAGTTTAAGGGCCGATATTTCAATCGCCAGATAAGCGGTAACTAGCCGTTAATTTGAAAACAGAACAATTTAATTAGACTTATCAGAGGAATAGCTTAACCAAGGTTTACCCACGTGTACCTAAGTAGACAAGTAGAGATTAGAACTCTATCGTGTTCAATCTGATCCTGTAATGACGATATTAATTAATATTGTCCATTAAAACATTCTCAAGAAAAAGGTTATTAGTCTGGGATTCCACTTTACAATAAAAATATGATAGGAAGCCGGAATACTGGCAACAGTTTATTAATGATACGAATAATACATTATCGATGAATTCATAGAACCGTGAGGTCAATTAAACACTCAAGTGTTATCTCAATAATATACAGAGTGGTTAATTTGCGGTCTTCGTCATAAACGCTACTTATTTAGTATACTGATTAATGGTCACTTAAATAAGGTCACATTGTTTGACAATGACAGTAAATATGTGACAACATAAAAAGTGTGTTACTAAAACTGCATTTTATGAGTAGGATGTAAAAGTAAAAATATAAAAAAAAATATGTTTTATATTTTGCCCTGCGCTTTCGCCCCCTTTTACGAGTCAAAACCGGCCAAGTGCGAGTCGGACTCGGGATGAAAAAATAAACGCCAAAAATATTGAATGAAATGTAAATTGCAGTTTACGATTTATGACGTATTAAAAGAAAACCACTTACTAGATCTCGTTCAAACCAATTTTCGGTGGAAGTTTGCATGGTAATGTACATCATATATTTTTTTAGTTTTATCATTCTCTTATTTTAGTAGTTATGAGGGGGGGGGGGGGACATTTTACCACTCTCGCGCAAACTATTCAGTTTAGAAAAAAAATATATTAGAAACCTCAATATCATTTTTGAAGACCTTTCCATAGTTAGGCCAAAGGTAAGGGTTTGATCAAAAAAAATTGTTGTGTATCAGTTCTAAGTATGGGGAACACCCAAAGTTTTTTGTTTTTTTTTCTATTTTTGTGTGAAAATCTTAATGCGGTTCACAGAATACATCTACATACCAAGATTCAACAGTATGGTTCTTATAGATTCGGAAAAAAGTGGCTGTGACATACGGATGGACAGACAGACAGATATGACGAATCCATAAGGGTTCCGTTTCTTGCCATTTGGCTACGGAACCCTAAAAATACTAAGCCTATGTTCCTCTCCATACCGTAGGCTATCTGCGTGGAAAATTCCATGACAATTGGCTGTGTTATTAAGGTGTCAAGGTAACAAATTCACTTTCACATTTATAATAAAATATTAGTAATTAATTATTCAGAGAGGCATATCATGAGAGTTCATGTTCCTTTAAAAGGAATATTGAAGACTTGTTATCATTGATTTAACCATAGGATTTAACATTTCAAAAGATTTTGACGTATGTTGAACGTAAAAGTTTTAAATATATTATTATAATACAATATTTAAATCTTTTAATTAAGATTTGTTTAAAATCCACTCATACATTTTATTGTAATAAAATAATAAAAAGATAATTTATGTATAACACGTAACTGAAATAATAATCACAAAAGCATCAGTTATTATTGACATAAAACATTGTATTATAATAATTAAATAACATGCATTCCTATTGTATTACCTATCGACATGTCTTTGACCGTTATATTTTGTAGTTTAATTATGTATGACATATGAACATTTGCAGTTTTTTTAACTCTTTGTTTTGTACCAAGTGAGTAATTGAAATAAAACTGGCCTAATTAAAAAAATGCATTTTGAACAAAGATTACAATAATTTTGTATGACATTGTGAGTCATTGAGTCACATAAAAGGCGCGATTCTTGTCATTGACCATTAGTGACCTGCTAAATTTTAAACAACCTGTATAGTTCATAATACTAATCAATCGTTTTTGTTATTTTTTTAGTCGAGTGTTTTTTACGAAACAAAGCAGTACTTTTATTTCATTCGTTTCAATCATGGAAGCAAATTATTTAAAATATTTTTGTATCTTTCTTTGTGTATTAAAAGTTGATTCTATGGCTTTGAGAGGTTCCCCTTTGACCAGATATGATCCTTGTGGTTTGGGAATTATATATTTTGATAAAATAACAGATAATTATTGGCAAGGTATTGTCAATTTCGGGCTTTATCGTAATTTGGTTGAAGCTGAAATGGAAATTTATTTTGAGAATCAAGTTGTGATTTACGGGGTAAGTCTTGCCTAGTGTAGGTACCGCATGTTCTTAAACTAGCTGTTCCTCGCGGTTTTACTCACGTTCCTGGGATAAAATAGCCTATAATAATCAGGGATAATGTAGCTTCCTATTGGTGAAAGATTTTTTCGAATTCGACAGGTAGTTCCAGAGATTAGCCCGTTCAAACAAACAAAAACACTCTTGGTTTTTATTATATTATTATGTGTCACGTAAAAATAATGTGTTTGTAATGCATGTAGATTTATTTATAAACATGAGAAAGAGCCAACAATATAGTACCTTTATTATTAGAAAGTACGTGGTGTTTACAATATTTACCATTTTGCCGTAAACTTTATCATAGACTGGTTTTTGACTAAACACTGATATTTAAAATATATGTAGGTACACACGGCTACAGATCAAGCTATACATTTCTAGTATAAGCTGACCTCCAATTGTACGGAAATCCTTTACAATGCGAGATCAGCTTATACTGGAAACGTATAGCTTGATCTGTAGCCGTGTGTACAAAGCCGGTTTTGTAAAGAAATAATTTTTCCTTAATTGTTTTCTATCTGCAAGCAAGCTATCATTTCATTTTCAGGCCTCCCAGAACACCACTTTCACTGTAAGAAGAAATAGTTGGCATGACTTTATCATTAAGCCAATTGGACCTATCCCTCAACATTACATTTTCCAGTTGACCCTGAAGGAAAATATCACTAGTATTCCAACTGTATTGCAATTTGCTTTGAACAAAGTGACATTGTGTAATAATGATATAAAGGTGAGTGTTATTAATTTTACTTTTTATCACGTCGATCAAAATTATTTAAATGTAACTCATCTTCGTTAGAATTAAAAGATCAACTTTCTTTAAAATTAATCAAAGATTTTCAAAGGGCATCGTGCCTCTACCCAGATGGATAGTCAGCCTTACTAAAGCATGACATTTAATATCACTCCGCTTGAGGGGCTCCTGAGCAAATCGCCCTCAGTTCGTATTGCGCACGGCTGTCATCGCGTCATACTCGCTGTACTGATTAAATAAAAAATGTCAACTTGCGTATTTAAATACTGTCACAACACAAAAAAAAAAACTAAAAAGCTAACCTTCCATGTGTAAGTATTGCGATTTCGACACTTTTAATTACCTAAACTTATTACTTTTAAATACTGTCAATTATGGCTTGTTTATTTCGTGTCCCCATAGAGGCGACTATCCTTCTGGACGTTTTAAATTCTTTGAAAATAATCTTTAATTACATTAAAGACGATTTGGGTTAGGTGCTTTTAATTTTTTATACCACTAAGGTGGAAAACAAGCATACGGCCCGCCTGATGTTAAGCGGTTACCGTAGCCTATGGACACTTGCAACACCAGGGGTATCACTCGCACGTTGCTGACCCTGCAGAAATCTCTTCACATCCTTTTAGAAGAACCCCATGCTGTACTCCATTGGGAAAACCAATGGAGTACAGCAAAACCAATTCCACAGTCCAATAGAGTCCGCGGAAGAAAACTCCTTTTAGCCCGCACAGTTCTAAACAATTCTGGTTTTAATGTGTGAGGATGGACTCCCCGTCGATGGCAAGAGTTGCGATGGTGGAAGGTAGCCGTAGGCATCAAGTCGAACAATTCCTTAGAACACTCTCCGTTGTACAAGCGAATTTACTTAATTAGTTTTTAAGTTTAATTTTATAAGTCAAGTTTTATCGCTTCGATAATCCCATTTCGTGGGGTTTCCAGGAATATTTTCATTGATGATAAAGGTCATCATCACACTTTTCTTGGAAATATTACTTGACTTTAAAGCCCTATCAACAACTAAATAAGCCGTCACAACGGCTTCTATACTGAATATAAATTTACAACATTTATTTTAAGATTAACTCTTAAAAAACTGCCAAATCGGTAATTTCATTTTAAATAACTAATTAATAAATATCCTGGGACATTCCTCACACATGGTCATCTGATCCCAAACTAAGCAGAGCTTGTACTATGGAAACCAGATAACTGATATAATACATATACTACTTTTTGTTTGTAAATACATACTTAATATACATAATTACACCCAAACTCAGGACATACAGACATGTTCATGCACACAAGTGCATGTCTTGTGTGGGAATCGAACCCACGACCTGCGGCGCGTAAGGTGAATCTTAAGCAACTGCGCCAACTGGCCCGTCAGTTTAATTTAATTTTGATAGAGTATGATTGAAATTTTATATCATTTGTCAATTGTAACTTTTTTGCAACGTCTAGTTGAGATGATAATAACTTTTATATTTTATTGACTGTTACAGGCGGCCCAAACAATAAATTCCTTCAACGTTACAAAATATCATAAAGGAGGATATGCTCATGTGTGTGGAAGAAGATCGTTGAACAACACAGAGTTGGTATCAGTTAGAACTGATGCAAGAGCTGGTGATTGGCCGTGGCATGTGGCTATATTGGTAAAGGATCCAATGTCAAATGCAGCGAGCTATCAATGCGGTGGTAGTATTATATCTAGGAATGCTATTATTACAGGTAGGTATTCAATGAATCATACGGGGCTATATCATCATCTCTTAGTATTGAAATATTGTGGTCAAACAAAACAAAAGCCTGTCCATTGGACAGAAATAAGAAATACAGGGCCTGATAAGCGATGCTAGTTCAAAGCTGTGTTCTAAGCTCAATGATACTTTAACGAAGATTAGTTCCAATTTGACAATGACCAATGGAAAACAGTGTTAGAAAACCAGGTTACATTTTAGAACACGAACCAGGGTGTCATCGCCTTTAATGTAATAGTAAATATTAGACTTATTTCTGCTCCAATAATGTTTTTAGCGGATTTTCCCAGTTAGTTAAAGGATTTAAATTGCTCAAACAGCGGAGTATAAACTGTAGGTGCCTGGTTGGCTACCACCCTCATATTAAGAATATATTATCAAGCACGAGCTTGAAACTGGTAAATACAGGTCCAGCAGTTGCACGTAACTGTTTATCAGGCGGGGTATATTATTATATCTGTTTGATACATTATGTGTGTCTTTAAGTATCTGTAAGCATCTTTAAATATACTATTTACCATACCTCCTTATTTATATTAGTAGGCATACCTACTAGATTAATACGCTTCCTTTGATTATGACTATACTCAAATTGCAAGCATTATTTTTTTCAGCTGGACATTGTTTTTTTAAACAAGGATTTGTAACTGCAGACAGAATTGTAGTTATTGCTGGCACTAACAACTACAAAGACCTAACTCAGATTGGAAGACAATCGTTTATTGTAAGTACTTAACACATTCACAAAACTTAACTGTAAGAAATATTGTTAGAGGAATCAGCTTTATGAATAACTATTTTTTTAACCGAATTCAAAAAAAGGAGGAGGTTCTCAATTCGAATGTATTTTTTTTTTATGTTTGTTGCCTTATAACTCCGTCATTTATTAACCGATTTGGAAAATTCTTTTTTTATTTGAAAGGGTACGCTTCACGTTTGGTCCCATTGTCATGAGATCAGGATTTGATTACTTCTTAGTGTACTTTGAAGTCGGTTTTAGGTTTTTGTAAAACAGTCCAATTATTTACGATTGACTCAAAATAATTTATTGTGTAAATAAACTATTCGCACTAATCAAATATCCGAGGTAGAGATACCTCATCTAAGTCTTAATTTACTACCAAGAAGGGCTGTATACTTCTTGCTTACTATACCTTCTTATATTTATTGTACAGGCTTCAGAAGTAATAATTCATCCCAGTTACAACCACGTCGACGCCACATCAGACTTAGCCATTATTAAAGTCAACAACCTCAGGTATACCGAATATGTCCAACCCATATGCATTTGGGGACCAGTTTATGACAAAACACATCTTTTTGGACTCGAAGCTACGGTAATATTAAATTTTGTATTTTTTTTAATTTGCCAATATCTTTATTAACTGTCTAAATTACGAGTCATTTCATGAAAGTAAGTTTTAATTTTGCATACCAATAATATAATTCCGAGACTACGTTTTTGTAGAGAACCAAGCTTACTTGAGTCTCATTTCTTCTAATTATATTTTCATTTTAGGTGGTCGGTTTCGGCAAAACTGAAAACAACACTCTTTCAGATACTTTAAGAGCCACGTACACAATCGTTCAGAATGACTCTGTTTGTATCGCTTATTCGTCAAAGGTTTATACTAGGTTGATGAACGAATTCACATTTTGTGCTGGATATGGACCTAAAGCTGGTATGTACCAAAATTATGACATTCCGAAACATAGAAATTCTGGTTCCTTTTTTACATGGTTGACCAGAACCTCACCGTAGTTGGCGATCGTAACCTTGTTGTGAGTATGCTTTTGTTTCATCAAAATCTCACTTTGGTCAGTGATGATGGTGGAAGATAGTAAGTACACAAAGTAAAGGACTATTCTCATATACAGTTGCCGAAACATATAGCACTGGCGTTCAGTTGGCGACATATTTTAAACAAAAGGATGGATAGGTATTCAGTCTGACAGGTCCAATAAAGTACCCTGAGAAGATCCATCCATCTGGCTGCGGATATATGGTTGGTAGACCATAGAAGAAAAGTATTCATACATTAACGGCCTTACTCATAAACGCTATTTAACTAAATCTACTGAATAAATGGTCAAATAAATAACGTCACGTTGCTGTCTTTGTCAAACAATTTGACGTTATTTAGGTGACCACTTAATCAGCTTATTATTTAAATAACGTTTTATGAGTAAGGGGGTTAGGTTTACCTACTGATGAGCAAATACACTTTTAAGGTTTGAAATACTGGGTATTTTACATAATTTAGAAGATACACATTGTTTTGGCGTAACAAACGCTGCATGAGTGTTGCCGGTCAAAGGACCAAATAATATATGCGTACAAAATGACACCAATGATGGCATACAAGAGTGACGGCTTTACGCGCTTTGAGGCGCAGAAAGGGTCGAGTTAATAATAAATGGACATCCATCAAGACCACCAGATGTGGTCAACGTAGTAAACTGTTAATGCAGCACTTGTAAGCTATTGCATTAAATGTAGAGTAGAATAGATTAGAAGGGTTGGAGACAAAAAGGTTGAAAGCGTATGAACGCAATGATGCAGAATTAATTATCATAAATTATATGGAAAAATCAGTTTTGTAAATCATCTGGTCTATTAAGTTATACTGGTGTAATGTACGAAATATCGGACTTATTTCTGCTCCAATAATGTTTTAGCAGATTTTCCCAGTTGGTTTCAATGGTTGTTAAGATCAGAGTGTTTTAAGGCGATGATAGATGACAGATAGTGACATCGAATGTCGAGACGAAGGTCTTGGGTTCGAAACCTACAATTAGCTTGAGATTTCGGTGAAAGAAACAATCGTGAGGAAACCGTAGCACGATATTAGGGTACTTTGTAGTACCCACCTGGCTGGCCATCAAGTAGATAATCTGTCGCCAAGCATCGGTGTGTTCCAATAGCTGCACTTCAGAGTCAGTTCCTTCTAGGCTTTGTGTACTTACCACCTTCGTCCACATCACTTACCATGGTGAGCTTGCGGTCAAACACAGGCCTATACAGCAAAAAAAATTTAGGATCTAAGATGCTCAAACAACAGGGTTTGAGCTTTGCATCTGTCATTCGCCTATAGACTTGTTGTCTCGCGGTTTTAACCGCAATCCCCTACTTTAGCTTCTTAGGGGTGGAATTTCCAAAAATCCTTCCAAAAAAGCCTAAGTTATAAAAGAACTCGATGAGCAAAATTTCCATGTTTTGACTATGCGTTGGTCATAGGATCATATTTATAGAAGTTAGATTAAAATAGTCTTGTATCTTTTCAGGCATCAATCCTCGCAATGGAGACAGCGGCGGTGGCTTAGTACTAGCTACGATGCAGCCAGACCACAAAATCAGTTGGTTTTTACGCGGTGTTCTATCAAAGTGCGGAGTATCACCTGGTCAAACTGAATGCGATCCTAAATTCTACGTAGTATATACTGATGTGGGGCCTCATTACGGATGGATTTATCATCACTCTGGCTTACAGTTTAGAAATAATGTTATGTGATTCTGTAGGTCTAGACTCTAGAGATTAGGTATTAGCTTATTAGTATGAATTTGTGAATGACTAATTTTGGCTTCGCAATTTCACTTGCGTTTTCGAGGGATAAAATCGCTCCCCGGGATAAAAAGTATCCTATATGTTATTTCAGGTTATAATCTACCTGTTTACCAAGTTACATAACGAATGGTAGAGCCGTTGAGGCGTCAAGACGTAACAATCACTTTTACATTGTATTAGTGTAAGGTTTTGATTCATACGCATACATTTCTGGAAATATAAACAAAGAACGTTGGTACACTAGGCCACTCGGCCTAGTAGTAGTAGTCGGAGTAGTAGTAGGTAGTAGTTGCCTAGTTGTTCGGGAATGAAGAAGACTCCTTCTTCATTCCAAACAGGCCTGGGCCAGTAGACAAGATGGTTATAGACAATCGATATCGTTAGTAAACGATTAACCTTTGTATGGGATTGACATTTCAAATCGAAATATCACGTGATTTTTAGCAATCTCTTATGTCATTCCCATACCAAGGTTGATCGTTTACTAACGATGTCGATTGTCGACAACCGTCTTGTCTAGGGGGCTGATCTTGAGCGGTCATCGGCCTGTATGAAGACGTGTAAGTGTACAGCTGAATCAAGATTAAATATGTTATAGGTACTTAAAGTTAATGAAGGAGTTTTATTACATTTTAGTAGGATTCTTCTTCTTTTTATCGTTCCCTCATGTCTGAGGATCGTGGTCAGCATCGGGTTTGCTTCTAGAGCGGATGATCTGCCTCCACCGGTTTCTGTCCAACGCGTCCCTTACGACCGTGTAAAACTTGGAGGACGATGACTCTTTTACTTGATCGGACCATCTAGTTGGTGAACGACCACGTAGTCGTTTTCCTTCCGTGTTCCCAACTATGATCAGTTTTTCCAAACTTTCATCGCCTTTGCGCACCATGTGGCCGAAATACGACAGAATGCGTTGGTGGCATATGGTGGATAATCGGGTTTTAATTTGAAGCTGCGATAGGATCGATGCATTGGTGCGTTTAGCGGTCCAAGGTGTAGCGAACCACTACATAACGGAGTTCACACGCCGATAGATAGATGGCGTGCCGACACATTATCCTGCATCGTGCATACATCGCGCATACAAGCCCACTACATCCTGCATCGCGCTTGCAAAGATTTCTCGGCGATCTGCATATATACAACTGTCCGACAAGTACAGTTGGACCGCGGTCCCCAGGCACGATGACCCAGCCTGGCGGAAGATCTTCCCTTTTAAATGGAGGTGTCATCCACCTTGCACCTCCATAAAGGTATTTTCAACATCCGTCTCCAGCACCACATCTCGAATGCATCAATCCTTTTTCTTTCTCGGGCCAGTATAGTCCACGATTCCACTCCATACTGGAAAATAGGGAATACCAATGCTCGTATTAGTCGGATCTTTGTTTGAATACCGATTCCTCTCTTTTTCCATATGTTGTTGAGGCGAGTCATTGCATCCTTTGCCATCCTTTTAGTAGGATAGTGAAGTTCTAAGAACTACTATTATATTTATACATGAATTTTATAGCGTAATTAATAATGAAATTAAAGGATATAATTAGGTTATTTGAATTATATAGCATTTATCATTTCAAAGATAAAAGCGGATATTATAGCTAATTCAATTATTATTACGACTTGTAAAGGGCTTTGTAAATAATATCACCACTAGACTTTGGTGAATTGTAATAGATTATTACTTTCTTTATGATATCTTTAGTAATTATAAGAACATGCTTTATTTAAATACCCGCATAATACGTGAAATGGGTTAAAGCAAGTCTAGCAAATACCCAGGTTTTAAATATATCAGTCACTTTCTAACTTCATATCAGTGGCGTGCATTCCATATAGGCAAATAAGCAATGCTTACCTCATAAGATTCAAAAATATAATATATTGATTCAATTAAACTACATAATCATTTTAAATAAAAATTCTAACCTAACATTCAATACAAAATTTCAAACTTAGCCGCGCAGGCACTCGCGAGTTCGTGTAACAAATTCACGCACACTAAAACGATTTCGGCATATGCATACACGCACACACACTTATTTAGGATAATACGACGAAAGCATAAATCACGTTTTTACTATGCGTAGCACACTGACATTTGACATTCGCGATTTATGGACCAAAAGTAACCATACCTACTCTGTTGTGACACTAGTAACCCAGCCAAATTAAAAAAACTACAGTTTACCAACGTTAGAACAACTCAAATATAACTTCGCAATTTATTTGTATTGTTTTGTTTATGGTTTGGCTGGAATTGCAAAGGGTTACAAAATTTATTATCGATAGATTCAAATCGAAGTGACTGATATCGATTAAAATTAAAATATATAAAAGATCGATCCTTAGAAAATCAATATCTATATTTTATATTATGATAAAAAATACATTTCTTCGTTAATTAGTAGCAAAAAATATTTTTAAAAAAGCACTGTTTATTAGGTCACTAATAATAATATAATTAAACGAATATCGTTATTCGATTAAACGTACACTGTCGAGATTTTTAGAAAAACAACGATTTAGACGCCCTCCCATCGATTTCGGCATTGATGAGAGAGAAAAAGAGTAACTTGTGCTAATTTATTCAAAAAACTAATATTGAACTGCAAAAAATATCGATTCGAAAATTCGAAATGGAATATTATGGTCTCGTTAAAATCGATTTTCGATCTTTTAATTTCGTGGCGATCTTAAGATCGATCCGTAACTCCAAAGACGAATTAAAAGATCGAATATTGATTAAAAAATCGATCAATTCAACCGAGGCTGGAAGCCCTAGTTTGGCTTTTTTTTAATATTTGTTCATGACCATGGACACAAAGTCCTTCAGTCGCATACATTTTATTTATTAAAACTTGACCGTTATTTGAAACCTTATAAAATGAGATAGGCCTTCCTTGTTTTCTGCTCTAGACTTCCTTCTTTGTCTACCCAAATATTGCCGTCTCGCTCGCACATCTCCCCACTATCCACCCAGGCAGAGCGCGAGCTTGAGCCACGCGCACTATCTCGACATTGGCGTCCTGTTTTCTGCAACGGACGGTTGTGCCTAGCCTAGCCTAGGCACTCGTAAGTTATTTGTATATTTTATATACCTTTGTTCCTTCTTAGTTTATTAAAATAATAATATAATGATTTTAACGGTGTTACCGTTCGATATTTTAATTTAATTTTGATATTTTATGTTCATGTCTTTGAACAGCTAATTCTTAAACTATTTAATCTACCCACTTTTTATTGATAATTTTGCTTCTATTAATTTATTATCCTTGGTTTTTCCTAGGTTAGTTCCTGTTTTGTTCACAGTTGAACATTCATATTTAAATTACATCAAGTGCTAACTGTATAAATCACAACGTGCGAATAGTGATAACGGATACTGCCCTGAGCAAAAATGATCTAAAAGGCAGCGTAACACTGGGTCGAGTAGTACCTATATAAGGTCCTCAAGTAAATCCAAATGCCTCATATATCTGATTCTCGGATCTATAATAAAATTAATAATGACCGCAGGCGATGTTAAGGTGTCGAAAACGTTAGCAGTGCCGTCTAAATAACAATTTATTATATAGTTAAATATTTTTAAGAAATTTGCCGCTGTAACAACTTTGTGCTAGCTTGTGTGTTACTAGTTACTTAAATAAACCTCTGTTGAGGATCTTGCAATGAAGCGGTGATTAAAAGTGAAAAGTGAAAGAAGTTGATTGATAATAAAAAATAATTTAAAGTGTTATGTAGTGAATTAGAATTATTACAACTTATTTGTACTGAAATTATTCAAATGAGGAATTGTGATCCGCTAACCAGAAATTTCGCCTGCCATTATTGCTAGTCTAGTTACAGTGCTTAAAAAAGTTTAATTTTTTTTGCCTCTAATAAAAAGGATCAAATGCTCCTGCTTAGCAAGCTAGTCTGATCCATACACCAACCCGCGCAGGGCCAGGTGACTCAAAACATACCCGCGCAGGGTATTTTCGTGGATGTTGTGCCCGTACGCACATTCCCCATTATTATTAGCCCCGCGCAGGGGCAGTGACTCAAATCATACCCGCGCAGGGTATTGTCTTAGATCTTGTGCCAGTACGCATATTCCTTATTATTATTAACCCCGCGCAGGGGCAGGTGACTTAGAACGTACTCGCGCAGAGTATTTGCTTGGATGTTGGGCCGGCACGCACATTCCCCATTATTATTAACTCCACGCAGGGGCAGTCACTGAAATGTACCGGTGCGGGGTATTTATTCTCTTGGATGTTGTGCCCTTACTCCGTATGCACATTCCCCGTAATAATCAACCCTTTGCAGGGGCAGGTGAGTTGAAATATACCCTCGCGTGTGTTCTTTTGAGATGTTGTGCCAGTACTCCGTATGCACATTACCAATAATAGTCAACCCCTTGAAGGGGCAGATGAGTTGAAATGTAGCCTCGTGAGGTATTTTCTTGGATGTTATGCCTGTACACACATTCCCCATATTAATCAACCGCTTGCAGGGACAGAAATGTACCCTCGCAGGGTATTATTTTGGATTTTCTGCCCGTACGCACATTTTCCATTATAATCAACCTCTTACAGGGTGACTTGAAATGGACCCTTCAAGTCTGGTTTCAAATACATCATGTCGCGCCTGACGCATATAAATCTTTGCGTGACCTTAGAATACACTCTCGCAGGGTACTACGTTTGGATGGTGTGTCTACGCACATTAACGATGAAAGGATTAAAAAGGCAGTGTGGTGTTTGAAAACCTATTTTGCTTTTCAATTAAAAATTAAATGATCCTGCTTTAGAAACGGGTCAAAGCAGATTTTTACTCTATCCCTGCCTCGTAGGGAAAAGGGACTCGAAATATATACCCTCAACGCAGGGTACTTTACCTAGATATTGTGCCTCTTCTCACAATCGCCATCTAAATCAACCCATGCAAGGACAGGTGATTTGAAATGTTCTGTCGCACAGTCTCTAATATAACCACCCACATGGGAATAGTTGGTTTTAAAATGTACATTTGCAAAGTCCTATGCCGAGATGCCTCTACGCATATTTCCCATCATTATCAAATCCCACAGGGGCAAGTAACTGGAATATGTCCCTACGCTTACAGCGTACTCTTAAGTACTTGACTTGGAGGTTGGTGCCCTTACGGACTTGTTCTTATATATTTATCCCTCGCAGGAGTCTTACCATACTCGTTTTTTGCAAGGTGCTTAAAAATTTGTCATTTAATAATTTCAAAGCGGGACAATAAATTCTATTCCACCAGCAGGGTGACATCTAAGCACCCCCGGTTTATATACTGAAAATAATATAATATAATACACGGTCGATGCGTATTGTTTTACCAAAAAACCGTTGGTATTGTCAAGTCATTCGGTTCAGTACTGTGGTATCAGATATCCACCCACACCATTGAACATAGTCTGCTGATGCTAAAAAGTGGTGAATCTCAGTTCTCAGTTTAAGTGTATTCCGAACCGGTGGTAAATTCAACTGTATGTAACAAATTAACGTTTATAAGTGCCTTATCAGGACCTAAACTGAATAAATGACTTTGATTTTGATTTGATCTCACTGACCTATTATAACGTGTGATACGAATTAAATGTTTACCGTATCGCTGATTTATTTCAGCCCTGACTGGTTGTGCAAAATTCAGATCTCAGGCATGTTT
The DNA here is from genome assembly GCA_951394255.1 of Polyploca ridens. Classification (NCBI taxonomy): domain Eukaryota; kingdom Metazoa; phylum Arthropoda; class Insecta; order Lepidoptera; family Drepanidae; genus Polyploca; species Polyploca ridens. Next base: position 4,957,265 of record OX596253.1, read on the forward strand.
TCACTAGTAAATGTGAGCGACGCACATACGAATATATGACCAATAATGACAACTATATTATACATAGATAACTTGCCTACCTTTCGGTCTCAGCCAAAAGTTTTTTGCTTAATTAACCAATGGGGTAACAAGCATATAGGGAATAAGGAATACCTATTATCGATTATTTGAATGACTTTCTCCTGCCTTCCAAGGCGTTATGTTTTAATTCTAAAACAAGAATGAATAAAATTGTGCTACAGAGGCTTACACTATGTTGACAAATTTACCCACCCTCGCAGGGTTTTGGGAGTTCAATGGAATACTAGAAATATTATTGATTTTCTTTCAAAATCACCTTAGAGCCTAATCGGTCTATTGAACTTATCGAGCTTGGTAATATCCCAAAAGAGTCTGCACTACCGTGATTCAGCATACTTTTTTTTTTGATTCAACTGCAATCGCAATCTCATTTTCTATTGAAATTTATAATCAGATGAAGCCTGTAAGTGCAATAAACAGTCGAACAGTTGTTTAGCCAGGAAAATGTTGCATTGCAATAACAAAGCACTCCTCGCTATCTCGAAAGCATGACAATATCTAAATTAAACGTCACCTATGTTCGGAATGAGGGTGACAATCATCTGATGAACCGTATCATCGTCATATGAATGTAACATTCCAATTTCTTTCATATATTAGATTAGATCCTCGTCTATTGTTACTGATTACCAACTACTGCTAGAGGAGCACTTACACAGCGGATACGCCTGCACAATAATATGGAATGTACATACTTAGTTGAAAGTTTTGTATTTAGACTAAAGCATGAATAAATGTTTTACGAAGAAAAAGCACCTTTATTCCACGTGGAATTACCACATAGCATAACATTACCCTCTATCTTGTTTAATCTCTAAACTGCTACCTCAGCTAAATTGGTTCGAAACAAACTTTTAGTAACTAATTCCTCGATAGTATTTCGGAGGGCAGACCTCAAGTTCTGGGGCCCAATTCTCACCCAATCGAAACTGATCGCTCGATCGAAAAAAGCACGAATTCTAACTTTTACGAACGTTACCTTATTCTGGCAATTTCAAGGCCGGCATATTTAGAAGGGAAACCAGTCAGCTAGAGCGTTGATTGGTCGGGACCGTTCGAATTGACTCCGCCCCTCGAAATTTTACAGTCGAATAGGACTCGAACCGTAAGTTCGATTCGAAGGCTAGTTCGAGGGAAGTGAGAATTGGGCCCCAGAGCTTTGACAGTCCCATTCACGATACAGCGCTATCGATAGATACATGGACGGTTTTTCTACCTCCAAGTAGGTACCATAAGATGGTCTGGAATTATAGAAATATGAGTATTGGATTGCTTGTTGTAAGCATGGCATCTTTGTTGAAAAATCGCTTCTAACCGTAGCTTGTTTGAAATAAAATGAACAAACTTAAGTAGTCCATTTGTCACAATGACTCCTGTACTAATAAAGTTATTAACTACTTGCTTCTTACACTTAGATGAATGTTCATTATGCTGAATAAGTCAGTGGTATCAAATGTATGCAGTTTTAGTTCTCAAGTGTTGGTTGGACATATTTTGAGATATATTGATACGATAGATAGTCGATTGACTCGTGTAATTTTTAGAAACATATCTAAAATTTAAATAACGAATTTTGTATATCCAGACCGACACAGCGTTGTCTTAATTTTGTAATGTGTTAAGGTTGCCTTCAACCTTGTACCTTGTGTAAGTACCCTTGTACCTACATGACTTCACTTTCCAGTTTTAGAACAAGTAAAAGTTATGTTATGATTTTACTTTTGATCGGACTTTAAAACTTATATTTCTGGTTAATGTTTATGCAGTAATGTTGCTGGTGATTATAGCAAAATACCACATGTAAGTAAAAATGTACTGTATGTAATTAACGTTTTGATTAGAATATATGATGTACCTACACGTGTCGGAGAATAATAATGTCGGTAGGTACATAGACTATAGCAAAACATATAGCTATACATTACTGTGTGTACAGATTGTATTCGCCTTTTATGGTGGCTTCTCGCGGCGCGGCGCGGCGCTCGTTGGATTGGAATTTGCCGCATATCGAGACACGCAACGCACTATGTCGCACGTCCAGCCATGGAGAAATTTAAAACGACAATTAAGAGCAGTCAATCCGCCCATACTTTTCATACAAAAGCTTTGTACTGATGATGGCGTTGTTAAACATTTTTCGTTAGATGTTTTAAACAAATTGGTATCTTGTGCACTATATCTAGCCGTGTATCTAGGCAAAAATAAAAAAAAGTGTGAAAGAAATTCAGTAAAAGCCTCCGAAAAACAGCGTTTTTGCACAATTTTTACCTGAACTTTGGCCATATCTAATGTACTTATAAATTGAAAAAGTAACGAAATATCTAGATACCAGGCTTGTAAATATATTGGAGATTCTAAATAACTAACTTTTTTTCACAAACTTGTAAGATTGTTTCACAAGAAGTATACTCCTGGAACAAATTTTATGATATGCGAAATCATGAATGACGACCTAGCGAAGCGGCCGCGAGTGATAAGCGGAATTTACCGACTGATAACCGACGGCTCCTGATACTGTCTCTCTTTTTTCGCAGTCAAACATTATGTTGGATGAAAGGTACAAGCTTTTAGGCTATGCTTGCGTTGAAGTTGCGTTGGCCCCCTTAAATAACAATTTCTATTTTTACCCGACTGAACCGGGAGGAGGGTTATGTTTTTCGAGTGTATGTATGTCTTTCTTTGGCATGCTCTGCAGCCTAAACGGCTTGATGGAGTTAAACATGAGGTGTGGTTAGATTCGTCTTAACTATGGAAGTAACATAGGTTATATTATTTTTATATGGCGTCTTCGAATAAAAACAGAGGAGGGGAATTAAAACAAAAATGTCGTTATTACAAAAATATGGGTATCAAATGAAAGCTTGTAAACAGCCCATTCCATACATATACAGGTCGTTGTTTTGGTCAGCGACGAGCGACTCAGGGTCGATAATACAAATGATACTGGTGCTAAAAAAATATTTAAAAATACTTTTTTTTTATAATAAAAATAAAATAATAAAAATTTTGAAAATCATGTAATAAGCTAAAGTACTCATAATACTCAACGGGAGTACGAGGGAGTAAAGGGGTGGGGCGATGGCGGCTTGCGCCTAGCTTTAGTCTGTGCACGTGCCTAGTAACCATACTTTGCGGTAATTTTATTTCAAACTAGCTGTCTCGCGCGGTTTCACCCGCGTTCCCGTCATAAAAAGTAGCCTATGTCACACGGGGATAGTGTAGCTTCCCAACAGTGAAAGAATTTTTCAAATCGGTTCAGTAGATTCGGAGCCTATTCAATGCAAACAAACAAACAAACAAACAAACAAACAATCAAATCTTTCCTCTTTATAATATTAGTATAGATTGAATAAGGTATTTCTCAACATATTTACAGTATTTAATGGAATTAAGTCCATTTTTGGGGGATATATATTTTGTACTACCGCTCCTGGGTCGCTTGTCGCCGACCAAAACAACACCCTGTATATATATATATTATAATACCATATTTTCAAAATTGCTGTTACTATAATTAATTACTTTAATATAATACTATATTTTCAAATTGCAAGCTGTTATACTCTATTCAGTTATTTTTTGTTTTACGCAGTCGGGTTTTTTTGTCCTTAACTAAACTATTCTGATCCAGGCATCGTGCTGGTCATTCTTATTTTTGTGCTCCGCATTTTTCGAGTTCAATTAAGATGGTTCGTTCTCGTAATAATGTAAAAATTCGGCAATCCTGTCATTCGACCACTCCATATTTAAGCTCGCAGAGTACCTCACGTTCGAACGCTTCGAGATGAAATGAACGTGTTCAAACGCACACACAACTCCGCACAAAACCGAGCCACACACGCGCGCGCCCGCGCCCAGGGCTGCATTCAGACCCTCAAAATATTATTGTACTTATATGGAAAATAAAATTATACTAGGTACTTGTCGAAAATAATACTGCATTTTGCTTATCGTCCATTTTGTTATTTAACTGAAATAAAAATGTATTTGTAAGGACATTTTAGTTTTATTGTTATTGTAGGTACAAATTGACCAAATTTAGGCAAGTAGATGTTTATCTCAGCCAATCCGTCAATCGAAACTTCGTCTTTGGCATTGACACGACATAGCATGTCGTCAGATGGAATACATTCAATACAAATTAAATTTACTTTCTTTCACAGCATCGCATGAAAGAATCAGGAATTAGGCCGATTTACTACAACTATTACAACTTTATTTCATAAGTAAAGTAATATTTTTAATTTATTTCAACAAATAACAGAATTAATGGACCTGAAGGTAAAATTATGGTATTTTCTCGTAGGTAGTAAGTATCCTGGCATTACGATACTACATAAGTACTATATTTATATTTATTATACTACGAAATCCAACCCTGCCCGCGCCGCGCCTTTGAAGTTACCGACATTTAGCGGATCGGACGCGCCAGCCCAAGTCGCGCCGAGCATTGCCTTCACACGGCGCGAGGCGCGGCGCGGCGCGGCGCGGCTCGTCCCACCACGCGCCGTGTGAAGCGACCAAATTGGACGCGCCAGGCCGAGTCGCGCCGAGCATTGGACGCGCATGTCCAAGTCGCGCCGAGCCGTTGCCTTCACACGGCGCGGGGCGCGGCGCGGCGCGGCGCGGCTCGGGCTACAACGCGCCGTGAGAAGGCACCATTATACGATAAACGTAACACAGCAAAATCCACCAACTATTGACAAGACCTGCCAAAGCTGCATCTTTAATAGGGTGCGAAATAGAATAATTCATCGTTGGTGCTGGCATAATCAGTTCAGATCCACTAAATCTGGTCTCATGCCCATTAGAGATCTGCAACCCTTTCAGACAGTTACCATATAGCTGATAATAAGCCACTAATCGCGGGATCACATTATCTTCGCATGATTAATTAAATACTTGAATGTTGCTTTTCAATCACATACGATACATGTTTTTATACTCATCAATGATTTGATTAAGATCTTTGCTTCTAGCCATTTACACCTACATATTTCGTTTGTACTTTATAAATAAAATTACAGTACCTCGCACATCTTAGTATTTTTGATACCTATTCTCTCTCACGATACCTTCAGACTTACACAGAAGTCTGTACAGGTATGACCTATACTGGAGAAATCACAGGTACCTATGTCGCAAATAACTTTATGCTACAAGCATAAAATCACATTGGCATCCACTTTCACCAGGCGAAAACAAACACGTCTCATTTTATAAGGTTTCAAATAACGGTCAAGTTTTAATAGAAGCGTTTTACCTGAAAATAAAACGCATATTAAATACTTACCTTATTTGAAACCTTAATTTTTAGTTCTGCCTGGTATTTCGACTCAATGACGAGATAGTGCGCGTGGCTCAAGCTCGCGCTCTGCCTGGGTGGATAGTGGGGAGATGTGCGAGCGAGACGGCAATATTTGGGTAGACAAAGAAGGAAGTCTAGAGCAGAAAACAAGGAAGGCCTATCTCATTTTATAAGGTTTCAAATAAGGTAAGTATTTAATATGCGTTTTATTTTCAGGTAAAACGCTTCTATAATATCACTATCATATAGTCCGCACATTATTAACTTTTACATAGTCCGCATCAGTCACCGTTCAGACCTGTTTTAGTAAAATGGTGGTCACTGTACTAAAACTTTTCACGAACTTTTTGAGACAACTTGTAAAATAACGATACACATAATTCATTTCATTTCACTAGTGCACGTGGATTGATATTTATTGGATAAAATACCACCGATAATATGCAATAAAAATCTCCTAGTACTTGATTGCCTACCTCCTCCGAAAACCAATGCACGCCACTGCTTCATATACTAATAACAAAAAGAGCCGAAACTATCTCAAAACCTGGGTTTTACTAAACTTGGCTTAAACCATCTTATATTATAGTTTATCACATATAAGAAAATACAATATATTGATATTACGATCTATTAATTTAATTAATACGTGAAGAAAAAGCTTCTTAGCATATTAGTGCGTTGCGCGCACGGGGATGTTTGAGATTTGGAATTTGGGAGATTGGAGGAGTGCAAACTGTTTTTTCATTTATTTATTCAAACCTTAGCCCTTTTTAGCAAACAATGCGAGTGTTACAATGACAGTGATATCTATCAGATAACCTTTGAATCATTTAGATTTATGTGTTTATTTTAATGAACAACCAAACATAATGGTGTTTGTGTGTAATCTAGAACTTACAAAAAAATAACACTCGCAAGAAAACTTCAAAGACATTTCATTAATATTCTGGTAACATTTTATACCAACATGAGACTTGTTATCGCCAAATCACAACCGCCCCTAACAAAGGAAACACAAAGACACTTGACAATATTGAAAAAAAAAAACTACAAAAGCATAATGATCCAGTCTGGGGCCTTTTAAACCTAATCCGTTGTCTACGAGATTGACACGTCTCTCTTTGGTATAGTGTAATGAAGCGGGATATAATGAGGGGGGGATTGGGAGGGCCCTTATAACGCACAATGAGGCTTATTTATGAAGCTAAATACAATAAGAGACCGCGACACGCGCTCGCCTGAGGCGGTAATCGGCTGTTCAACATTTCCAATATTATTGAATACTTTTACAAAATTATATTGTTAGGTCTCCCGGATTAGTTAAATAGTGGGGGCAAATTTTTCTATAAGTAGCGGTGCAACACTGAGTGAGACTCACTTCTTGCTTGAACTCGGTTGCGAGCGAAAGCCCTGCTGGACAGACTGTCGGTGCGATCAGTGAGTGAATTTTAGTTTGTAAGTTTGATTTGTTCGGTATTTTTATGTTTAATTGGTAGATTGTTAATTTCATGTAATCAGTTAAATTAATTAGAAGTCAATAAAGATTGTGTTTATTTTTTTTTAAAGATATTTCATTTCGGATCCATTATCATAAGTGGGATCTCAATCCAAGCCTTCAGCCTTAACTGTTTTGCTATCCGAGTAACGTTGCCGAACTACTTAATACCGAAGAACAAATCAAACTACCCTACTCAGATTTTATTGTTACCGTCTTTGTTTTATTTCAAGTGCATATTATTTTACCGTGTTAATTGTTGCGATCATAATTTAACATGCCAAGAGCAAATGATTCACGTAGCCGATCGCGCCGGCGTCGTTCGATACGCGAACGGTCGCGTAATAGGTCGCGTAAAAGGCGTAATAGGCATAATAGGTCGCGTAATTCACGGAGTAGATCGCGTCATTCACAGAATAGTTCACGTTATCTACGCAGCAGATCGCGAAACTCTCACAGTGGGTCTCGTGCTACGTCCCGCTCGAGAAGATCTCGGGACCGCTCTCGTTTGCAATCGCGGCTGCATCCTCGGGTCGATTCCCCCTTACGGACTGATTCCGAGCCTCATTCGCGAACCAATTTAAATAGTGAATGCGTAAAATCTGTTCCACAAGAAAATTTCAACCAAACGTTAGAAACTATTCTTACTAGATTACAATCGATCGAAAATAACTTTGCATCTACCCCCAAAACAAGCAACGCCGAGAGTGTAGTACCGCCTGCTCAAGCTTTAGTTGACGCTATCCAGTCAGTCATTCCAAGCCGCTCCCACTACTATGTATCAAACTTTGACCCAACTATACACGACATAGACGCTTGGTGCGATGAGGTGGATAGGGCGCAGCTATCAAATCGCTGGGACGACCGAGAATGTCTGTCGCGCGTCGCGAGTTGTTTGAAAGGAGATGCTAAGACATGGTTAAACGAGTGGGTCACTAGTGACAGGTCTTGGAGTAGTTTCAAACGCGAGTTCCAGCCTCTTTGCCCTCGAAAGCTCGACTACGCGAATATTCTGTTCGAGACCATGAATAATACTTCTGATAACTATTCATCCTATAGCGAATATGCTCGTCGAACACTTTTACGGTTGCGTATAGTCAAAGGACTCAGCGAGGAGTTAATGACGCTCATCGTTATTATATTCGCATATTCGTATATTCGCGGTATCAAAGAACCACAAGTACGAGCCGCTGCTGCCAACGCAGATTTGACGCCCGAGAATCTTGTCTCATTTTTATCAATTTATACGAAACCCAGTTCAAATAAAACGTTCACAAGAAACCAATCGTCCTCTCAACCCACAAAGGGCCCTCAAAGTAGACCGGGTCCTACTCCCACATGCTTTAACTGTAATCTGCCAGGTCACAAAAGATACCACTGCCCAAAAAAGGCAAAAGTATCAGTACCCCCAACTCCAACCATTACCTGCACTTTTTGTAAGAAGCCCGGTCACTCAGAGGACGTTTGTTTCGCTAAAACTAGGACAGAACAGAATAAGCGTAAAGTGAATTTGTGCCAGTCTCGTGTCAGTAACGGAAATAAAGACATTACTACCGCGGTCGTTCAGGGTATACCAGTAGATGTTCTCATAGACAGTGGCGCTTTGAACGTTTCCTTGATCTCCTCAGACGTCGTAAAATATTTTTCATGTCAATTAAAACCGACTAAATGCTCTCTGAAGGGAATAAGCAATCAAGAAGTCGCAGTCAAGTCGTACGTAACTCTTACCCTTGAGTTCAGCGAAATATCAGTGGAGGCGGATTTAGTAGTCGTACCGGCGTCTTGCATGGCTGCACCTATTATAATTGGCACAGATATTTTGAATAGGGACGGGATAACTTATGTTAGAACAAAAGATAGGCAGTATCTTACACGCGCCGCGAACGTCGTCTCTAACATCAATGCGACTTCCGGTAATATTGAACTCGAAATTAGCACCCCATTACAAAACGCGGAACGGGATCGTCTGATGGAGGTAGTCAACGGTTTCTCTGACTTTTTCATATCGGGTACTGCATCCACTACCGTGACAACCGGTGAAATGCAGATCAACCTGACAAGCAACGTACCCGTCACCTATCGTCCTTACAAGCTTTCCCTAGCAGAGAAATTAAAGGTCAGAGGGATTGTTGGTGATCTCTTGGAAAAAGGCATCATTAGAGAGTCGGAATCTGAATACGCCAGTCCGGTAATTCTGGTCAAAAAGAAAGACGGATCCGATAGGATGTGCGTCGATTACCGGGCTCTGAACAGAATAACCGTCAAGGACCGGTATCCACTACCGCTCATAGATGACCATATCGACCGGTTGGGTGATAGAAAGATAACGCGCTTCACGTCTTTAGATATGGCAACTGGCTTTCACCAGATCAAAGTCAGCTCAGACTCAATTCATAAAACAGCATTCGTGACTCCGGAAGCTCACTATGAGTATCTAAAAATGCCTTACGGTCTCAGTAATTCTCCGATCGTATATCAGCGCATTATCAACAAGACGCTGCGCAAGCACATTGAAGCAGGCAATGTGCTGGTCTACATCGATGACGTACTCCTGATGAGCTCCACGGTACACGAGGGAATCGAATTGTTACGTGAGGTACTTACTACCCTAACCGAAGCGGGGTTTTCTATTAATCTGAGAAAATGCGTTTTCTTGACCACCGAAGTAGAATATCTAGGCAGAGTTATTAGCAATGGTCAGGTCAGGCCGAGCCCCCATAAAGTCAAGGCTCTGGTAGATTCAGCACCACCAGAGAACGTGAAACAGGTACGCCAATTCTTAGGATTGGCTGGGTACTTCAGGCGATACATTAAGGGGTACGCATCCAAGACACGCTGTATCTCTGAGCTCACGAGGAAAGATACTCAATTTAAATGGGGACCTGAACAAGAATCGGTCCGTCAGGAAATTATAAAACTGTTGACAACTGAACCCGTTTTGACTATCTTTGATCCTGAGCTACCAACTGAGGTTCACACTGACGCGAGCAGCATTGGATATGGGGCAGTGCTCCTCCAGACTCACGAAAATGGTACGAAAAAGCCCGTGGCTTATTTTAGCAAAGTTACCCAGGGGGCTGAAAGTCGATATCATTCGTATGAGCTGGAGACACTGGCAGTCGTGAAAGCCTTACAACATTTTAGGCACTATTTGATTGGCATCAGTTTCAAAGTCGTCACAGACTGTAATGCCCTTAAGGCTACAGAACGGAAGAAAGACTTACTACCGCGAGTAGCTCGCTGGTGGGTCTATCTTCAAGATTTTGTGTTCGAGATAGAGTATAGAAAGGGCGACATGATGTCACACGCGGACTATCTCAGTCGAAATCCGGTAACTGAAGTGTTCAATATAACTAAACCACGCAACTGGGCCCAAATAGCTCAGGAGGCTGACAATGAGACTCGGACTCTCATTACACAGCTTAACGAGGGTCATCTAGACTCAACACGTTATGTTTACCAAAACGATCTCTTGTACTATCGATACACACCTGTAGGTGAGAACCCCAAACTCCTTTGTTTTATACCCAAAGGTCACCGGCTGAGTTTGTTGCGTGTTTTTCATGATGAACACAGTCATGTCGGATATGATAAGACTTTAGACTTAATACTTAAAAATTTTTGGTTCCCGGGCATTAGGCAGTTTATCAAAAAATACATAGACCACTGTGTGGTCTGTATACCTAAGAAACGGGTACCTAGGGCCCCTCTTCAAAATATAACTTCTTGGGAAAAACCCGAAACACCGTTCTCCACACTACACATCGATGTCCTAGGGCCCCTTCCCGAATCAAGTGGTTACAAGTTTGTACTACTGATGGTAGATGCATTCACCAAATATGTTTTAATGTATCCCATATACAGACAAGATGTAAACGAACTGTTACGAGTGTTCACAAACGCAATTTCCCTTTTTGGTACACCCAAGTTAGTAGTAACAGACAAAGGCCGTATGTTTGAATCGTCAAAATTCACAAAATTTGTGGCAGACATAGGGGCCTCGATCCACTACATCACTCCGGAAATGCACCATGCAAACGGACAAGTGGAAAGATACGCTCGAACCTTACTCAACATGATTCGCATTGAAGTTAACCACAGAGAGGCCGCTTGGGCGGATACGCTTTGGAAGCTACAATTGACACTCAACGTCACGAAGCAGAAAACTACAAATGCCTCTCCATTAAATCTTCTCATTGGAATCGACGCGTGCACTCCTGTGATTCGATCGCTGGTCCGCGATGTCGCTCTTGAGAGTGCCCAGCCGAATCGGGAAGCACAACGTGAATTACATCGAAGTCGTGCTGCCGAGTTGTTGCGGCGGAACCAGGCTCAACAGGATACGTATGCCAACAAAAGCAGACGTTCCCTTCGTAAATTTAACGTTGATGATCTTGTGTTTGTTATAAAGTTTTCGCAGGCGACAGGCAAGCTTGACCCGGGCATGCGCGGCCCTTACAGGGTCGTACGTACGCTGCCCAGTGGACGCTATGAGCTGCGACTGTTGAGTGGCTCCTATGGGAAGGTGACGCAAGCCGCGGCCCAGTACATGGTGCCTTGGCGTGGCGAGTGGTGTCCAGAGACCTGCGCTGCATTCTTTGAGCGTAAGTCCAAGATTCATGACATTATCGGGGGGCAAACTGCGGGGTGCCTTCATGACATGTAGAGGACGAACTGCGGGACGATCCTATCGGCAGCGGACCGCGGGACGCTCTACACGCACACACGTGAATGTCATGAATAGACTCGAGGTGGACTGCGGGACACCTCGAGGGAGGCATACTGAGGGATACCTGTAACATATAGGGGACGGACTGTGGGACGATCCTACCGGCAACAGACGATTGCCTTACAATTTGCTGTATGCTAGTGACGATTGTATGAAGGAACTTAAGACTGATGATGAATGCATGTTAATCAATCTTCATGGAATTTTAAGAACAATAACGTGTCTTAACTTCCCATGTAACGATAGGCATATATAACTAGAATGTGAGATGATTTTTGATTGAGGGCCTTGTAAGAGTGATGAATGTCAGATTTAGGCATATTTTTTGTATATCTCGAAGAAAATGCAATTGTGTGATTCGCAGAGTCTGAGGACGATACCGACGCAGACATCACAGCCACACGAGAAGCTGTTGAGCAACTCCCGCCCTGTACAGAGGAGGCTGGAGCTTCCCAGTCAGCAACGTTTGAAGAAACTGCAACACTCAACGCTCTGCCTGATATCCAAGACGCGGTCGAGGGCGACGCTTAGTCAGGAGAGGCCGTGTTAGGTCTCCCGGATTAGTTAAATAGTGGGGGCAAATTTTTCTATAAGTAGCGGTGCAACACTGAGTGAGACTCACTTCTTGCTTGAACTCGGTTGCGAGCGAAAGCCCTGCTGGACAGACTGTCGGTGCGATCAGTGAGTGAATTTTAGTTTGTAAGTTTGATTTGTTCGGTATTTTTATGTTTAATTGGTAGATTGTTAATTTCATGTAATCAGTTAAATTAATTAGAAGTCAATAAAGATTGTGTTTATTTTTTTTTAAAGATATTTCATTTCGGATCCATTAATATACATTCACTGAAAAAAGGTACTACAACATTTTATTTAATAGTAACACAAAATTTGACGACCAATAACCAAAACAGAGTGACTTGCGAACTAAAACTTACCAGTAACAAAACTAGTTTTGGTTCATTACTAAATTAATTGATTAAATGTAACTAAAGTTAGTTTCCCGACAACAAAACGTCAACTTACATAACTAGTTTTGTTGATCCTTTTTGTCAGTGTTTTTTCCATCGATTTTAGTGTAGGGTCATGTATCGTACCTATGGACGCTTTTACCTTTGGACGTTCATCATAATAAAAAAACTGACAACATTAAAAATATAACATCGTACCGTTTGGGTAGTGTTTTTATTAGTATGTAACACCAGTGAGTGGCGTGACCCAACCGGTGTTGTTTGTAGCGTGAGGTAGTTTTGAAAATTTTTGTGTTAAAAAGTAAGTTTTACATGATTTTTCTGATTACTTTTACTTGAATAATGCATGCTTATATTTTACAAATTAATATCAGTAATTTATCTATAGCTAGTTCTATTTACAATTCAACAAGTAAAGAAAAGAGTTTCTATCCTAAAAATCAATTTATTTAAGTTATTTTTTCAAAGTTGTATTGTTTGTACCTTGGGACAGGGCTTCGTTTGTACCTGTGGACGTGTCCACAGGTACTAAAACTATTCGAAGCAGTTCTGCACCAAATTTAATAACTTTCACACCGAATTACGCAGTAAAATAGGTATTTTCTGAAGAAGAAGAAAAGCTTTTGTTTGAATATTTAGTAGGCCTAATTAATTAAAAAGCTCCTACATGAATACTAAAGATTATTTAAGAATATTTTGTTACTCGCGTGAAATTAATGAACATAAAACTCTAAGTTTTACTACAACATTTTATTTAATAGTAACACAAAATTTGACGACCAATAACCAAAACAGAGTGACTTGCGAACTAAAACTTACCAGTAACAAAACTAGTTTTGGTTCATTACTAAATTAATTGATTAAATGTAACTAAAGTTAGTTTCCCGACAACAAAACGTCAACTTACATAACTAGTTTTGTTGATCCTTTTTGTCAGTGTTTTTTCCATCGATTTTAGTGTAGGGTCATGTATCGTACCTATGGACGCTTTTACCTTTGGACGTTCATCATAATAAAAAAACTGACAACATTAAAAATATAACATCGTACCGTTTGGGTAGTGTTTTTATTAGTATGTAACACCAGTGAGTGGCGTGACCCAACCGGTGTTGTTTGTAGCGTGAGGTAGTTTTGAAAATTTTTGTGTTAAAAAGTAAGTTTTACATGATTTTTCTGATTACTTTTACTTGAATAATGCATGCTTATATTTTACAAATTAATATCAGTAATTTATCTATAGCTAGTTCTATTTACAATTCAACAAGTAAAGAAAAGAGTTTCTATCCTAAAAATCAATTTATTTAAGTTATTTTTTCAAAGTTGTATTGTTTGTACCTTGGGACAGGGCTTCGTTTGTACCTGTGGACGTGTCCACAGGTACTAAAACTATTCGAAGCAGTTCTGCACCAAATTTAATAACTTTCACACCGAATTACGCAGTAAAATAGGTATTTTCTGAAGAAGAAGAAAAGCTTTTGTTTGAATATTTAGTAGGCCTAATTAATTAAAAAGCTCCTACATGAATACTAAAGATTATTTAAGAATATTTTGTTACTCGCGTGAAATTAATGAACATAAAACTCTAAGTTTTATGTTCATTAATTTCACGCGTTACCATAATAATAAGAGTTTACTTAAGATTATTACAAGATTGATTTCATAATAAAATGTTATGTTTTATTTTGTCCTAAGGTACAAACAAGGTTGTCCAAAGGTAGAAACGTGTAACGTACCATTGGACAAAACAGCCCACTTAAATGTTTGTTTTTTAAATCAAAAACTGGCAACATTCGAGCTACCACAAAAAATACAGTAATTCTAGACCATATAACGTATAACATAAAAGCTTTGCCATATAGATACCTTGATTATATACTGCGCGAACTGGCTAGGAAGTTCAGGTATTCTGAAATGTCCATAGGTACACACGGCTACACATCAAGCTATACATTTCCAGTATAAGCTGATCTCGCATTGTATAGGATTTCCGTACAATGAGAGGTCAGCTTATACTGGAAATGTATAGCTTGATCTGTAGCCGTGCGTACAATACATGACCCTACGTAGTATTTATATACTCTGAGATTTTAGTATGGCAAAGTGCGTCGTGGCGTTACCTTTAAATATATCGAGTACAAAGCATTTTCTATCAAAATATTAAGCTATTATTGTGGGGTAACAAATAGGTAATAAAACATAGCAATAGTTGTGATATAGGTATACCTAGTAATTATTAGATTGTTCTTTGCGAGAGAACTTCAAGTCAGCCGTTGAGTACCTATCAACAATTCTACATTAGGTACAGCAGACAAGACTTTTTTACCGACACGCGCAAATTTTCAGATGAAGAAGAAGACAATGTTTATTCTATTTAATGATGTGATTTTATTTATTTTTAATAAAAATTTGTAAAAATAAAATAATGCGAATTTAGTGTAACCTAAACCTAAAACAAGAGATTTGTTGCTTTAAATGCCAGAAGATGAGTTAACGATGATGAACACATAGAAATAGATATACCTAGAAAGAAGCGCTGCCTACTACTACTAAAAATTTTTTTGTGTCCAAAAAAAATTTTTTTTTATATTATTATTACCTATTCATTGGGTACCTACATTATTTCGGCTGCGTTTCTAAGATGAATTAAAAGTCACGGAGTATAATTGAACATGAAGGTGCACGTTCACAGTACTCACAGATATGCAATTTCACTATAAAGTATGTGTTATTACATTACTAGCTGTCCCCCGCGGTTTTACCCGTGTTCCCGGAATAAAAAGTAGCCTATGTCCTTCTCCATACCATAGGCTATCTGCATGCCTTTCATGATGATCCGTTGAGTAGTTGAAGCGTGAAGGCGTAACAAACAAACAAAAAAACAAACAAACTCACTTTCGCATTTATAATATTATATTGTAATATTATAGTTAGGATTGGTTCTAATTAGACAGTCAATTCTAAAGGATGAATACTAAAAAGACCACTCTATACGGGGTGTTGTTTTGGTCGGCGACAAGCGACCCAGGAGCGGTAGTATAAAATATATATTCCCCAAAAATGGACTTAATTCCATTAAATACTGTAAATATGTTGAGAAATACCTTATTCAATTTGAAATAAAATTACCGCAAAGTATGGTTACTAGGCTCGTGCACAGACTAGAGCTAGGCACAAGCCGCCATCGCCCCACCCCTTTACTCCCTCGTACTCCCGTTGAGTATTATGTGTAGACATAATACTCAACGGGAGTGTAGACTTTAGCTTATTACAGGATTTTCAATATTTTTTTTTTTATTTTTATTATTAAAAAAAAACAAAGTATTTCTTTTATATTTTTTTTAGGACCAGTATCTATTGTATTATCGACCCTGAGTCGCTCGTCGCTGACCAAAACAACGACCTGTATTTATGAGCCGTAGCAAAAGCAAAATAACAACTGTCTCCTTCATACTCACAAGCTTGACCGCGCGCGAGAGACGGAAATACTTTTCATGATGCGCATGCAGTGCGACGTCACGCACGCCGCGCGCTAATTTACAGAAACTCCACAAGCGCGTGTGAATGTGTTGAACGTGCCGTGCCAGATTTAATTAAACGGCCTGAGGGCCAACCACAAGCTCTTAAAACAATATTATTATAACTTTATTTGTCTTTTGTCCTGTTTTAACGTCAGATGTCAAAGAAAGACAAGATAAATAAGGTTATAATAATATTGTTTTATATAATACTGTAGGAATATATACCTTTTATTAAGTAAATTGGAACACTGACATCTATTCGATCTTATCTCAACTAACACTGGTTACTTACACAACTTGTAGAAAATTGGAATCTTTAGGTAAATGGTTATCATATTCCATCAGTAGTTCATAAGTATTATTCTAGATGGCGCTTTAAAAAAGTTTGTTAATAGCGTCATCTGTTGATTCAACATAAATGTTCATCACTATTTTGTAGCCTATGTGATAGTATAGTACAATTGATATTAGATAGATGGCGCTGTTAACTTCTGCCGCATAAACATGTACTAGGAAAAGTGTATTTATGCGTGAATAAAAAACCTGTAATATTTGTAATATTGATGACCATGATATGTTACGGTCATTTTGTAATCCATTATATAATTAATATAAAATTGACAGTGATGTGTGATTGCTACCTACGGGAAGTTGATCTTTGTATAACTTGTTTGTGTTGTTTATAAACAAACAGTTGGGTAAAATTAAATATACATTGTTGTTTGTTTTTTTATTTTCATCAGGAATAGCAATCTTCATATTTTTACTGCGTAGGCACCTGCTTATTTATATTTTATACTCTTGAATTAATCTTTTTTAAGTATCAGGGTCATGTATGAAATCAAAATAATGTTTTATATAATAATGAAATTTATTTTTCATTATTTCAACAAAAGATTACAATTTTTCTCTCTAAACAAAAATACTTTTCACGCTGTTGAATCTGTTATATAACATGGTATTTTCTATATAGCAACAGTTAGAATTTAACGAAAAAAATAATAATAATCATGGCTGTATTGTACCTATTAGCTATCAACTTAATTCATCGAAATATCAGGCTCAATATGAGCTATCAAAATTCTCGTCCAACGGCCCTTCCAAGATTTTAATTGACAAGGTTGTAAGGCATTCAATTTAAAACTCAATCTTAAATATCCAACATTCTTTATTCCTTCATATATTTTATTATCACAGTAAGGACCGGGCGAAAATCTGAAAATTATACTACCATAGCATGCAAGTATCGTAACATTCAAAAACTAGGTCATCATAATCTTGTGAAAGTTGATAATGTTCTGTACAGGTCAAAACTCAGTAATATCAGAAAATATTTTCATTTGGAGATTTTTGTAAGTGTCACGTTACACATTTTTAAAATTGTACCTTATTTCAGTCTCACTCACAACACAAATGAACGACATAAAAATACTGCAACAAACAATAAGTGTCCAACAATATCTCTCATACCATAAAGTACATACATACAGTATATAGCTTCACGAAAACTATTTTGATCGATGTTCGCCTATGAATACGATCATGTCTACAATAAGTTAATGAACTACGAAATGCCCTAATTAGTCAAAATTACATTTACAAGGCATCATACAATTGTTTATCATAATTATTGGATTTTCGTCACTAGTATGCGCGACCGCATCTTCCTAAGTTCATTCATAGCTTTAAATTAATAATTAAACTAAATTCATTTGACTATCACTCATTTATACAACATTCAGAAATTCTGCGACGGAACAACACTCACAAACATCAGTGTTCTAATACTTAATAATACAATTTCTAGGCTTGTAAAATCACATTATAGTGCAGAATGAAAGAAAATATTTGATTAGTACATTGGTCATTAAAATTAATTGGTCGAAAAGATATGTTCAAAGATAAAAGAGGCTGTTGAGCCGTGCAGATGTTCTTAGTTAGAAAATTTTGATATTCGAGTAACGATATGATTTTGTAAAGATCTTCTACAACCATGGAGTTTGGTTGAAATCTTCGTACCATTCGGCACATTTGAAGTATCCTGCTTCAGTGCAATAATTACTAAGTCGTGTATCTTCTAATGTTCTTAGTACACGTAAATTTGCTTGAGCTGCGGCTTGAGCTCGGGCGGGATCGCGTAAACTTCCTGTTCAGGCTTCTTTTTCACTAGTCGCTTCCAACGGCCACCAATGTTCTTGCGAAGACTGCGGAAACTCGCACGCTCGTTACCGTGCGGCTGCATCAAGTTGTCCTAAAAAGAAAGAAAGCGAACGTTAGTCTAATTATTCCAGAAGCACGTCTGTTCACTAAGTTTATTGACCCTAAGGATCGGTGCCAGATTTAGCGGTTCCGTTACCGTCCCCGATGCATTTGCACCGGTGAAACCACATCCAGCCATTACATAAATGCTACTTTTCGACTGTTGTCAACCGCTTCTTACGGAGAAATTGTTCCAACTATAAATACCCCAACATATTTAACTTTTTGTACCATTGCTTGTCTTACGATTTCAGAACGAGATTGAATATACACAATCTCGAGAATTTCTTATAATCTTCTAAGAACTAACGTTATGTCTGTCTTTTTGCGTATTGTTATGTGAACTAAGTTCCACATGACTAGGAAGCTAATGTTGCAAAGTAAACGTTGAGGCCATACGAGAACGGGGCGAGCCTTGAATACGCTATTCAAAGACACATTAGCATTATCTGCTTCCTGGTGTGCCGTCTCGATGAGTTCTCTTACAATTGTATTAGTATCTTTGTTTTGCGTTCGATGATCAATGAATCAATAGTTTTCAGGTGAACCTCGGGATGCAGTTTATCAGAGCATGATATTGAGGTCACAACGTTTTATGAGATTGAAATTATATTCAGACGGGTGTTTGCATTAGCCTCTTTTGTTCGTCAGACAGCCTCAAAGAAAGAAGGTCGAAGTATTACAACATGCTCGCCTTGTACAGCTTTCTATTCGGCAGCGTGTCCCGACATTTAAATTTATTTCGCACTTAGATATCGTGGCCATGCTACGTGTTTAACTTAAACCAACTCTCTCTCTCTCTCTCGTGGCGGGGAGGGTCGAACCAGTCACGATTTCTTTCGTATCATAATGTTACGCTCCTTTCCCAACATGCAACTTTCAATATTATTTGTTTGTTGCGAATGCGACCTACGAGAGTTGCAATAACATGGAATCTGTTTGCAGTGGAATGCTTTTGCTTGTTAAAACGGTATTGGGGTCAAGTATAATGGCTGGAACTGGTTTCATTTCTTGAAATAGATTGTCGGTTAAATTGTGTCATATTTATGTGTAGGTACTGACCTGATCGTGTGGATAGACGTAAGGCGGGGGCAGCGGCGGCGGGAATTGCCACAGCGGCTGCTGGCGGAAGGCGAGAGGCTCCGGCTGCGGTGCAGGGGCAGCCTGGAGAACTTCAGCCGGGTGCACCGAAGCCGAATGCTCCTCTCGCTTGCGCAGCTTGCTGTGGACGATGCGAATCGCCATCATAGTACCGTTATTTCCAACCATTGTTGCAAACGGTCCTTCGACGCAAGAATAACTAACACTGGGTTGGTTCACAGGTAACAAGTTCCAATCGGGCAGTCACAACATTTCCAACTTCACAATTTTCACTCACAGCCGTAATGCGTTCTAACAACTTATAAACTAAATTTAAATAGATTATCACAATTGATTGATTTTAATTTGTTTTAGAGCTATTGCACATATCACTGTTCATAGGAACGCGCGGTAGACCGCGTACCGCGAGCTTCAGCTGCGCGATGGGTGACTAGAATTTTATCGTGAAGAGTGGCCGGCAGGTGCCTAGCAAAGCGCTCGCTCGTGCCAAACGACCTCTACGGAGTACTCCATGCGTCTGAGTTGAAGTGGAGGGGCGCGCATGACTTTTATAGACGCGTCTGTGACGCGGCGCCAGCACGAAGAGGGGTGGGATGCCGGTGGGGGGGTGACGATATGACCGTTTTCCGCGAAAATCTACGAATGGTGGCGGCGCCCGACGCTATCGTATCGTAGTGGAATGACGCACCAGAAGGCCCGGCCGTTGGTTTGACCGTTGCTAGGTATTAGACCACGTTTTCTTATAAGTACAAACTCAAAAATATTTCCACTTTACGGCTGTGAGTGCATTTGTTTTTACTTAAAACTAGTAAGTTATTGATGCGTCTTGGATAATACAACGTACAATCTTATAATTAACTTAAATATAAGTATCAGAATTATGGCAATGTTGTTAGTTATACAATACATACACCCTATGTAACTAAACGCAGTGATTAGATAAATGCTTTTCACTATTGTTAGATTAACAACAGCTATTTATGATATGAAAGAGAACCAATATAATGAGAGAGCACGCCCTCATTAAAAATGCTTTAGATATAAAAGTAATCAAACGAGCCCGTATCGATCCTACAGATAATAATACATTCAGGGGAGTTCAGCATTTCACCATTAACCGAGTTCAAAGTCCACAATATAAACAAATGTACAACAAAATATAATACTTTACGCACAGCTGGGCTTACGGATGAAGTGGACGCAATAAGCGCTGACATTGCATCTCTTTCCAATAAACATGTGAGCACGTTTGTAAGTAAGGGAGGTGTGTATTTAAAGTTTACGACACCAAAACGCAAAGTAGGGCTGCAGGGCTAGGGAGAGCGGGAAGGTGCAATGCCCTTAGCAGCTAACTTAAGCAAAGCTCCGGGCTTCGGGGCTTTGACTCGAATAATGCCTGATGGGATAAAAAACACAGGTAGTGAGCCATTATGAGTCGTTACCCTTGAGGAGCCGTCTAGAGGATATTGTCGTTACAAAAAAGACGGTATATATTTTATCTATTATTGCAATTGAAAAACGAGTTTGTCAGCATATCGAATTACTGAATTAAACAATTGATATTTGGACATTTTACTAGAAACCGTTGTTGTGTTGCAAGTCATTTAACAATTTGTTGTTACAAGTTCAAAGCACGTGCTAGGTAGGTACTTATAGGTAGGTAGTATCTCCTGTATACAAAAGCTCAGTTTTTAACTTATCTACTAGTATAGATAAATCTACATCTATAAAATCACGATTGACAGTCTTTATCTCGATGGATATAAAGAAAAACATTGTTAGTATCATATTCATAAGATATGGTGCAGATTAATTTATGTGGTTACGAGTTCATTGTATAGTCATTTGACATCGAAACCTTGGTAATAATACCTACTTATAATTGATACAACAGCTCCGCTGTTTCAACTCTTGTTTTATTTCGATGCGTCGTTTATCAGCCTCGGTTGCTATGTGATAATAAGAAATAGCATTTTTCTACTTTTCTGAAGTATAGGTAGTTAATATTGTTTAGCTTTATGAGAGACATGTTTGTTCACAAATTTTGCAGTAGGTATACCGTTGCAAATTTTCTCACGCAATTTCTATAAAATTACAATAATCCCACAATCGTATTTGCGTCACAATGTTTTCAAACAGCAGACAATTAAGATAATTTTATGTTACGGTGCCAGTCTTAGTAACCAAATATTTTTAGTGACCTCTTATTTGCGTCAACCAAAGGCTATCATTATTAACATCGTGCCATAGAAATTAGCGACAAAAATTCCCAAACATAACTACGCACAATTATTGCAAACGTTTTGAGACGTCCAGCCGCAAAATCGTGCTTACATAAAAAAGCACCTCACTGTTAAAATTATTTGCATTTTTCCATTAGCAAGACCGTTTTTTAATAGGTACCAATGAACACTGAAGCATCTAATTATAATACGCTGATGGCAGCTTCCGAATGAATACGCTGAGAAGAGAATTGACATCCAAACAATAGAAGTCATTCAAATGATAAAATGGTTATTAGCAACTAGCAATGTAAGTAGTTCGATTGGTATTGACGTCAAAGATAATAATGAAAGTCAAAAGGGGTATATTTTTAATTTCCTCTATGAGGTATCAATAGCAAACTATCTTGAAACATCTATATAATATGATAGTATTATTGTAATTTTGATCAAAACTATTTGTGAAATATTCAAATTAGATCATGAGGTGTCTATCTATCCCAGGTCCACTTTTTTTGAATATTCTTTAAAGACTGACTACTGTATCGTCAATAATATTTTATTCCTGCAAATCATCGCTTACATCCGGTATAATGATAAAAAATATAGCATTCTTATCGTAAGGTGTTATAATAAACCTTGAATTTACTTCTTGTTTTATGACTTATCTTGCAAACCATTTCATGGCAACCATTGTTTACGGTTCATGTCAGTGTTTACACATCCATGTAGCTATAGTGGTTATATAAACTTTAGTAAAGAAAGTCGACATACCCGCCCACACCTGCCGTTCATCTGTAGGTTAACGTGTTACTGATATAGCCAGAAGGTTATCTGCACCAACCTCAGCTTGTACAACCTTTTCATTATTCCTATAACGCTTTATGTATACGTAATTTGCTGTTGTGACTATTTGAGTTCCGATGTTTTGTTGATTTTTCTTCCGTATCAAATTCAATTTGACACTTTAATTGGATTG
Source organism: Polyploca ridens (assembly GCA_951394255.1). Taxonomy (NCBI): domain Eukaryota; kingdom Metazoa; phylum Arthropoda; class Insecta; order Lepidoptera; family Drepanidae; genus Polyploca; species Polyploca ridens. Next base: position 4,979,928 of record OX596253.1, read on the forward strand.
TTTGTGGCATTTTGATATTGTTACCAAAATAAATATACCCAATGACTTTTTTCCATCAAATTTAATTAATAATATGATAAATATTAATGAGAAATTTTATCAAAGAACTATGGACTTCATATTGAAGCCTGAAGGCAATGTACGACCGACCGCGACCTTGTCGGGTTCTTTCGGTCATCAGCATCACTCGATTCCTGTCGCGAATAAAACAGTAGTAGGTATTCGTTCAGAATAAGGTTTTTGTCAAGCAAACCACGAATTCAATACTCTGACTCATTCAATAGATGTTAGTTTTAAATAGAACCGTATGTACAATATAACCAATCACCGAACGCGGAAACTTCAGCACGGCACGGAATTAAATTATGTTTCTATTTTGGTAACTTTTATATTACGTATAAATTGGAACATATATTTAGGTATATATGTATAGGTGAATATGACTGGAATATGGCCAATTGCAAGGAATTTGCCTTGACCATATAGAAGACAACCTTGATGCATTGGAATGATAGCAAACGAGTTTATCGCATCGAAAACGGGTGTTTTAGTGATTGAATTGAAACAAGGTCTTTGCATATAAATACCCTGGTATTGCAAGTGTCTTATAGGCTAAAGGCTATGGTTTATAGGTTACTGCTACCATCACACGGGCCATAAGCTGTTGTTTGCTGACTATAAAAGTTGCTACCAAAACCGCTTGTATAACAAGCTTGTCCATGTAGTCGCATTCTAGTAACCCTATAATTGGAGTGCAATTATAAACGATTACCAGTTTCGTTAGTTAACAGGAGATAAGACGATGTAATCAGACTGCATCGTACCAAAGAACATGCTGAACGATGAGAATTACCCGCGCTCAAAGGGATTATTCCTATCCCTTCCGCATAGGCAGACGATGGTCTTATCGACCGATAGCACGATCAGGGAGTTGTGCTCGAGGACCACGCCAACTTCGCAATTTTCCTCTTTACACTTCATCGCCTCCACGGCGATCGGAGCGAAGAGCATCGAAATGCGTGCACGGACACTTCACAAGGGGGTTTTTGGTAGTCTATGAGTTGTGGCGGCTGCAGTAAGGCACGGCGCCAACGTGAGCCGCACGGACGCGCGTTTTGGCGCAGACTGCCGCCTCCGCGAGTTTTCAAAACATACAGCCGACCCGACGGTGACTATTTGACTGGCTGAGCGGCGGTCGTGGCGGCGTCCACCACGCCTCGCGCAGCGGTGGGTGGCGACTGAGCACGCACCTCTCCCGTTACCTTATTGCTATGTTATGGGGACCCGACCCCGCAATGCGAAAGCCCTTCGTAATCAACTAACACGTTACGGTAATTTGCATTCACTTCCACTAGTATTCGCATGTTCACAAAAGCTATGCATCGCGCGAAGAACTTGCCATGTTGGTAATGATGTGTTTGTTTGGAAGTCCAGATGCTGACGTCCGTTCATAGAAGTCGACAGCACCAAGAGAATTGAAAAGGACGCATTGACAATTGACATGTATCACTAATTTTAACAATGTTTTCTTCTGGCGGGTACGTCTTACAAATTCAAATCATCTCTTCGAAGGCGGCTTTGTTATGCACTCATCGTGGCTTAACTGAAAACAGTTGGACGTCAACGGATGTCGGTCCCAGTATACTGCATTCATACATAACAAATAGCTTGGCCTGCTGGAGACAATCGAATACTCATTGTATATGTAACACGACTAAATATTTAAGACTATGTTTGCATTATGATTGCTCCGTTTACGCATCATTTCACTGTAGGATTATAATTGTTTCTTTTTTAATTTAAAACGCCCAGATCAAAGAACGTTAATTCAATCTCGAAAAGCTGAGCTACGTAAACGATCACATTTTGAATTACCTACATTGACGTCAAATCAATTATTTGCAATTTACAAAGACATTGGGATTTCTACCGCAATGTTAGGGATTAGATAACTTTGAGCTTTGAAAATTGTATCAATAGTACAACTACAATTGCAATGCAGATGATTGTATAATTTCATTCCATACAAACTGCAAATATTTCATCCAGTATGCAGTATACATCCATATTGTTGATTTCAAATGTTAATCAACAATACATTTGTGATGTCCATGGGATCGTGGGAATGCTATGCCCCGCCAAGTCAGCCATGGTATGTTGGCCACAATGGGTGACCTCGTTACCTTCTCTAACAATATCCACTAGACTACTTAGCTTGTCAATGATTTACTAACAAACAAGACTAGATCAGAAACATGAAGATCTATTGCTTTTAGTTAAATTAAAATTGCCTCTGCTTCGATTTAAATTGTATGCTGATGCTGTGTTAGTCACAGTCCTCAGAAGCAGCAGTTCTGTAACCTACTGATCTGTAGATTCAGAAGAAAGTATTAAACTATTTTATTTTATGTTTGTTATTTTATTTATTTCTCAACGTTCTTAAAAATTCATGTAAGTACCTAAACAGAAACCTATACTTGCTTCTGGATGTTCTCTTTTCACAAATGTCGGTTTACTGGAAAAAATACTCATTTTAGAGTTCACTTATGTACCTACATATTTTTCTTAAAGCATTTTATCACCATGTTGATTGATATGTGAACACAAGAATAAAGTCTGGTTATAGATGATAGTCGTTACAGAGGACCTCTCAATCCGTTCGTTTCACTCGAAATCTGGTGTGCTACCGAGCACCTCTGAATAACCACAAATACTGTGTAAATCTTCATAAATTTTGAATGAACTGATAAGAAACAATCCGTCACTAGTTTACTACTATCCAACGATATTAAATCTTCTAATTCAATAGGTATTATGTTTTTGTAATGCTGCCAACGTTTCGCTGTTGCTTGGGACATATATAAAATAACCATTTTGTTTGATCCGCAATCAGAATTTTATTTTCCACTAAACACGAGATGGCCTAACTAAGTTCAAGATGGAACAGGAATTATCAACAATCACGTAAAATTATACCCAAACATCTGCAAAGATATACGTGCTATTTAAATACTCTGCAAACAATAGTAGAAAAGTCGGAATGTTAATTTTAACTTTGCAAAACAAATAACCGGGAATATGACAGATGATATAACCAACGTGGCCTGAGACAAGCGGTTTCTTTTAACACCTCATGAGTTTGAACGTTTATTTGTGTTTTAAAAACCGGCAAACTGTTCGTAAAAATAAACAGATTTATTGTTAAACTTCAATGTTCAGACAGAAGGAGAAATTTTGGCGAATTGCCAAATGCTAGCGTTGATAATGGACCTTGGATATTCGCTTGTGCGTTAAATTGCACACATTATAGTCATTTGAGTGATGCTAATATTATAGATATTAGAATTCTTCATACTATGTAGATGAATTCGGAAAAAAGAAGTTTAATCCCTTGACTTGCGGTTAAAAAATAACAATTTATTTCTATTGTTTTCCTCGCCCGCGCGGATTATCAAACAGTCAAATGCTAGGTATAAAAATATTTTTGAAATTTTCTTTCAATTTACATCTTAGCTTTCTCTATAGAATTCTCTCGTTCATAAACAGCATAATAAAAACCTCCCTAACTACAGTTTTTCAACGACAAAATATCAATTGTTAAATATTGTAGTCATGCTACTTTGATAAGACAGTTTTCACTTACCTACTTTTGGCTAACCTCCTTTGGGTTAATTTACATTAAAGAAAGCAAGCACTTTGTTCCTTTCATGCCGATGTTAGATGCGCATGACATATACCTATGTATCTATGTCCATTTACATATTTAAGGTGCTAAAGGTCAGACAAGTAAATACAATTACAAATTTATCTTGCCAAGTTTCCAAAAGTGGAAATAACGGAGCGAATTGAAACGTACATAAAACAATTTCATTTAAGTAAAATGGATCCACTGACATGCTTTTATTTCTAGCCCTTATATCCGTTGTATGATTTCTTTTCACGTCCCAAATTCAATCAGTAAAATTAACAGATTGATGTTGTAAATCAGCAAATTGGGACGGCATCGTTAAACATTGTATCGGTTCAGATTGGGTACAACAATGACGTGAGGTCGGGATCATAAGAAAACATCCAAACAATTTAATACCACGCAGATGTATTAATTACTCCTGCTACAAGAAAATTAAATTGCGGAAATATCAATTAGGTATCAAAGGACGAAGTATTAAAACTAAAATATACCGGCTACTAGCGATTCAAACTGGTTTGTGGCAGATATTAAATACCATATAGGGCTTCAGTTGTTACCCTATGTAGGTTACAAGTTTGGTATAATGGAATCTCTTTGACAACGTGACATTGACTTTGTACAATTCGCTATGAAGGTTTCTTATTATAAGGTGAATGATAATCATTTCCTTATTTGACACAAGTTCAATTACATGTCGTTAAATAAATAATATCTGATAAGTTATTGAAATTGTAAAAGGTTATTTCAGCATTGAACTTCGAGTCTACCCTCATTTTGCGTTGACTTAATATTTTTTTTAGATATTGATATTAATTAATAAATAACATAATCAAAACCCATTAATTATTCGATTAAATTCAACTCGTTAATACATAATACTAAATTTACCTGAAATTGGTCAAAAAAATTAGCTGTGTGTGATGCGGGATTACTGTCATTATGTGATTCAGAAGGTGTATCTACTACTAATATTAAATACATCTAGATATTAGGTACATAAAATAGAAAAATTACTTACATTTTCATCAATATTCTCTTGAACGAACGTTTTATGACAGTTATCGTCAACATTATGCAAATGTTTTTAGATTCTGTCTGTCAAAATTATATTAAAAAATAAATTTTCAACGTATCACTGGCAAACTAAATATTCAAGAGAATAATTTCGTTAATTTTATCCAATTAGTGATTCCCTCAGAACTTGACCACACCGATCGACTGATCGCGACACGACTGATTGAAGTAAAAGGTATAGCTGAGGTAATGAAAATGTTGAACTACCCTCTATTTAAATTTATGAAAAAAGAAACAATGAACGTTTTGAGTATTACGGCTAATCCGAAAATTTATAGGGTATTATTAATAAGCATGTCAGTTAAATTAGTTTACCTAAAATTTGTAATACCTATTCCTATAGTCAGATAGTGTTGTAGTTTTTTTTATTTATCATTATACCCGGATTTTATAACAATTCAACGTGACATTTTGTTTTAATAACATTAACATAATCAGTATTGTATGTTGTAACTAATTAATTGCTACTTATCATAGTGATTCAGCAGTAGGTACGTATATTTTAATGTCATGTAGCTACCTACATAAACTGAAAATTTAATTATTAAGATAACTTTTTCTATAAACATTTATCTACCATATTATGGACAATATTAGGTGGAAAAATGGAAGACAATGACTATACATACAACTAAATTATTGTAAATTATATTTGAATCAATCAAATTATTTAGTTCTTGTGAAATCAATAATAATCTGACTCCACACATCACAACTATGTTCCGTTCCATTGAGGCCGCCCGACCACACCTGTTGTTTTAGAACGATGAACGAAACGCGTAAGCATCGTGAAAATCACGGCTGAAGACGCTACGTATTTTTACTGTCTGCTTATACGACTAATTATTGTTTCAGCGCTAAAGAGAACTTTAGTTGACTCAAAAAAATGGGACATAACCTTTGCTTATGTTAGCTTCTCTATACGTAGTAATAATTGCTCAATGATAATAATAAAGTTCTTGAATATTTAAGTTGATGTAAAGAAAGTAATAATTATTAAATAATCAGTTACAGATAATAATAAACGTTAACCAGTTATAATCGGAGATGGCTAGTATGAGACTTGCCAACATGATAATGACACTCGTGCAAGGAGAGTAGTTGGTCAAGTGATTAATTACTCGACAGAAGATTCATAGAATTCATAAGAGACAGTATTATTATGAGCGACATTAAAGTTTGAAGTTTTTGGGTTTACTGAAAAAAGATTGAACGAAGCTATGCGAATCAGCAGGATGTTTTGTTAGTACGAACGTTGGAAATGTAGGAATCAAATGAGAGGATGGACCACCGACGTTAATTTTAAAATACTTTTTGTTAATGTAAATGATGATGGCAAAAACATTAAAACGATTATAAAACATGACGCATGATACAAGTACCAACGCTCAAAATCTACTTAGGTGAATTTCGTAAAATCCTTGAATAGAAGCACTTAGACTCGGCCGTTCTATTGCCTTGAGCGATCGAGCTAGTGATTAGTCTTAAATTGTCCGACTCAAAGTACTTAGGTACTCGCATATGCTATGCTATAATATATTCTCAGTCAATTACATCATTGGACAGATGTTAAGTAATAATGGAATCAGCGACGTTTAAATATTTAAAATTCCAGTAGTAGTGAAGTATGTTTGTTTTTATTATTAGGCACTGCGTGTATAGTAGAATCATCAAAACTCATTTGAATATTAGATGGTTACAGTACATTAACTAATATACTCAATTGTCATGGAAGAATTGTTTGCAAGGTAGAAGAAAATTTCTCGATGTCTCCTATACATTTTATTAGTGCCAAGACTATGTTAATGAACTTGAATTTTTATAATCCTCGTTTTTAAAAGATTTCCTTTTGATATGAGGAAATTCGTAATTTAAAAATGTTATTGAAAACATTTCGACGTAACGCCAACTCTTTCATAAACAATAAATATGTACAAGTTTTTGTAGATCTATAATTGCTGGAATCACATCCCGGTTATGCTTTCAAAGTCATTACCAATACAGATTATTTAGTCTAATCCCTTTAAATGTTATGACGGAAATGACAGCGACTGGGAATGCTAAGATTGCTGAGTTTCTGTCGATTTGCCAGAGATTTTATCTTATTTGTGTTTGAGTTGCCATGCGGTACAAAGTTCATCATGAGTGTAGTTGTCTGTAATGTATTACAAGACCGAACTATTAGAATACTCTAAAATTAGCTAAGAACCAAAAATCGTACAAAAATATCTGGACAAATTTTAATGACATATGATTTGCACATTTAAATATTTCCACGTTATGAAAGAAATTTTATTATGGGAACAATAAAGTTTAATTTCATACATTTTAAAATACTGTTCCAGGAAATAATGTACACTAACAGTACTGAAGGCTAAACTAATCGACGAATATTTTTACCATCAATTAACTAATGTTTTGTCCTCGTTTGTTAATGAAGTAGTGGCACTAGGAGGCTTAACCGTTTGCGGTTTGTTGGACATGTGACATTGCATAGTACCATGATTAACAAGTCCTTCGTCATTGTTCTTGCAGTAGTGGAATAATAGTACATTGTGATACATGTGTGCAAAGTTGGTCATTACAGACGAGGCGGTATTAAGCCGATAATGGAGCCGAGAGTGTAATGATCAATGCACACGCGTGTCATACGACGTTTTTCAACACACTTGTGACGAAAAAAACAGACTTGTATTTCTTGAGTAGATTTTTTGATAATAATCAACCACACAATGAGAACTTTACCAAATATGCAGGTTTTTTTTTGATAGCGGTGCTCTGTCAAAGGTTTTCCCCGTTTAAATTAAGAATGCTTTGTCTACACACATATCAATTGCAATGAGGTACAAACTTAACATAATCGGCATTATAATTATCATAAAACTGTGCGGTAATCTAAAGTTAAAAGCACTCGTGCGTAGTAGTAGTAAGATACTAAAAACGGTGCAATAAATGTCACTTTACGAGCAAGTGAGTTGAAAAATAATTTAAAAGAAAGAATAGGTAATTTGAGTTCTCTATTCCTAAATATGGAGACCAGATAAGTTTACCACAGCCACAATTAAAATAGATTCTCAAGCCCCATCTAAATTACCCAAAAGAAACAATATTTATCAAAGATATTTCAAACAAAATGGCGCAGTATAGAAGTAATTTATCATATCAGTAATTTGGCACAAGTTTATACTTTTGCAGTCAATAAGTTTAGATTTAGTACGGACATCAATCAAAGCGGTGTAAATCAAAGAATATAATCATTTTTCATACGTTTCGTATTTACGTTACGATATCTTTTAATTTAACGATTGCGAAGTAATCGTAAATGTGAGTGCTTCGGGAATAAAATATTTATCGTTTATTACATTGGAAGCAGCTCTCAATTCAACCATATTTACGGTCCGTAAACATTTAGCAAATGAACCTCTCATTTTTCGTGTAGCACCATCTGCTGTATATATGAGTATAGGACGCTGTTATAAAAAATCGGAGAATGGCTTTTTTGGATAAATATAGCGCTCATACATTATGATACCTTCTAAATACCTCTTTATCGAATTTGATTTTATATTTTATAAGCCCAGCTGACGTTTGTATTGAATGTGTTAATGTTGTCGAAATCTAAGAGGCCCGTTTTGACAATTGGGTATCTCTTCTTGTTGCACTATGTTTGTCTCTTTTTGTTTATGTGCTGTCAAAACGGGCCTATTAGATCTAGCCAACTTTAGTTTTTTTTTAACTGACTAAAGTTATATTAGCTCTGGGAGCGTTGTCACCCTTACGCGGATAATTGTGTTAGTATGTGTATGTACTTACTTTATAGTAAGGGCCAGTAGGACAATGATGAGCCCAACAAGGGCCATGGCAATTACGACTCCACATATCATGTAATTCGCATCATTCGGGGCATCTGTAACAAAAAAAAAATAACATTAGCTTGGATTGATGCAGTCAGATATTTACAAATCTCTATCTGCAAATCAAGCACTATGTAATATTATATGAATGTAAATATTAAGAAAAAACAGACATTTATAATTTTAAACTGTAATCTATGGAATTGTTTTTTTTTTAAAAACATTATAGTAATATTATGTATTAGACTAGATTTACAAATAAATTAAGACAGGTTCAGGCTTGAGTATACATATAATTATCGCATTAACATTGTACTCGGCCAAATTAATTCCAATCTACGCATTCTAAAATTATAAAAAAGTAGATTTTAATTTTAGCAAGTGTTTATGCATAATTTATTAAAAAATATACATCGTAATATTTTTAAGTTATCCAGATATGAATCGATTCTTCTAGGATGGTAAAAGCAATGTATTCGGGTGACTATATCGAATTGGTTGGAATTCAATAATCGATAGGGAAATCGACATTAAAACATTAAAAAAGAAGACATTAAAAAAAACATTACTAATTTACCATGGAATTATATCATTTCCTGATTCCATAGAGCAGATTTATATACTTATAACTTGTTTTATTTTTTCATGCATAAACTGCACATAATTTATATACATTATATACATACAAACGTGCCAATTATATTGTATAATTTCCTGTAGTGTATAGAAATATATAGGTATATTAATCTGATAAAAATAGTTTAGAAAACTCGACACGTATGATTTAATATAAGTTTGCTTTCATCCAGCTATACAGGGTGTTTTTTGGTCAGCGACAAGCGACCCAGGAGCGATAGTACAAAATATATATTTCCCAAAAATTGACTTAATTCCATGAAATACTGTAAATATGTCGAGAAATACCTTATTCAATTTGAAATATAGGTTTGTATTTATTTTCATGCTCAGTACAAGTTTTTTAAATAACATAAATAACTTAATCTATCTAATAATGAACTAATAACTAAAACTAAAACTAAGAAAGGTAAAAAAAACAAGAAAAAACAGAAAAAACTTATAAATAGCCAAACCTATCCAAGTCGCTGCCAAGTGGTAGCGTGCCCAGAACGCTGGCGGCATTACCTCTCTGAATTGCTATACTAATGCGTTGGGCGAGGTATTCGCCAGCCTTCTGGTCACGCGACGCTTCGACCAGGCGCTTACAAATGCCTCGGAAAAAGCGGTGGGCGGCCGGCCCCCATGGACCCAATGTCTCTACCCCAAACGGCTCAAATAAGTAACTGCTATCGAGGTTACTATATTTGCGCCGTTTGAGGCTTTCAGCGCAGGCAGCAGCACCGCCGGCCTTATTCATGGTCTCTGGAAGATGAGACGGTGCCAGAGTATCAACACACGTCGCGTCCCAAACTAAGGGTCGCCCCATCTTCCAGGGAATCAATGTCATGCCGTCGGGTCTCTTTCCATCGTCACGAATCAGCCCGAATAAAATTATCGCAAAGTATGGTCACTAGCCACGTGCACTGACTAGAGCTAGGCGCAAGCCGCCATCGCCCCACCCCTTTACTCCCTCGCACTCCCGTTGAGTATTATGTCTACACTTTATTACATGATTTTCAAAATTATAATTTTTTTATTTATATTATTTAAAAAATTAAGTATTTTTTTTATATTTTTATAGCAGCAGTATCAGTTGTATTATCGACCCTGAGTCGCTCGTCGCTGACCAAAACAACGACCTGTATATTGGTCCAATATGAAATTTGAATGACAGTTGTTCTTTTTCGGTTACGTAGTATTTACACAAAAACTTACGAACACAGTTTACTGCTTCGTTAGCGACAAAATTAATTGACTTAAATTTACTAGACTGAAACTAATTATAGGTATTTATTCAGAAAGCCAGACAATTCGTGTGAGTATTTATTGAGATTCCCACGCTAGATAACGTTATGTCACTGACGTAAGGAACCAGTTAGAACGCAGGTCAACGAGTGCAGTATTAGCCTGTGGTTCCATTGCTAGGAAAAAAGCTATAATTCCGATCATAATATTAGTAAATACATGTATTTTAAAACCTTAGAAGTTATCTTATACCATAGACTTTATCTTATAGATAGACTATACATAGTTTGTGACATCGTATATTTATAGATATCACAATTTACCTAAATACCTGAGAGACAGGTATCTGGATCATCATCATCATCAGCCTATAATGTCCCATTGCTGAGCACAGGCATCCTTTCACAAATGAGGGTAAAAGGAATGGGTAATACTCCCCAACGCGTACCCATTGCGGATCGGTGGAGGTAGGCTAGTGGTCAACCTATTGTTGGAATTTTTCAAGCCGCCTAGAAGGGATCCAACTAGCTTAACGACTATCACAATTAAGTGATAACCGAGACCAACGGATTTACGTGCCTTCCGAAGCACGGAAACGTTCGATTTGAAATACCACTAGGCGGTCACCCATCCAAGTACCGACCACGACGGTGGTAGCTTTGCCGATCAATTAAGAACGGCTAATCATGCTACATCACGAGGTATCTGGATATTTCAAGAAAATATCAAAAAGAAACAAAGCAGCAAAACAGTACTAAAATATAATTCATGTTGTCTATAATACGCGACACGCTAAACGCTATCATCATTCACAACGCAGTTTATAACGCTCTTTGTTATAAAAACCAATGCTATAAGAGCTATTACCGGTTAACGGGCTAGCGTACCACTTTGAGCCAATTGAACGGTGCCGCATCCTTAATTCGTTAACCGTATACGAATCGATATCTCGACGGAAAATACCGGATTGATGTCAGTTAAAAGAAATTGTAAGCCTTACAAATAAGACGCTATTTAACTAAAATTGTATACTAATTTAAATGGTCGAGTAAATAACGTCATAAGTCTGACGTACCACTGTTTCTGTTGTTTTCAACGAAACTAATTTAGTCTCTTATAACAAAGAACATAAGAAAAATATGTAAGAAAGTTAGTTCTGTCAAATTAATCCATTGCTTGTTTTCAACGTTAATTTTGTCGGCATATATCTATAAATGAAGACGGCAATGACTAATTCTATCCTTTTTCAATAATGTTTGTAAGAAAGAGATGTGATGTGACTAAAATTAGTTTAGTGCCATTTACAACAGGATCTACAATGACAGTAAGGTGAAAAATAAATAAGAAAACTCAAACATTGTTTTAGTTTACATGCATTATTTGATTATTCTATAAGCTTATAATCAAAATTTACCAAACTCTGCCTCGTGTATTCCAGTCGGCAATGTTTCTCTTGGTCTTCTAAATTTTTCGTGTTCATTAATGAAAGTTTTTAGGGACGTGTCCATACAAAATTCTCAACTACGACCGGTGCTAGTTTCGACAGCACAGTGACAATACCTCGCTACAATATTTCTTTTTATTTTCCTAAGTTTGCATATGAATCAGTCAATGAATAAGTTTAAAAGGTCATAAGGAAAAAAAACAAATGCTTAGTTTGTTTTTTTAATAAATATTGCCCCAAGCTGAAGTTATAACACAGAAGTAATAACAAAGACAGTTTTCAAAACAGCAACAAAGCAAATTCTTTAAATTTATAAATTGGAAGTATTGATTCTATTCTGTTACTCATAAATAAAACCTTTGGCCGTGGCATAAATAATATTTCCCATACAATTGTCCTTAATTATAAATACTTGGCTTTACCCCATGTATTTATTTATGTAGGTATATATTTGACCGTAATAACCTATTTGCAAATCAAACGATATGATACTTTTTATATGAATTGTGAAAAGTTAAAGGTTCGAAGGTAGTTATCCTGATCAGAAATTTCATAGTAATAAGTTGCTTTCATAGTAATGTTTAAAATAAGGAAAATAAACATTTTATATTTATAGGAATTTCCAATGCGGTTTCATAAATTCATCGTCCCAACATACCTACTAATAAAATGTAACGTAATTTTCCTACCTACACGAGGCACGAGGCCCCCTAATGATTTATATTAATTAAAAACAAATGCCTCATTCATGACGGTAACATAGTTCCAAAGGTTCTTAGTTACGTTAATGGGGAACAATGTGGTTGTTCCTAAAACTTTAGTCTATTCAACTGAAGTCCTTGCCATTGAGCTATTATTACTACGTATAGAGAAGCTATCATTAGCAAAGGTTATGTCCCATTTTTTAGTGCCAACTAAAGTTCTCTTTAGCGCTAGCTGAAACAATAATTAGCCGTCTAAGCAGACAGTAGAAACACGTAGCGCTATTAGAACTCTTTTAGGAGTATTTTCTCGCATACACCGTGATTTTCACGGCGCTTACGCGTTTCGTTCATCGTTCTACAACAAAAAGTATGGCCGGATGGTCTCACTTGAACGGAACATAGTTGTGATCTGTGGCGTCTTCTCTGTACGTAGTAATAATAGCTCAATGGTTTTTAGCATTGAATTTTACTTATTAGCATTATCCCATACCTCATCATCATAACAACCTGAGAATATCTACTGCTGAACATAGGCCTCCCCCATTAACTTCCATATCGATAGGTTTTGGGCCACTTGCATCAAATGCAATGTTTGTATGTATTAAGATCTCGAAGAGGGCTCTGATGGTTTCTATGAAATTTGCTATACATCGAGGGGACGAAAAATGGATCTAGGTCTCATTTCTGGGATAACGCGTTTTTCCGAGATTTCGAGCACAGCTCTGTCACCCAGGTATGGTATTAAAATCCAGTAAACAAGTTTTGCTCAATAATTATCCAGTAAACTGCTGCTTTATGGTCAAAATCAAATGACCTATAAAAGGATTTAGATTGTATCAAAATGATAATGTAAACACCAGATGAAAAAAATGAGCGGATGAGGATTTCATTGTTCTTTTTGTGCCAAATAATTTAAACGAGGAGTTAAATATCAGCTTTTTACCTCTCAAAACACAATCTTATGACATGTAGAGTATAATATTAAATTGCTCAATGTTGATTCTGTGAAACGGAAGCAGCAAGATCATGTTGTGTGTGCGTTTCTTCGTTAATTCAACACATCTGTCGTCTTATTGCTACATCATCTGGAACTCCATTCAATGGCAGTATGATTAAATAATTGATTACGCAGATTCTTATTTAATTGAAGACTTTGTACTTACAAGGTTTTCATTCAATAATTATTATCTTTTTAAATCAGTGCCGCACTTTTTAGTCTGTGAAAATAGTACCTGTACAATTCTAAGCAGTAACGCACACGACGCGCAAAAAGTCTGCGAAAGAATAGGGCGTACCCAAAATTCTGTATTACTTCTTCTTTTTCTGTATTTCAAGTACAAAATAATACATCGCAATGTCTGCATTTCCATAGCGTGTAGAGAGTTCCACCCATAGAATGATCAAAGATGTACGTCGCCGCGTCGTACCTAAAAAAGGGTGCTTTGAGTGTGAAAAATCAGTGACGCACCTTTTTGTGTGCCACGGACAACTTCACACAAAAAGTCTGTCGTCTGTGCTGCACCTAAGGTTATGTAAATAACTATGTATATATATTCACCACCATTTATATGAGACACTATGATCTCATTATGTGTTTTGTTTAGAATGTATTTACCCATTTATGAATGAATTCTAGTTGTGATTCAGTTGTTATTGAATAAAACAACTTTCATACTTAAATTCAACGCTCTATCCTGTTTGAGAACTACCTAGAAAGTAAAATTCTTCGTGTGGCTGGTTTGATACTACCCAAAGTAGGTATACTGGGTGGAGATTTCAAGATGGCATATTTTCGAAACCTATATGTTGGGTTAGTCATGCTGAACATACTATGGCACGAACACTGAATACTCAATTTTTTTTTTACTTTTCATACATTAGGATCGAGCAAGGTTGACATTTACTATGAAAAGTTAATTTTTTTTTGAGTATTCACTATTGGTTCCATAGTAAAAGTTGTTCAGCATGACTAACCCAACATAGGTTTCGAAAATATTCCATCTCGAAATCTCAACCTGTTAAAAAGTAGCGAGAAACTGACAATCAAACCGAATAAGGCTTTATTTTAAAAATGAAGAAGGTTTATTTTACATAAACATTTATCCTTATCCAACTTACTTCCCAGAATGAGACCCACATGCAAGAATAAAGTATTTCCGGATGCAATGTCCTTAACAATGGTGAGGAAAATAAATTGTGCCAAGTGGAAGTAGCGTGTCACTGACATGTCAATAACGTGCCCGTGAATTTAATAGCTTTTATCTGCACAGATGTTGACATAAAGTCGTCAGCGATTTTTAATAGCAGCACATTTTGCAGTTATTGCGCGAAATAGCATACCTATTTGCGGATTGCATTCATCGCGGCAGGACTTTTTCTGATTATTATGATAAACGAGACTAGATGACTGAAAAAATCTGGTTAGTCATTTACGTTATCAAAAAATATTAGACACCTATTTTTTCTTTTGTCTAATAAACAAAAAACCGAAGATATCGTGTGTGAAGTTTTGCGTGACGTCACGTTATGGTACAGTTTTTACTGTAAAGTGACGTCACGAGCACTCCCGTATTTTGACGCGCTTTATCTTTGTAAATTTTTAATAAATTGGTAAAGTAAAAAATACGTGTCCAATATTTTTTGATAATCTGACTGACAGACAAATTATAATTATTATTTTTTAGTATATTAATAAACATATAGGTATAATTTTGGAATTAGGTTAAAAAGCATCAAATGAAACTTTTTAAATCGCCATAAAACACTACACTATCCGGTGTCATAAGACTCATAAGTCACTGGAAACCGCTACTAAAATCGCATCTGGACTACCACGTGCCGTAGGATATACGCACCCTCGTAAAGTAAGTTGACACCACTGACACTATACCTAATCAAGGTTTAATGTTCCACATGCAATGGCTTCCTAACGATAGAATCGGGTGTAAGTGCATCGCACTCTGCGGGTGAATGCACTCTGCTTAGCTGGACTTTTTGCTTAGCCTTTGGGGCAATGTTTCTTATAGTGTTAAGTTTTTAAATTCTTGGTAACAAACAGGTAAGCAAGCATACCATAAAAATTAAATATTTTTTAAACCACTTAATATACATGAATACAAAGTCATTCCTAGAGCTTTTCTAGCATAGTACACACTTAATAATTTCTGTCCAACAATTTTAAGGATTCAATGAACTGTAGGATACCATGACACCATTTCGGCTCATCAAATTTCTAGGTTAATGAATAATAAATCCTTAATTAGAAAGCATTTTTAGAATACCGCTTCTCTTAGTAACATTCTAAGTAGCAATTAAGAGAGAACATTACCTTAGAATGTAAGTTCCATATTGGGAACTGAATCCATTTGTGTTCACATTTTATACTACCATACATGCATACTTTTAGTTTAATCTCAGGTGTCACAATTATTGGTAATATTGGTAATTTATATACTTATACCATACCATTGATATAGTTAGATTATATTTGATTCATAGTTATTTTGCTAGAAACAAGTTGGAATTAATTACGAGGTGGTTTTTCATACTATTGGTGACAAAGAACATATTCATCATCATCACCATCATCAGCCTATAATGTCCCACTGCTGAGAACAGGCATCCTTTTACAAATGAGGGGATGGGCACTCCACCTTACATGCCCACTGCGGATTGATAGAGGTAGGCTTGTGGTCAACCTACTGTTGGATATTTTTAAGCCGCCTAGGAGTCATCCAACTAGCTGCACGACTATCACAATTAATTAATAACCGGGACCGGCTTTACGTGCCTTCGGAAACACGGAACATATATTACCAAACTTAAAAACAAATATCTATTCAAATTGATTAGTATCCTATTTAAATAAAAAGTATATTTATATTTATTAAAATAAATTAGATATAAAAACATTAAATATAAAAACTGTTTTACAAAAAACTTAAACCGACTTCAAAGTACACTAAAAATTAATCAAATTCTGACCTGATGACAATGGGACCAAACGAGAAGTGTACCCTTCCAAACAAAAAAAGAATTTTCCAAATGGGTTAAAAAATGACGGAGTTATGAGGTAACAAATATAAAAAAAAAGAAAACAACAACCGAATTGATAACCTCCTTTTTTGAAGTCAGTTAATAAAACGCTGTTGCGTTGTAAACCAGTAACCTAATATAGAATTACTTCTTACATTTATATGCCTAGTTTTAATTTCGCAAAGCGTAGTTCCTGAATACGAGACCGCCAATACCATTGGCGCCACACCAACCTCTAATAATGCAAATCTAACGTTTTTTACCATTACACGTGTAACCTTGTTCCTTATACGGATTGATCGGTGCATGCAACGAATACGCGGCTACATACGTACCGTTTTTACTGCACTTCGGCAATCTATCATGTTACACAATCGATACAACCTGTTATAATCGGTTTCTTAAAACGTCGTGTCGTGAAAATTATACTAATTTATGTACACTTTTTATTATTCAATCATGAGAAATTTGTGTTACTAAGTCAAGCATTTTAGTGTTGGCACATGCCTAATGTTAAGCCAGTCGGACGGCAAGTTTATTGTTATTTTATTTTACAAACGCTGTATTATTAACTGCGACGCTTTTTTTATCCACTTGTGAGCTCGGGATAGTAGACTATTGTAATCATACGCCCCTGAAGTCAAAAGGCCCAAACTGGTATACAGGCGTCCTCTCGCCCAGAGCACTACTGCGATGTCATCCATAAAGATTTTATAAAATGCATGAAGTTTTTTGGGACATGTAGTACATTTTTCAATACCCATGTTTGGTTTTTTTTCAGATTAATGAATGTACCCACAGATATACATCTAAATAGATGACGCGAGTGTATGTACTTCGCGTGTCAAAATCTGTGCAAAAATGGGGCACAATGTTCTTCTTTTGAAACTTTTTCGCGCGGACACGGGACTCGCATAAGGCTGCATGTCCACCAGAGATGTGTAGCGAGGGATATGTTTATCTGACAAATAGGATAACTTCATTTTCACGTTAAAAATCGAACGCCAGCCTAACTAAATCAATCTTGTGACATTATGGTAGGTACAAAAAAAGATACACGCTTGGTTTTCATACGGATGGAGGGAATTGCGTTATCTGTTTAGATTTATGTCTGTGAATGTACCTTAGACATCATTACAGTTGTTATGATACGCATAGTTACGTAGAATGATATCAACTATGTAATGGTAACAACGGTATACATCGTATGTATGTATTGAGAAACAATCTAGAGTAAAAGCACGTAACAAAACAATGGCAATTGTTAGAGGAACCTATTATAACACGTGACTTAAACTCTATAAATTATGATACAATGTTTGAATTTTATCACGGTAAGTAATCGGTTCGAACTGAACAAATAACCGTAACATTTCAAACCTCACGTGATAATTTTATAACACGTTTGCGCATCATAGAACCCCGAAAGCACGTCCAAGTGTCACCTACATGATGTATGTTGCCATACGTGAATATGTTGCGTCAGTACATACAAAGAATATAATGTATTAGTAACGATAAAGAGTAATGTAGATTTAACAATCGCTCATGGCTGAGAATGTGGCGGTTTTAAAGCTTGTTTGTAGTCAGCCAATAGACGTCATAATTGAAGAAGTAATTGATGTTCGCTTTGATGAAACCGCGTTAACAATACATTTGTGATGAGAAAGTTCACACGACACGATGATTTAATGTTTTTGCGATTACCAATCTATGATAATCTGCATAAATAATTAGAAGAATAATGTGCAATTTTATACCAAAAGATACGATCAAAATGTTGTTAAAAATCCACCTTTCTTATTTTCACTTCGCTATTGGTCTGATATCAACAATAAGAGTAAAGTAACGGAAAAAGCATTGTTAAGAACCCCTGAAACAAGGGGCCTTCCTCCATTTTGGGCCCTCTACAGATTCCCCCAAAAACAGAATGAAATTCACCGATACGACACACTCAACTATTCGACCGAGAGGTTATTCCCCGCCTAACTAAATGGTAAACTCCCATTTTATTTATAGTAATCTTTGTAATTAGGTTCATAATAAAGAACAAAATGATGATGATATCAATATTAGACATGGATGGAAGAATTGGAACATATTTTTTAAGTCATCAATGTAATCGGCAATAGGTAACGTTTCGTAATTATAACTGACAGTGAATCAAGAGCGGTCCGGTTTAAAACGGATCAGATAATTGTAGGCCCGGTTCGGTAACGGTTGAGCAATGCACTCTTGAAACCGACTTTCACTGGTAAAGTCTGCTATTATGATCGTGTTCGGCGCCGGCGCGGAAATGCGGTCCAGTTTCAGAGAAAGTCGGGCTGGCGCGGCACCATCAAAGCTTTACCCATTTATATTGCGACAGAAGTAAACTAATATAAAGTACTCATTAATGAACTGTGATCGATTCTATTTGAAATGTCGTGTTAAAACACAATTTTTCAAGCAAACGAAATACACTTTGATGTTTGATGAGAGCTATTTTTTTTTTTATACCACTAAGGTGGCAAACAAGCATACGGCCCGCCTGATGGTAAGCGGTTACCGTAGCCTATGGACGCTTGCAACACCAGGGGTATCACTCGCGCGTTGCCGACCCTGAAGAAACCTCTTCACACCCTTCTTGAAGAACCCCATGCTGTACTCCTTTGGGAAAACCACGGCGGGGAGCTCATTCCACAATCTGAGCGTCCGCGGAAGAAAACTCCTTTGAGCCCGCACAGTTCGAAACAATTCTGGTTTCAATGTGTGAGGATGGATTCCCCGTCGATGGCGAGAGTTGCGATGGTAGAAGGTAGCCGTGGGCATCAAGTCGAACAATTCCTTGGAACACTCCCCGTTGTACAAGCGGTAGAACACACATAAAGAGGCAAAGTCTCTCCTCAGACTCAGGGGCTCTAAACCTTTTGTGAGCTCGGGATCGTCGACAATTCTAGCGGCACGTCGCTGAACCGAGTCTAAAGGCCCAAGCTGGTATCCAGGTGCCCCCGCCCACAGATGACAACAGTACTCCATATGAGGCCGGACTTGCGACTTATAAAGTTGCAGCCTTTGCCCCGATGTGAAGTACTGCCTCGCTCTGTTGAGCACTCCAAGCTTTTTGGATGCCAGCTTAACCTTGTCTTCCAAGTGACTTCGGAACAAAACGTCGCTAGAAATGTCGACGCCAAGGATCCCGATGCTTTGACTGATGTTCAAGGAAGTGTTCTGGAATTGTGGAGGCACAGACCATGGGGTTTTCTTAGCGGTGAACGCGCAGGCTTGAGTCTTGGTGGGGTTGAAATGGACTAGGTTTAGTCGACCCCAATCGGAGACACTAGTTAGTGTACTCTCGATTTCAGACACCAGCCGTTCGCGGCTTTCCTCCACCTCGGAACGACACCTCGGAGCTATGCGGACAAGTCTAATTAAAAAACGTAAATAATTGCATCAATCTGGGACAAGAACGATAAGAACTGTTATCTTTTCTGCCTCCTTTTCTTTATTCTAAGATTTCTCGTACTTTACCCAAAACACCTCATAAAGAACTGCAGTATTAAAACTGAAGATTTTATTAAAATTCTAACTTTAAAAGCATAATAATAAAGTGCAAACTGGATTGAAAATATTAATGAGCAGCAGGGATGCAATAGCCATTTCGAAGTTAAGATTTTCTATTTAGGTCCATGTCTAAAGAAGGAACATAATAAAAACAAGAGGAGCTACCAGCGGCGGGGAATGTGTGCCCTTTTTGTTGAAAATAGGTTCCCGGTCCGGTGTTTAGTCATGCATGTTCGTCGTCGTGGTGCTTAATTAAGCTTCAGTAGAATCGTGCATCCATGTTTAAATCGATTCTTGACGTTAGAATGCGGTTGATGAGAAGACAACACCAAATAATTAGAAAATCAGTACAATTTTATCAGACCCAGAAATCAGAATCGAATTAGAAACAGCCGTAAGCCTGTTCTGATAAAATTTTAGTGCTCTATTAAATAAAATGGGTACGTTAACAGTTTTAGGTTGATGACCTAAACAACACTAGAGAATCAGACGCGTTAGGAGACGGCTTTGAATCATCCGTTTATTACTCAGATTTGAATAAGATACAATAATAAACCATATGGTAGTAGTTTTCTGCGTGAATTAATGTAATAACAGATACGAAGTTCATAATAAAATTAGCAATGCAGTGTATTATCATTAAATTGTATGATAATAGTGAATCAAAATGTAATGTCGTAAATTATTTGATAGCCATCAATCATTCGTTCCCGAGAAACACAATTATAGTAAATATCCTATTTACAGGATATACTCTTACTGCGAAATTGTCTTATTGGCGTTAGGTTGGTCATTATTATTTCTGAATTTTAATCACAAAATGTTTTGTTCATCTATCCAAAAACGTGTAAACCATAAGTAGTGACAAATTGCCAAATGCATTTGCGTCAAACGTATGTCTGGCTGTACGTACACTCACTCATGCTAATTTAGCGGTGCACGCGCATCCATTGAGTCACTTTTGATATCTTTTGTCATCGCCCTGCGGAGTAGACGCTGCACTACATGCACGCATACCGCTTGCTTTATAAATAAACCGTTATTGTACGATAGTATACGATACAACGGTGCTTTATTGTAAGATAGTAGAGATTTTCAAAATCTGAATGCGTATAATAATATAACGCAAATTATATCTCGCCATCTTAATAGGTCAATTTGACAGTGAAATGACTTCTGACGTTGTCCTTTCTATAAAAAGCTTATCTCGAAACATGTAATCAGTGCGGGCAATAAATCAACGATCTTGTTAAATTTTCATACAAATTATTCAAGCATTAACTACGTCTCCTCTACAGAGTAATGATGATAAAGATACTTTATAGCAGACCATTCGTCAAACATGTCTCCAACTATTATTGTTCTGCTTACTAAGAGCAGGATGTCATTTATTCAAAGCAAAGTAAATTCAATGGTAATTTTCAAACTTTCTACTTCGGCTTTGATTAAATCAGACATTTGTAAAACTCATTTGAATACAAAGAATTAAGAGCATCCGTTTGCCGTATTAAAACGTAGTAGTATATTTTTAGATCTAATTACAAAACTGAATAGTAATAAAACAGTCATTTTAAAACAAAACCTATGAACCAAGGAACCATTGCAGAGGACTTCCAAACTAAATTATACTACTTAGGTAGCAAACAAGCATACGGCCCGCCTGATGGTAAGCAGTTACCGTAGCCTATGGACGCTTGCAACACCAGGGGTATCACTCACGCGTTGCCGACCCTGAAGAAACCGCTTCACACCCTTTTTGAAGAACCCCATGCTGTACTCCATTGGGAAAACCACGGCAGGGAGCTCATTCCACAGTCCGAGCGTCCGCGGAAGAAAACTCCTTTTAGCCCGCACAGTTCGAAACAATTCTGATACGATTACGTTGATGACATGCTATTCATGACTGAGAATGATCAAACGCTTGGCTTAATTCACAGAACAGATAAATAAGGTTAGAATGGTAATGTGGGCGGGGCAAGCGCGCCACAGTTATGATTCGATAATCATAACTCGACCGATTCGCGGTCAGTGCGCGTCGGATTACATTGGAGAACAGAGCTCTGCTTATAATGCCGTGTTGTGCTATAATAACGTGTAAGACAAAAAAGTCAGACCTCAAGTATAGAGCGAGGAGGTATATCTTTCCATCGGTAAGTCGAAAATAACATTTAATTACAATATTATTAGTAAAAAACATAAAAACATATTGAACACTATGAAATACCAAACATTAACAAAATTATTACAACAAGTTATGAAAAACATACATTGACCGATGTGTACTCGCTCAATCAGCGCAATGACCAAATCTGCTTTCAATGTACTGCATACATTGCGTCTTCTACACTTCGTCCTTTGCCCTGATTGGCAGTGATGTAAGGCGCAGCATGTTTATCGATAGTGACGTGACCATGTGGTTTGGTTAAATAAAATCATCGATAGAATTCTAGACTATATATAATATAATTACGTTTGACAAAGATAATTTTGGAATTATTTTATATTTAATTAACGATAGTACATTTTTAGTTAGACGTATTTTGAAATTAGATATTATATTAATCATTGAATGAATGTGACCGAATGATATAAATGGACATATAAGACCCCTCCTCATCTACGAGTATTTACTATGATGTATTTAGTATTATAATTTAAGTAAAATGTAATTTGACTAATGCAATAAATTATAAATTGTAGGTTTCCTAAAGAACCTAACGCCAGGGAACAATGGATTGGCGTGACAGGTAGAGGTAACTGGAAGAGCCGATAACCGATGTGGAAGAAAGGTTCTCGAGTGGCGACCACGTACTGGAAAGTGCCGAGCGGGACGACCTCCCACCAGGTGGACCGACGACCTGGGGCCCAATTCTCACTTCCCTCGAACTAGCCTTCGAATCGAACTTGCATTACGAGTTCTATTTCGACCGTAAAATTTCGAGGGGCGGAGTCTATTTTTCGATTCCTGTATTCTCGGCACTAATCGAACTAACCTTCGAAATAAGTTCGAGTGTAAGGAGTAAATGTTGCCATTATGATGGATACAAATTGCACGATGCATTTCGTTTCACTTGATAATTGCGTTTTGTTAATGTACGTGATAATTTTATATCTTAAATTAAAATTTAAAAGATTTTAATGAATATTTTAATAAAATATTTAAAACAACGTTTTACTCTTATTATATCCTAATATATCCGGAATTCATAAGTTAATCAATTTTATATAATAATTATAAATGAATATGACAAAATATTTTCTGTGAGTAACGGAAATCCTTAGGCTTATCTGTCATTACGTTTCCAAATGAAAACCTAACTGTTTGACGTTTGATAGTTTGCATTCGAAATACGTTTCGAACGGTCCCGACCAGTCGAAGTAGTTCGAGCGCTAGCCCTCGAAAAATAAGAGAAAATGGCGGCTTCGAAATTCTCAGAATAGCCTAACTTGATTTTCACTCGAAAAAAGTACGAATTCGAACTTTATTTGGAACAAGTGATTAATTCGAGTGAATGAGAATTGGCTCCCTGGTCAGATCTACTATCCGATTCAGTTCTACACATTATGGTACACTTTACGAAAAAACGATCACACCTCTACAGATGATGCACAATCAAGAATTGAAAGTATAGGATCAAATCTATATTTGAAATTTAGCATAGGTAATTAAAATGTTTGTCTAGATGATAAGACTTACCATATACATTGAGCTATAGTGATAATAGCTCAATAACCACATATGGTTTTCCGGGGTGTGATGATGAAGTAGGAGGGCATGCGCTGGATGGGGTTATTGGAATTGTCGTGAGATGAACTTTGACCACATGTGGTATCCCTGGTCTGATGATGGAGTAGAATGGTAGGTATTTAAACTGTATAACGGAGCAACTTATCCTAGCCGTGTTTGGGGTTGTTGGAATTGTCCTGAGAACAGCTTTGACCATATATGGTTTTCGGGCTCTGATGATAGAGTAGGAGGGTAGGTAATGGAACTCCATAGCGCAGCAACGTATCCTAGCCATGTTTGGGGTTGTTGGAATTGTCGTGAGATGAACTTTGGCGATATATTGTATTCAGGGTCTGATGATGGAGTTGGAGTGTGGGTAAGCACTGAAACTCCATAGTGGAACGACGTATCCTTATCCTAACCATATTTGGGCTTATTGAAATTAAAATATTAAACTTAGTTACAAAAAAATCTTACGAGCCCTTACAAAGCTGCGCTTTTAGCTAGTATATAGTAAAAAAATAAAATAAAATAATTTCTTAATATTAATTTCATGTTACATTTTTCCCCACGCATTCATCAGATAATTTATCGATAAAAATATCGACTTTATCAAGCAAATCAAATGTGTCAAAAGCTTCATAATTTTAACAGCTCACGCCTATGAAGTATCGTATTTTTTCGGTAATTACTTACTTACGATAATGTCGTTCTTCATTGACGGGTCCCACCCACTTAGTGAAGTGCCACGCACAACGAACAACCAGACTATCAATAATCAGTTTAGAAATAAAACAAATCGAACATTAGAAGTTAAGATTTAGTTAACTATTATAATTTGTTGTAAAAATTTTCGTTATTTGCGCACTATAATATAATATATTATATATCTATCACGCAGTTATCCGTAAAAAAACCACTACATACCCTAATAGTTTTATTAGTTTTTAATTGTCACAAATTGATTATTGCCGGTCCAAAAAATCATTATGCTGAATAATAATATAATTAATTCAATAGAAAAAGATATGTTAGTTTTGTGTAATCCGTACAGCATAACCATGCAACTATCGATTCCAAGTTCTATGAGAATAATAATTGATAATCGAACCGATTCATTAACGATTATACACTACCCATCCCTACTGTAAGTTGTCAACATTTTTGACAGGTGTATGCATTTTTGCGTGTGTGAGTGTCTATGCCCACGGTAGCTTAGTGCTAGTGGGCGAACGAATATCTGCCCTGACATTTATGTGTGCGTGATTTGGTTGTGTGCGAAATATTTGTAAAAATATGATTGCGTATGTGTAGAAATTAAAATAGTGGGGGTCAAGCGGCGACACTGGTCCTAGTACAAAATTGGAGCGAGGGCCTTTCCAACCTTATTTATCTATTCCGTGGCTTAATTTTACGACGAATAGAATAATGATGATATCTAACTTTTTCTTATTTTACTAGGTAAAAAAGGGCAACCGGAATAGATAAACAGAGAATTTGGAAGCACAATAAATTAAACCAGTGCAGAGAGCCATCCAAGTCCTTCACCTTTAGTACATTAAAAAAAAACAAAAAAATTAAACAGTGCGTTGGTTGTTTTTATTTATTATATTCATTTTAACACTCAGATTGTAGCCAAACATAAAAATAGATAAGTTTCTTAACTACATATTATTATTACAGTATGTAATTTCAACGATCTAAACTGCGTTACCATTATTTGATGAAAAACATCGTTTGTTTCAACTAATATGGATATCGCGTGACTAATCCACACGCAGCTAGAACAATTTTAATTATTGATCAAAATTACATACTAATGACCACCATTTGTCTCAGAAGGCCAAGGTTGGGAAATTATGTTGTTATCGGGAAGTAAACATCTATTATTTACTAGTTTAGTTTAGTACCCATCAACACATTTATCCTTGGGATCGCAAGGTTGAGAGGCGTCGAGGTCGAATAGTCCGCCTTAAGAGTGTAAAAATGTTCCATACCTACAATAATTCGACTCCAATAATATTTGTCATTGGTCCCATAGAAAAAGTTGTTTATACTTATTAAGGCGGTACTTTTAAGCCTGAAAGTTTAGCTAGTTTTAAAAGATCAAACTTAAGTAGAAAAAAAAAAATACATACTGCCGTACAAGAACTTGAATCAATATTAATTGACATGAAAGAAAGTAACGTTAAATCTATACTCTAAAACTACAGGTCACCTTTATTACTATGTAGTTACTGGCGATATTCGCTTGTTTTCTCTACGTGTATGTTACGGTAAGTTTAAACTTCAATAAATGAAAGTGCAAAGTGACAAATGAAAGCGAAACTTGTAACAAAAGTAGGTCTAGGCTTTGCATAAACATTAGTTATTGGAACTGTATATAGACATCACATAATTTGATCATGCAAATTATCTGTTTTGAATCCTTTGTTTGTTTCATCTTCATCATCATCATCATTCAATTCAACAATTAAATAAAAACCAATCCAGAAAGTCTTACATAAGTTAGCACCGACAGCCAAATAATGTACCTATCACTTTTTACAAGCATTAGTTTCAGTCTGTACCTAAAATAGCTGTCCTACTGCATCTAAATATAAATTAAAGATGACAATTACTTGCAGCAACTCATCAGCTCAACTAGATTTATCTAGAAATAGGTTTTTGTTGAAATTATCCGGTTTAAATCTTGGTAAATCATTTTAAATTAAACGAATATATTCCTAAAACATGCTATGGGTACAGCAGCCGTTAGTTCATTTCATATATTCTTGCTTACCAATACGTGAACAATTTTACCAATTCTATCAAATTCAAGGAATAAAGGCTAAAGGGTGTTTGATTGTTTGTTGTCACTTCACGTCCTGTAGCGAAGCAACGTGGATCGATATTTAGCACGGAAATAGCTGTTGGGGCGACAGATTCTCACTTCGAATCGTAAATCGATCACATAAACTATCCGAATATTTATGCAACCTACATTCTAAACATCGTAAAAGGAAGAGACCTTGTTCTGTTTCTTAAATTTAATTATCACTGCCTCATTTTGTGTTATACATGAATCACTTATAGATAATTTATTGTGTCTTACCCCAGTCTACTTCGAATCGAAAAGAAAATGCGTCTTATAGAGCAATAACAGTTATAACTGGATACTAAAAATGTGCCGAGCAGCAGAACAACATAAACCGAGAAAACACTCAATAAAAAGCTTTCCATTTTTTCGATACGCTTTAAGATTTTTTGCGATATACGTAGCTGTGTTTCTGAACATACCGTTAACATTTTCAAAGTTTTATGCAACAACCGACCACAATTACCAACATATAAAGTAGATATTCAATCTTTTCCTTTGAAAAAAAAAGGAATGGTTTCTATAGTATACGTAACTCGACAGACATCCGCCGCAACTGTCATGCGCAGACGCCGTGTTCTTACACGCTCTTGAGTCTCAACGAAGTAAAGAAATGAGGTCATTGTATTCACACATGTACACAAACTGTACAAAAGACTATAAGTATAATCATCAATTAACTTCAAGAAAATAGAGCTGTTATAAAAGATTGAAGATGAGATGATAACGCAAAAACTTGGTCCATATATTTTACGTAATTACATAATTATTATGTTTATAATGAGGCCATAAAGGATAGCGGTGTTTCTCATCTTATAACAAAGGTATAAATCGTTTTAATGAACTGTATTTCTTTGTCGAAAGAATCAAAACATTCGCATCAAAATTTCAGGCGTAAAACCTCTGAAACCTATTGAATGGGTAATCAACATGGCTGTTTCTATATATTCCTCTCGTAATGTTGAATCAGGCATAGCTTCACGAGGCCAGCTTATTAGTACTAATGTAAAGATTGAGTTGTACACGTGTGTACCTAGTAGCGTTATTATCAGCTTACTATTATTAATTGAAAAAAAAATTGGTATCATCTTTATACAGTTTCTAAAGTAGATGTTCCAGGTTACCACAACCAAACGAAAAGCATACAACCACTCCAGTTAGTCTACAGTCTTCTGTAAGGAGTAGTTCTGTCTTCTATCTGAGGTGTAGGTGATAAATTCCCACCTCTTCGCAGTTTATATAAGTTTTTAACAAGAACAGGGTCTATTGAGTTGATGTACAAATCAGAATATTCTTGAAATTTTACCATATCAGAAATTCTTCCCGTAGGTCGATTCGATGACTTCATCGTTGCTAGGCGTCAATTGCTAACACCACAGTGGGAGTAAGCAACACTGTCGATCGCGTAGTCTGTTCCATCTGATAATAGTCACCGTCAGCTTGCACAACATTATTAGCAAAAATGGCTACAGCTACCTGATGGTCATACACCATAACCTTCACATGACGTCATCCATTCAGATCAACGAACCAAGGCAAATCTGCGTCATGCATAGTCATGGATTTCCAAAAAACTGAAGTTTGTAATCGTTGTTGTTATATCTAGGTGACGTAAGATATGCATATAATATCCATGTAAATATGACTCATCCACTCCACGACCTAGTTATCCACATGGGGTAAAACATGAGCTGTTTTACTAAAAATATACCGGACAACACACTTTTCTGAACTAAATCACGTTCTATTAACACATTTACGGTTAACCAGACTGAAAGCATAATATAATAGTATTGTAAATACAGACTTTTTGAATCATCTCAGTATGGCCCTCGCGTATGGGAAATCTAAAAACGTTAAATAAATACGTGATATAAATTGAGCAACAGTATCTGAATTTGATGTTACTAGAAAAAAATATACGTAAAATAACCTAAGTTATATCATTACATTCGTAGCAGTTTTTGAAAAAACACGTTACCTTTTTTCTTTACTGAAGGGTTTAATCGTATCGACGATTATGCCTATGAAATTACAAAATCAATTCATATAATTTTAATTAGTTGAAGAGGAATTAAGATCTAGAATTACGATTAAGATCAATAATTTTGTATAATCGGAAATCCGTAAAGCCAGAATACTATTGCATCCCATATGAATCAATGTAGGACCAAGATCAACTAGATTTACAACCAATAAAGTAGTGACAAATACAGCAATAACGTAAACAAATTATAAAAAGCCACCTGTAGCGATATAACTGGAGAAGAACTCTAATGCAATGAAAACAAAATGCGTAGGTACTATCATTATAGAATTTATTAATTGTTCCATTAACTACCACAAAGGGTATTTATTGTGATTAAAATAATACTTTATTATGTAAAGTTCTTCACGTCTCCAGTTACTTTGTCTCTTTGTAAACAAATTGATGTTTTTGTTCCAAGTTATCAGGGCATGACTTATCCTGCAAGAGGCAGTTACTTGACGCTGCAGTTGCGTGTCTGTTAATACGGTTTGTTAGAATATTCATTGGATTGGAAAAACAGTTCACTACTTTTTATGTTATAATTAATTACTGGCAGTAACCCGGGTATAGTTCCCTAGTTCAGTATGGTGCAAAGATGTTCTATATTCAAGATGTTCATCTGTAGCCCGGATTAATTATGCTCCCGAGAAGGCAAGACCACCACTTGTTAGACTTTATTCAGCCCAATGAACCTTCTAAACATAAACCTCCACCATTGATTTTTAGTATAAATGCTCTGGGCCACTTGCATCCAGCTGGTGCCAAGGCCAAGGCTCTGACACGTTTGGTAGTCTAGCAGGTTGAGTGCTGTTTAAATACTCCCGTACTTGATCGGAACTCAATCTTTATTCCTGTTATCCTCAGCTTACTAATGCTTTATTAATGTTTAGCTTTAAGCAATCTTTTGAATGCACTGAATTTTCACAAGGTTGCAATGCTTGTATGCTGTGCATGCAACCTATATGCCCTTACAGAGATTTCGCCACGCCATTCTATTCATAGCCCCCTTTGTTATCTTAGGCAACCTTTGGCATACAGCCTTCAACAAGTCAGCCGGTTTTTGTACTTTAGAACTGGATTTAGAAACTTTGATACTATTTTGTAATCTTATAAACTGAAAGATTCCTATTAAGAACAGTGCTTTTAACAACTTTTGTTAACTGACATTATGGCTTATGTAGTCATACTAGCCTCCACAACAAATTCCGAAAATAGCTGTTTTTTTACCAGTGAATCACCGAACAATGACTCATATTGCGTTCCTAATTAGAGTTAAAGTTCAATCATTGTAATCTGTAGGGCGGTCGATATGAAACCTACTCGATAGGTGTCAAGTTCAGGCAAGTCGGATTGGGGGCAGAGCGTTGCAGCAATCATGCGCAGCGCGGCGCGTTAGTCATGACCGGCAGTTATGAAAGGCCGACGATTAATATGTGTAGATAAGATAATTACACGGTTTTCTGGTATATCTGGCAACCAGAAGTTTGTAGATGAAGTTTCTACTTGTGTGGTGGTAATTTTATCTTTATTGCTTTAAGTACCGTATCTTATTGCTATTGAAT
Source organism: Polyploca ridens (assembly GCA_951394255.1). Taxonomy (NCBI): domain Eukaryota; kingdom Metazoa; phylum Arthropoda; class Insecta; order Lepidoptera; family Drepanidae; genus Polyploca; species Polyploca ridens. Next base: position 5,010,311 of record OX596253.1, read on the forward strand.
GATTGCAAAGGTTAGCTCTGGTGTAAAAACTACCGTAGATGATTGCACTTCCTCTTATTGAAATCTTGGATCAGCTACCTCTTCAGTAACTGGCTTTATTGAATCAGCGCTTGCTGTCTGACGTCACTTTACATTTTAATTTAACAACTACGTAAATCGTACACCTGCACTTATAAATATATTAATTAGTTGGAATTAATCGACCCATGAGAAGTTATAATGACATTGTTTTTTACGATGTCTTCAACTAAATTCTTGTACATTTTTATTCTGTTATTTGAACTACAAATAAGCTTTGAGACTAAAATCATCTGGTCACAACTATGTCACATGTTCAATACAACTACAGTCCTTGTAAAATGATAATGAGGACAATACAGTGTTAAAAAGAATACCTAATATTTTACTTGACATTTAACATTATTTTTATATCGTTCTTGAACTATTAGGTACAAGTATTACTCATGATAATGTTTACGTTAACTTTGTAATCTATTTGTTAAGTTACTTTAGTTAATTACCATATTTTAAAGTCATGAAGGTAAGGTTAAGTATTTTAAACATTACTCCCTTTGCATAGAGCAGTTGGGAACATACTCAAAGAATACAGTAGGCAAACATTCAGTTTTCAAGGATTGTGACGATGAGTAAATTATCTATTATTATATTTAAGTGGGTGCACAAAACAAAAACTAACAAAGCATTGTGTGTGGCTTTGTTGAATGTAGGTTTGGGTGCAAAAATTGCTAGCATGAAGATCCTATTTCTTATAGCATGTGGGTGAATTTTGAGTACTGCACGGAAAATATGAAGTGAACAGAAGAAATAGCAATGATAAATTTAGTTATGCCTTGACTGTCGTATACTAAGGAATTACCAGTATGTGGTAGGTAACACTAAGGTTCTTTGTGTTACTCAATAGACAGTCAACCGATGCCTCTTTATCTCTTGGTAAGTATGTAGCCGTATAATTGACATAGTCCAACATAGCTTATGCAATCCTGGTACTTTAAATATAATCAGGCAACTGAAGGGCCCACACAGCACGATTTTAAGGGGCCGTTAGAATTATCTTCAATGCGATGTATTAGGTATGTATTACTATAATGAACTTACATAATATATTTGATAAAATTTAAGGTACATAAATAATAATAAGTCACAAGATAGATTACATTTTGCTTCTACCAGAAACAGGTATATCGAACATAATTGCAATCAAAGTTGGACTTAATTTTAATACGCTTATTCGTGTTAAAATGCTTTTTAGTACACACCTGACTAGCTACTACCAACAAGTTGATTATCTGCCGCCAAGCACCAACTAGTTTGATTTGGCAGCAAGCACCACCCGAGAGCAAGTTTTCAGGCTTTGTGTGCTTGCCACCATCGGCCATTATACCTTCAGTAGGTCAGATTGTGATCACACAGGGCTATCCAGAATACATTAGTATTTCAAAGCAGCAGATGCGTTTCAAAAAATATCCTCACGACCTCAGGACCTAAAACGGCTGATTAACAATTCAAAAGCCATCACGACCCCGAAGATGATCGCATTGGTATAATAGAAGTACCAAATGATACAACGGAAAGGAGCAGCTGTGAAATTGCTAGGCATAAAGTGTGCCAAGGCAATGCCAGTCTGTCGCCTACTTGGACCTACTCAATAGTAGCCATGATAGTAGGCATATTATTCCGTATTTTATTGACATAAGTAATTAAATCGTGATGCATTTGATCGAGAATTTCAAAATAAACAAGGTAACGTCTCACTTATATTTTTAAAACGAGGTCTGGTAACCGGCTTTTATCACATGGCTTTTCTTTCATTGGCAGACACCTTATTTATGGAGGTCTGTACCAATGTCAAGTTAAATAATGTTCAGTTCCTGTAATGATATGTTAATAACAAATAACCAAACAAAGAGAAAATCATTGTCAGCCATGAACATTCAATTTACCAATAATGGCAGCCTTCGTGCCAAGTTCTCAGAAAGTATCAGCCATCTGGGACAATAATTGGTTATTTCAGAATTCTCTTTTAATACATTATACATGAATAAGTAGGTAAATAGGCTAGTTAATAGGTTTTTAGGTAGAGAAGTCTTTAGTATATATAAACATTTTATTACCACGTTCAACGTGTTAAATATCCTTTCTTCGTTCATCACGTCACTGTGTGATTAAGTAACAAATATCTACAAAAGCTTCCGCACTATTATGATGTAATTTGGAAGGTGGATTGCTTATATTCTCTGCATATTGTAAATAGGCTTTTTCCATATTATTGAGGTCATGACCTAACCACGGCTAATAAAAAGGTTTATCAATAACTACGCAGAAAAGTTTATTAAAAGGTTTTTGCGCAGCAGCCATGAGATTAATAGATAGTGATATTAAATCCTAGTGAAGTCTACCGTAACTGATAGTGATTACATACTGATATCAATTTGGAAAAATTTATGGATGTTCGTAAAATATACCTATCAAAGATAAAAGAAAAGGACGGAATGTTGTTACTACACTAGGGATAGCTACTAGGTACAGTAGTACCCCCAAGTGATAAGGCGCGTCGTGAATCTTCGTTCGCACAGAAAAGAAAGTATGGCCCCGAAGATTAACAAGCATGCTTAAAACTTACAATCAACCTTAGATCACTACTATAAGGTTCATAATACACTGCAGCTGTTAGTTCCGTCTCAATCACAAGTCACGCCCCTCCGCACGGCGCGCGCTAACATGGCGGTAGCTGCCGAACAATAGCAGTTTCCCGCGCTTTGAAAATGTATCTTCTGCGCAGGTACATCGGTAAGCCATATCAGTTGGGTACTACTGTATTTAATTATATGTATTTGTCTACTGGTTAGGAAAAAGTTGTCTCAACGGAAAAAATATAACTGCAATACGAGAATGTAATGTAAGTACCTATAATTATATACACGTATATTACCGTGTATTTTAGATGTATCATATTACACGTGGCGCCTAGCTACTCCAATGGTATCTACACAAAATTGATTTCTATGTAATTTACATAAAGTCACGTTTTCATATCATTTATGTATAACTTCGTCACAGTATGACAAACTGCTCATCAAATTACTCTTGATGACTTCATTTTAATTTGAGAGATTGTATCACACGGTTCTAATCTTTAAGCACCTTCTCCTAAGTACCTTGTTTTAAGAGTGATGATTAATATCCTATTATTTTAAGTTGATTGAATCATAGTCATCTAGAAAATTTCTGTTGTATCCTTTTATAGATTGACCTTTTAAAAACATTCTTAAACTAGTATTTGACCCGCTGTTTCACCCGCGTTCCCTAGGTATCTTATAAGTATGCTATTCCAGGTTTTGATCTAACTGCGTGCTAAATTTCATCAGGATTGGATGTGTCGTTCAAGCGTTCACGTTTATAAAAATATTACGGAGTAGGAATTCTCCTATCAACATTATTTTGACGAATCCTTGATGCTTTCAAGAAATTCTTTAACCTTGTATTACAAAGGCAAAGAAAAAAAAAGGTTCTTCAAAAAGGGTGCGAAGAGATTTCTGCAGGGTCGGCAACGCGCTAGTGATACCCCTGGTGTTGCAAGCGTCCATAGGCTACGGTCCGCTTAACATCAGGCGGGCCGTAAGCTTGTTTGACAATTAGTGGTATAAAAAAAAAAAAAAGCTATACAAAACGTATTTCCATTTCATTATAAACACTTCTGAAAATTACCAGATTACATAAATAGAAATTGATAAGAGATTCCTCGTAGGAGGAACCATCACGTCGATAATAACAGTTCCATAAATAATTTCACTTCGTGTAAATGATGGTATTATCAGGCTTCTTGAAGACCCTTGAGACTAGGGCAAGGTTGCACAAGCGGCGTCTGTCAATGTCATACCCACTATTAGGCATAGTAATTAGAAGACTACACAACGTCTATCGATACTCACGTTAATAACCTACACTTCTTGATAGTTACATTATACTTACCGCACCTTATCGAACACTTTTACGTCAGATATAACTTTTGTACACGTGATCGTGATATTCATGGTTGAGTTAATTTGATTGTTACCGAGGAAAATAATAATGATGTCTGTTATATAATTTTAAATTTGGAAATAAGTAGTATATTATTTACTCTGTGATATACATAGATATATGACAAAGAATAAGCAAACATAGTACTGCAAGCCATTGGTTCCGCTATCATTTAACTGTGTTAGTTACAGGCCTTCTAGGAGGCTTGATCCTCCAACAGTGTGTTGACCAGTAGCCTACCTCTACCAATCCGCAGTGGGCACGCGTGGTGGAGTATTTGCCCATTCCCTTTCACCCTCATTTGTGAAAGAAGGCCTGTGCTCAGCAGTGGGATATTATAGGCTGATGACGATGATGATGATGAAGCAGTGCAGCTTCATCCATAGGTACTCAATCATGCAGTAACTATTTCGGTATCAAACATCCACACAAACTTACATACAAATAATTACACTACAGATGCTAGTTACATTGTACCTACGTAACATAAAGGTCCGTAGCGATAATTTGACTTATCATTCATTCAATTAGGATTTTAATTTTAAATCCTTTTTCCTGAAGTACCTATATGACTCCAAGAGCCTATGATACAGTCAGATCTTGAAAAGATCTTTTATAAACAAAGAACTCCTTTTTTCAGCTAGTAAAATAAATAACCAACTAACTGCATTTTCATGAATCAATTAGCTCTTATCAATATTGAGTTAGCGGTAATTGATCTTTACAGTAGGTGATGCCCCTTTTTCTATCTAATCTATCCTAATAATGTAGGGATTATAATGATGAAATAACCTTTGACAAAGCCGTTATGTATGGTAAGGGTGGGGATGGTATATGATACGGTTTACCATTGATTTACCATTGTAATGATAAGTAATCATATGCAAAATAAATATAATATTATTAATGTAATAATACTTGTTATTTTATTACATGAGAAATATATACTTTGAGAGAATAATACCTTAATATTTTATACTTAATCAAGTAATTATCAACGTAATTCTGAACATAATTTTATTGATACTACTTGTAGATACGCTGATCTTAGGATTTTAGTGACTTATGATTATGAGATAATTAAAATAGCTTTATACACGAATGGAAAATCATAAGAAAATTACTCATGATTTATCTATCAGATAAATTATCACTATTTACGTGCATGATAGTATCTGAATACCTCTGATTAAATCTGCACTTAATTTGAAAAGTTTAGCATATGTAAGAAATTATGTAGACTATAAATTTTGATTTTATAACTTAAAAAAAACACAAAAATATGAGGGAAAGTAGCATTTTTTCCTGTTTGTATGGAGATGCCTCTAATAGAACTAATTCATGTCATCCGTTAATTTATTTGTCTCGAATTCAAGTCTGTGAGTATCTGACTGAGTATGCACGCACGTGTCTATTCGCTTTTAGGTTATTCGCTAGATATCAGTTACCAACTGGCACCAAGTTAATATATAGTTTCTTGTAGTATAGTAGTCTTTAACTAGTTGTTTGCAAGACACTAGTTACCAAAGCAAGACAATGGCCCTGATTCTGTTGTTCACAACTAAACTAATTTTAATGTCACTATGTCTCTTTCTAACAAAGAACATAAGAAAAGGATGTAAGAAATTTAGTCCTGTCAAATTAGTCCAATGCTTGTTTTCAATATAATTTTAGTCGCCATCTATCGCGGTTACGCCTAAATACACGCAAAATAAGACGGCAAAGATTAATTTGACAACTTAAAATATGTTCTATCCTTTTTCAATAATGTTCGTAAGAAAGAGATGAGATGTGACTAAAATTAGTTTAGTGCGATTTACAACAGAATCGGCACCATTAGTTGCCAAAAACTATTCAAAGTGACTAGCTGTTCGCAACCAACTCTCTCCAAACTTACTATCTTCGGTTACCATTAGACTAGTATACTGTTACGTCTGATACACACGGCATAGAATTTCGTAACGTTAAACAAGAAACGGTGTCCAATGTACAGATAATAATTGCAATCGAACAGACTTCAGACTAATAACGTACTCGTAGAACGGGCACGCGTCTCGTGTGTGATACCAACTACCAACCGACACGTGACTCCGACATGTGGCCATAGAATATAATTGAGCAAGAAACAGGCGGGTCAGTCCGAGTCAATTATAATTTACGCTGCATAAAAAGTAAATAAATTGCTGAAGTCGATTTAAAATATAGCTCATTATTTTTCATTTGTTTCAATGAGGATATTAAAAATTTTACTACAAAAAATACTTTAATTATTTAACTCTATTTTGTAACAGATTGTCTGAATTAATGAATTAATGACATATTCTTTATTGTATACGGAGAAATATAATAAATTGAGGAAAAATTACAATGTAAATCAGTCTGTTCGGTAGTTTAGTTTAGAATCCATTAAGGTTTTTATAGCTGTAACTACATTACACTACTGCTACATTACTACTATGCACATAGTAAAATCCTAAGATAATGGTAAATTTCCAAATTATCGTTCGTAGTTTAAAATTGCTCAATCGTTTTGCAATACCTATTTTAAATTATTCTGTGACAAAATCGTTGGTGGCCGCGAGAGCACACATGTGCGTTTGCATACACAGACAGATTTTTACGCGTGTATAATTCAACTGAAACTAAATGTAAACCTTTTCTATTACCCGCTGTGCACAGTTTATAAATGTTTTGATTAAATAAATGAAAAGCATAGGATATTTTAGTATAGAACTCTTTTTACACTGTACAACAATAAAATTAGTTTTAATTAGTATGTTGCTGTAAAATAAACATTGATTATTTATAGGAGACACTAGATATATTTTCACTGTACTATACAGGTCGTTGTTTTGGTCAGCGACGAGCGACTCAGGGTCGATAATACAAATGATACTGGTGCTAAAAAAAATATAAAAAAAATACTTTATTTTTTTTAATAATAAAAATAAAAAAAATATAATTTTGAAAATCATGTAATAAGCTAAAGTGTAGACATAATACTCAACGGGAGTACGAGGGAGTAAAGGGGTGGGCCGATGGCGGCTTGCGCCTAGCTCTAGACTGTGCACGTGCCTAGTAACCATACTTTGCGGTAATTTTATTTCAAATTGAATAAGGTATTTCTCAACATATTTACAGTATTTAATGGAATTAAGTCCATTTTTGGGGAATATATATTTTGTACTACCGCTCCTGGGTCGCTTGTCGCCGACCAAAACAACACCCTGTATTGTAAAATTTCTTAGAAATAATCAACGAAATATTAAAGTATATAAAAGACCTAGGAATAATGATGGACTCGAAACTACATTTCGATGTTCATATAAATCATATAGTCAATAAAGCCTATAAGATGTATGGCTTTGTTATGCGAACTTGTGTTCCTTTTAAGCGAGCTGAATCCTATCTCTTACTATATATTTCTCTTATAAGATCTCAATTAGAGTACGCGACCTGTATTTGGAATCCCTTGTACGCCAAATATCATACTCAGATAGAAGCCGTTCAGCGTAAGTTTTTGAGCTCAATGTACTATCGCTGTTTTCGCTCCAAGTCCTCCTACAACACTCTTTTAAATCAATTTTCCTTACCAACGCTTAAGTCGAGAAGATTGCTCCTTGATCAAATGCTGTTGTTTAATATTTTTCATGATAAATTTGACTGTAACGAACTTGTAAACCAAATATACTTTCATTTACCATATCGTTCACATCCCACGCGAGAGTCCCGCAAACGATATCTATTCGCACTTACCACTTGTAAAACGAATGCTGGTGAGCGCGCACCATTACACAGAATCACTCAACTATATAATAATAATTTCTCAGAAATTGAATTCTTCGCCAACTCACCTGGTTCGTTCAAGAAAATGATATACAAAATTATGAACAAATGATTGAATATAATAATTGTTAAAGATAGATAATGATGGTAGTGAGCACTTACCTATCAATTGTTCTGTAATTATACAAGAATTAAACTTATCTAATCTTATGTAGGTATTTCTCTTTTAAATTGTTATTTTTTCATACATGTGTATTATGTACTTATTCTTATTTTACTCTTATATAGGTATTAATAATACGCCTTAATATTTAGCGCCTTAATGTGCGCATGATTGCACTTTGTAGGTAGGTGTCCCGCAGAGTGAAATCATGCTCACCATAACTGTTATTTTACAGCCCGTTGTTAGAATGATTACGTGGACAACGGGGCTGATTACACTTAGAGAACGTCAGTGTAACTAAAATGTCTCATTGTAATAACATTAGTGTAATTGTTTGTTGTGCCAAATAAATGAAAATAAAATAAAATAAAATAAAATAAAGTATATATTTCAATGGAAATAATACAAAAAAACTCTGTGTCACATCTATTATGTTTTGGAAAAGATAATCTTATATATGATATTTTATTTCATAATAAAAAAATATAAACAAAACTAAATACTGCGAATCGAAAGTCAATTATCAATTTCCAATCAAACTTCCTCGTGATATAATCGCAAAAAGTGAAACATAATAAAAACAATAACATTACGTCTATCCATTACGATAAGAAAAATGTTGAATCAACGTTTATTATATCGAATTATGTTACACATTTCTTTGCCCGTGTATATTTTAAGCCTTTTTGACAATTCTTGTCAATAATAAAATAGAACCGGATTTTTATTTGTTTTAGAATTAAAATGCAATGACCTTACATTTGGAATGGAATCTTTTATTTTTGTTTTGAATCAAAATAAAATAAAATGCTCCTGTTCTAATTGGTATAATGTAGAATTACTTTTGTACACCGGTATTTTTTTATTGTCATGTGACGTACATATCATAATATGTGACTTGAGTAAATTTAGGGCACAGCCTGGCACAGCATATATGAACTGCTCTCTTATTTAAAATATTAGTATTTTTTTTTTTTTTTTTTTTATACCACTTAGGTGGCAAACAAGCATACGGCCCGCCTGATGGTAAGCAGTTACCGTAGCCTATGGACGCTTGCAACACCAGGGGTATCACTCGCGCGTTGCCGACCCTGAAGAAACCGCTTCACACCCTTTTTGTAGAACCCCATGCTGTACTCCATTGGGAAAACCACGGCAGGGAGCTCATTCCACAGACCGAGCGTCCGCGGAAGAAAACTCCTTTTAGCCCGCACAGTTCGAAACAATTCTGGTTTCAATGTGTGTGAATGGACTCCCTGTCGATGGCGAGAGTTGCGATGGTGAAAGGTAGCTGTGGGCATCAAGTCGAATAATTCCTTAGAACACTCTCCGTTGTACAAGCGGTAGAACACACATAACGAGGCAAAGTCTCTCCTCAGACTGAGTGGCTCTAAACCGCTTGTGAGCTCGGGATCGTCAACAATTCTGATGGCACGTCGCTGAACCGAGTCTAAAGGCCCCAGCTGGTACTCAGGAGCTCCCGCCCATAGATGGCAGCAGTACTCCATATGAGGCCGGACCTGCGACTTATAAAGTTGCAGCCTTTGCCCCGATGTGAAGTACTGCCTCGCTCTGTTGAGCACTCCAAGCTTTTTGGATGCCAGCTTAACCTTTTCCTCCAAATGACTTCGGAACATAACGTCGCTGGAGATGTCGACGCCAAGGATCCCGATGCTTTGACTGATGTTCAAGGAAGTGTTCTGGAATTTTGGAGCCACAGACCATGGGGTTTTCTTAGCGGTGAACGCGCAGGCTTGAGTCTTGGTGGGGTTGGGGTATAATCAAGTCCTCGTGTTGGACCATAAAACCGCCTATCCTTCAAAGATAGATAATTGTCACATATTTCTATTTGATATGTCTAAATCTTAGACCTGTTTCCCATAAGATACACCTACTGGACTTACAAGGGCAGCAGTAAAGGATAGAAAGTGTCCAATTTGTACTTAATCCTTAGTAATAAGGAGAGCAGTAAAACTAAGATAAAATAATTATAATATATCGACTACATACTTGAGGAATTATTAAATAATTTGTGATAAGTATCTTATTAGGTAGAGTATTAAAATAAAATAAGGAACTGAAAGCTTCGGCCACATCTAGGTTTTATTTATATCTAAGTATGTAGAAAGGATAAGATATATATTTACGTTGCAATAATATCATTCTTAGGTCGCAATTTGCCAGTATTTATTAAATAATCTAAGACTATTTGTCAAGAAGAATATATAATTGAGTGCCAACAATAATAATATATTACTTTATTACTATCATTGAGTATTAAATGCATAATCTTTACTCAATAAAATTGTTTGTAGAGCTCTTATTAGATTCAAGTATTTAAACCATGTTTAAATCCACGGCTTTAGAAGAGAAAACAAAGTACGTAATTGAAAAAGTAGATACCTTTAATTTATTAGTCTATGGCAGCAGTCATCATACATATGGGTTTTCTTATGATTGAATATGTCAACCTCATAACAAAGAATTGTAACTATTACAGTAGTAGTACCCAAAACCCAACTGATATGGCTTACCCAACGAAATATTAAAGTAAGGAAGCATAATTGTGAACAAAATCAACGCGAAATTCGGCTCCACACTTCACTACATTGACAAAATATCTCTAGTATTCGAACGAAAGAACACACATGCAAATAAGCCAATTACCTGCGCTTACCGCGTTTGCCTAACGCGTTGTATTCCGGCAAGCGCGATGATTGGTTCTCGGCGGGACAGCCTAATGCTAATTGGTCCGCACGCCTGCTGCAGTGCGAGATGCGTGGACGATGTTATGCATTGATTGTAAGAGGATAAGTTATAAAGTATCGTATATTTGCACTATGCATATGCATATATAAGTTGGATTAATTAGTTGTAATTTAACTATACCACTCTATTATATTCATTTAAAAGTTTGTGATGTGCTTTTTGGATTAAAATATTTCTTTATGTGTTATAATTGTAAGGATCTAAAATTAAGAAGTATTTTAATCAGTTTATGGTTTTTACATACGAATTATAGAATTGGTCGCGTTAAGGTCAGATCAGAGGGCGAACCACAAGCTCTTAAAACAATATTATTATAACCTTATTTGACTTTTGTTTTTGGATATTACCTCCAAATATCTCGGAAACGTGACACTTTAGGCCACCATATTGGTGAACATTTTTTGTTTGTATAAGTGTCCTCTACCCATATACATAAGTAACACCGTGCGCCGCAACATTGAAAAAAATACTAAAATGGCGGCTGGCACGCTATGCCACAAAGGTTCTATCCTCTTTATAATTATAGGTACTAGTGCATCACAGTTTAAGTGAAATATCAAAACGTGTTAAATAAATACGCATGTTGCGTTCATGTTGCATAACACTTTCCAGAGTCACAAGTATAGGATTTCAAAATGTTTATTTACTCACATATGAAAAGTGATTCCAGCATTCTTCATATCTGTATGGCTTCTACACCACTTAACAACACATGACGGCATATTTTCACAATGTAAACAACGCAAAACACAATAATAATCACAGTTCTAAGTCCTTCGCGACACGAACGCATCGACTCAATGATACCGGCGAACTGTCAGCGCGGTGCGTCTCTCTTTTTCGGCAACGCCCACCGCGGTTCAGTTTGCGTGGAATGATTTTTGAGCTCGAGTTACATTTCTTTAGTTTTATATTTCAATGGGCTTACCGATGTACCTACGCAGAAGATACCTACATTTTCAAAGCGCGGGAAACCGCTATTGGTCGGCAGCTGCCACCATGTTAGCGCGCTCCGTGCGGAGGGGCGCAACTTGCGAGTAAGACGGAACTAACAGCTGCAGTGTATTATGAACCTTATAGTAGTTATCTAAGGTTGATTGTAAGTTTTAGGCATTCTTTCGTTAATCTTCGGGGCCATACTTTCTTTTCTGTGCGAACGAAGATTCACGACGCGCCATATGAATTGGGTACAACTGTACCACAGAACAAAAAGAAGGAACACTCACACCCCCACAAATTTATCATCACCCGCAACGAAATGGCGTGACAGTACTCCTAATAGTATAGCCCCGCCCATCTACCAATGACTTCGCTCGCTACGTGTGTGAGTGATACAATTTTCACTTGTATGTATTACCTAGGTGTGCCTGTAATATCAAACATGAAACGTATATTTTCTATTCGTATTATAATAAGAAAACTAAAATTAAAACTTATGAGACTATAACTATATTAATCATGGCCAAACAACATGGCGGCAGACATAATTGGTGCCAAAGATGGCGGCTTACTACCTGAGACCGGGTAGTAACACCGTATGTTTCAGAGCAGATGTCTGACATCCCTTACTCCATTGTCAGGTAGTAGATCTTTGAAGATGCTTATAATATTATAAAGGTCTTTCTGATAGCACGATAATAATTTAATCTTGCTAATTCTTATATTAAGAAGCATAAGGTATCTTATCAAAAAACTCGTTAACTTGTTACAATACTGCAATAGGTACTTCTAATCGATGCAGTTCCGTGTATTTACGACAGAATCAGGTCGTGGCCGCCAATAAAACTTATTTATCAAATAATTATTGTAAAGGTATTATGTACCCTAAACATCGAGGAAATATCCCTATAGAGTAGTAATACTGAACAATATAATTCCACAACTAGTCAGTGATTTGTCACTGAATTTGAACAGTAAGGACCACTCGCTGCGTCGTGTGTTTCTGACTAGGCCAATCAGAGTGCATGCGTCTTTGTCTTAACCAATCAGCGCGCATTGTCGGCGGTGGGAAATTGGCGGAATTTATTTCAACCAAAATGAACGTCATTTCGCTTCTATAGGTTAATTGTTCCATGACCCTAAATGATAACATTATTTTATTGCTCAACTATTGAGTTTGTAGGATTTTGCATTGGTACCCAAATTAGTCATAGAAAACTGGGAGATAGGAATCTCGATATAAACAGGATAAGGATAAGGCTTTTCACATGAAAGATCTATCTAACAAGATAGAAGTAGAATAAAATCGTGTCATCGATTGAATTATAACATTATTCTGTAGAAGGCACTATCAGACTTGATTAGTGGTGAATTGATGATCATCATGATTGATTTGACGAATAAATGTTGAATATTTACGATAATGCCATATAATTGCATTGAGTTATTATTACTACGTATAGAGAAGCTGTCATAAGTAAAAGTTATGTCCCATTTTTTTAGAGTCAACTAAAGTTCTCTTTAGAGCTGAAACAATAATTAGTCGTCTTAGCAAACTTTAGAAACACGTAGCGCTATCAGAACGGTCTTAGGAGTATTTTTCTCGCAAACACCGTGATTTTCACGATGCTTACGCGTTTTGTTCTTCATTCTACAACAACAATTGTGGCCGAATGGCCTCACTTGAACGGAACGTAGTTGTGATCTGTGGCGTATTCTCTATAGTCAAAGTCAAAGTCAAAGCCATTTATTCAATTTAGGCCCTAGTAGGGCACTTATGAAGGTCAAAGCTACTGAAGTTACCACCAGTTCGTAAGTCGGCCTTCAACTGAGAAGAACAGGCAAGAAACTCAGCAAGGTTACATTTTTTAAATATTTTTTTGAACAATCTGACTATTGGCTATTTTTTCCAAAACATTATACATACATACGTTTTATTTTACAAAATAAAATACACAAACATAAAAACGCATAAACATAAAAAAAAAACAAAACACCAACATACGTAGTAATAATAGCTCAATGACCAATACTCGCATTATTGTACCTCTAATTGTGTAATAAATAACATGTACGTTTGTAAACTATCATCAAACAATGATTAAAGACTATAATAGTGTGTACTGTCATAACAATATGTACTTGTATGAAAGATTATTCAGCTGTCTGACCTTTGACCATGTCAACTAGAAAACTACACGCGTAATTGCAGTTATGATTTATATTATCGTTTTCTTACATGCCACTAGGTGCTTTTACCTTAATTAATTTATATTTTTGTTTATAAATAAATGTAAAGATAAGTTCTGCCCTCGTGAAATTTTGTGAGTCCCCGTGATTGACTTTAAAGTTAAATTCATGGACGTTACTTAAAATTGAATGGGTCTTGACCAACTTTTCACACAGCAAGGAGTTGTAAGTCAATGTCTTCTTGAAGATCACCAGGATGAAATTCTAAATTCTCCTATACTATAGTGGATGTACACAAAAACCATTATTTTCTTGACTAAAACAGAGAACAGAAAGAATTAAACCATTGTTACTGGATAGCGTATCGTCTGTGACGTATTGTTCCTTTAACTTGCCCCCAAATTCATATAAGCTAACGGTGTCCATACATTTTCGTACATCTATGCCAAATACAATAAGTTCCAACGAGTGCGTAGTGCGTACCGTCACAGTTGGGAACTAGGTCGGATTAGAAACTGTTTCCCAGTACCTACCTAGTGACCGACATCGATAACAAAATATCACCGGTTCAGGTTAGTTCAATATTGTCGGTAAATGTACTTATAAAATTCTGCTATTAATTAGCTAAAATGAGTAATATAATTATAAAGATGTCAAGTCAGTCAAGTATTGATTGAAATATAAATAAATTTGTACCCGGTGTCTTTGATGAGTATTCAACGAAGCTATTTGCTAAGTTCCAATAAATGTCGTGAATGAAAACGTGATGATAATCGTTTACTAACTTCAATTCTCTGGGTAAACATACATTTATTACTCTTAAACTCACAAATTCAAGTAATTATAAGCAAACTTTACTTTTCTGCCCCATTTGAGTGGTTATTCCTATACATTTTATTTAACTACTCAATTAGTATCTGATCTGACGGTAAGTTCTGAAACTAGCAAGGGGGAAATAATCTCTGAAGAAACACATACTTCTTATATAATAAAATATGCTAATTACATTTTTTATGTAGGCATTCAATCTTATCAATGTATATTTTTTGTGCTCAAATACCAGTACTTTTCCAAGTCATATATTGGTCCCGTGATTGTCACTCGCTTTTATCAATGTAATCTCGGTTCGTTTAAGGTTTCTTTTATCTGGTTATATCTGAAGGAAAAATACTAAAGGACGTAACGATTTTACTTTAGTAGGTCTATGTCCAAACTTAAGGCCGTTGTTAGTGGGGTACGAGGTGAATCGTATACGCAGTACCCCACATTTTTAGCAAATGGCGAATAATTTTTAGATACATTGACAATATTAATTTAGATAATGGCCAACTACTATCTCATTAAACATTAAGGCACCGATCCCACCGAGAGAGTTCTAGAGTTCTGCGATTCGCGTTCACTGTAATCGACGCGGCGCCTTTAAAGTAAAAAAAGTGTATGACGCAAATATTGCAGAACTCTAGACTGCTTGCTGTATGTACAATAGTGAGCTCTGAACGCAAAACTCTAGAACTCTCTCTGTAGGATCTGACTCTGACTCGGATGTCAAATAAGGACGAAATAATAACCTGACTTGTGTTTCGTCTTTCTTTGACATTCGACGTCAAAAAAGGACAGAAGACAAGTAAGGTTATATTAATATTGTTTCTTTAGGAATAGACATGCCTTTCATCAAATTACAGTGAGTAGGATAGGATAATCCAGCAATTGTATTGAATCAATCAGTTAATGCAATGATAGAACACTTTTTTTTTACAATTCCGGCACTATTTAATACGTAAATAAAAACAAACATGAACTTTCGTATTACGTTAGTATTGACGTATTAAATAATAAATATTTATACAGATGTGAGTTACCAACGTCTAGCCATAAAATTTGACTATTGCAAAAATTAAGAATTACTTGTATTTATTGTTAAATATTGTATATGTAGAGAGTATAGTATAGTTGTGTGTTCTCCTTAGTTTAGGACCAGAGATCCATGTGTGAAGAATGTTTATGTATAAATTATAATTTAATAGGCAATTCTTATACAAATTAGGAAGATTTTATGGAATTCCAGCTGATTTGCTGACAGAAGTGGTAAGTTCTTGATGGTATTGATATAAACATGATTTATTGTTAAGATGATTCATCACTCAACAATTCGTATCAAGTATATTTAGTAACATTTTAGAATTCAATCAATTGTTCAAATTTTGACTTCACGGTTCATCAAAATTATTGTAATATGAATTTCAAGTACCAAATTGTTTTACACATGCCTTTGTAGTATACAATGTAGTTTAATAACAATACAATTTTCACACTTGTATATACATAATGTTATACACTGAGTACAATATAATAATTACAATTATGCACGGTCACATGGTAACAGTTTATAAAATAAACATGGCTGACGGTAACACGTTTTCGATTGCGTGAATGAAGATCACCTTTGTCATGTTTTACATTGACCATTATTGCAGTTTTACACCGATAAGAATTTTAGCAAAATCATCTAAGTATATTTGTCAGATTTGCATAAGCTAAGTCTAGTGTTGTTTATGGTCAGCTAGAAAAAAAATATTTACTAACTAAAGCTACTCTTTACCTGTATTCCATAAGAATAATCTGATACGGAATCTTTTTGTCGGTTTGAAACTTGTCTCGTGTTGTTACTAATTGCATAATAATAATGACCTTTTCATTTTATAAATAATATTATTCGTGAAATATTTTATAATATTATTAAATCCTCAAATTAAAGTAATTCATAAGGAATAGCAAAGAAAAAGACTAATTAACTAGTCCTCAAACGGTAATTGGAATTGATATCTTAACAACGTTTCCTGGAATCTTAATGAAGATAGATTCACACGTAAAACATGATGGTCAAGTCTTTAACCTTATAAAATTGCTTGTCAAAAAAATACAAAAAAACTTTAAGCTCAAGGTAACATTCAAAATACAATAGTTCAACGTCATGTTATTAAAAACACTATTTTATGTATACATTCAAACAATTGGTCACGTCAACAGAACGTCAGAAAAAAAGTTATTTAAAAGTTGTACTACAAAGTACCCAAAACCGTGCTATGGTTTCCTCACGAAGTTTTCCATTGTAGGATCTAATACCCAAGACGTGTCACGGAATTCGACGTTCTGGGCAATCATCAATTCAATTAGTAGAAATTTGGAGAACAGTATTCTTAGGTATATCGAAATTGATCTTAAGTGATTAAAACTACTTTCTAACTGTCTGTAACACTAGTTTATACAAGTTATTTTTTTTGTAAAAAGAAATCTTATTAAAAACTTATCGAATTTCTTCCATTCAAAGATCATTGGCCGTAAGCGGTAATTCAACTCACAGTTCTGAGAATCGATCGGGATATACTCAATGGTTGTTCGTGGTTTTTATTGCAATATACTAAAACCTATAATTCACTGGCAATTGTTTCAATTATGAATTGAGAAAAAAGATTAAACCGGAGTAACTCATGAGTTCGTTTAACAGTAAGTACCTATGGAATATTTATGTGATGTACTTATAAAGAGCAATTTACCTTGACAATATTAAAATTCATTAAATATTATTACACCTTATAATTCTTATATGCACTGAAAATATTATAGGTGTAAAGTTAATATTGAAAGTAATAACACATTCTAGAGGATTATTTATAAATCTATTATTAATTGGCTAAATTTTCAGAATAACTATGAAGTAGATCACAGTAGTAGTAGATATTTAATAAATATATCCTCACTTGTAAAAAGATCAATAATGGCAATGCAAAAAAGGATATCGAGTGCGTGTAACCAACCGGGCATCGAACCCAGAGTAAGGTGAACTTTATAACTATATCAATAAACAAGTACGTAAAGGTACCTACTGGAGGGAAGCGAATGAACAAACCAGATGTGGTGACAGAATGTTTTAATCAGAATCTTGAAGTAAATATCAATATATATCATAAAAAATCCTTCTATGAACACTATCTTCCTAAGATAATACAGATAACGAAAAATCACCTAAATCTGTTGAAATAAGACGAACAAGGCCTAAGTGATTGATTGATTGAGAGTTTAATGCTGAGTATAAACTGCTGAGAGGTTATATTCCGATTTAGAAGATAATAAGTAACGTAGAGGTTTTAAAACAAGTAGATATAGCATACTCTGAAATAGATAGTTTATTTTAAGCTGGAGTAACTATTATCCCACCAAAAACATTTTTATGTAAAATGTTGCCGCCAAGACATATGGCTCGTAATTTCAAAAAGTTATCAGATCTCATGTAGAGCCAAACTTATAACTCTACATGCACTTACTCTACAAGCCCTAACTTCACAAACTCTACACACCTTAGTCAAAATATGTGGCTTGGCCGTTTCGCTACCGTCACATGGGAGTAAGGTGGAAAATGTATTCACTGTTCATTACTTTTTTGTTATTCAATAGTTCTTGTAGTATTGAAACGGCCAAGCCACATATTTTGACTACGGTGTGTAGAGTTTGTGAAGTTAGGACTTATAGAGTAAGTGCATGTAGAGTTATAAGTTTGGCTCTACATGAGATCTGATAACTTTTTGAAATTACGAGCCATATGTCTTGGCGGCAACATTTTACATAAAAATGTTTTTGGTGGGATTTCACTTCTTTTTGTAAGTTGCTTATGTTTTTTTTTTGTTTGAAATTTCCAACTTTTATAATTTTTTTGTTGTTTGTGTACTAATACAAGCTTACATACCAAATTTCAGCTTTCTAGGACTTCAGGAAGTACCGTATGAGTTTTGATGATCATCAGTGAGTCAGTGACGAAATCGGGGTTTTTTAGATATTAATAAAATCTAAAGTATAAGAGCTATGTTATTGAAACTTAATATGTTTAATAAGTTTATTATTGATATCATGTCCTGAGAGTTTTGTTTATCTGGTATAATCCAAACCCAAGTTATGAGGGTTCAAAAAAACGACGAAGCGCTTCGAGAAAAGGTAGGTAGTGCCCTTTCGCTTCGCTTGGCTGTCTTGGCGGGGGGCACTTCCGTGCCCCCAGATTAGCTTCAATAGGGCATAGAAATACGACCATCTGGGGTGAAAAGTCGCAAATGTTAGGTTAGTATATTGTATCATATTTAAAATTATTTTGTATTCATATGTCGTATGTAACAATACAGATTTTGGCACATTTATCCTTGTATTTTTGTTAGAATGTTCTGACCGCAAATATTTTTCGAGGGAAACGTTAAGGAAAATAAAATGTTTACGTGTTCTTTCCAAATTCAAAGTACATTTTGTTTTTATAAATTCAATTATTTGGATATTTGCCCCATACCTCGGAATGTGCAGGATTGGTTTATGATTCACATATTACATTTGTAACAATATACTCGTTAAATGTTTTTATTTATTTATTTATTTATTTATTGGTTACATAATCCACAGCTCTTAAAAACTAATATATTATCTAATTAAATATAACTTACAGCCAATTAAGGATTAACAATATATTACTTTATCTTATAATTTAAAGTAAGAAAGATACCAGTATGTGCCCGATGAGCAGAGTATTTATAGGACACAAAATTGAAAACATAAAATAATAATAATAATAATATAATACAGTATGACTGTGTGTGGGTGGAGGTGTGGATGTGTAGGGGTATGTATGTGAGTGAGTATGAATGTGTGTAAAATAAATAAAATAAAATAAAATAAAATAAATAAAAATAAAAAATTTAAACAGAAATTGTCGATTGCTTGTTTAATTAGATATTTAAGCTTACACTAACCATGGGTATCATCCTTCATGAATTTGATTGACCTATTTTTATTTCTTATGAAATTACGTTGATCGGATACATTATGTTATTTTTAACCGCAAGTCAAGGGATTAAATACTTAGTACCAATTAAATTACCTAATTCATGCTTGTCCAATAACGCCAATAACCTTTCTATAAAGACTAATTTCCGCCGGTTGATATTCTATTTGTAGATAGATAAGTGCTATCCCGAAGTCGGTAACAATAAAGGCTTCTTCTACGATTGATGATGGACAAAATTCAGCGGTGCCGTTTTACATACAGTTATACCTAATATACCTCCTAAACGCTGATTTGGCACTTACTAAAACAGTCTTATTAAATCTAGCTTTATATAAGCGCCATCGTTCTACTTATCTTTATTAGCATCAGGATTTTTTTAAATAGTTTACAATTTTGCATCATATAATAGCCTTAATTTCTTTTTTTTATTTCTATGAAACTGAGCCATATAAAAAATATGATCATTGCTTCATGATTACCATGCAGTATTTTTTACGAAATATATGCCTATTAAATACAAACTAGTAACAGCTGTCTTAAAATCGCGATACCTAGCAGACATCCGTCGAGACTAAAAAGACCGTTGGTTATACATATAAAAACCCAAGGGCATCAGTCGAGGACCCGTAGATTCTTGACCCCAAAACTCGTGCGTGACTGAACCCCGCATGGACGCGGTATATTCTACTAAGTACATTACTAGGATATTACCCTCCATTTAAATCCCAAAAATATGAAATTAACGTTTTTAAATATATCTACTTCTTCTTTTTTTTTTTTTTTTTTTTTTTTAGTTTTCTTAAGATTTAGTTTTAATTATTAGTATTTTATTTTTTAGTTTAAGCTATTTAGTATAGTTTTGTTTAAATTATTTATAGATTATTTAAACTAATATACACGAGAAATTGTATATCTCTTCTACCTATGAGTTACGCAATCTGCTTTTTTAGTCGTCTCCACATATTTATTAGTTATTAGTAATTTAAAGATTTTATATCGTTCTAATGTTGATTTTAGAACCAGTTGGGAAATTTAGTTGCCATCAAGGATGGAATTGACAATTATTACGTAAATGAGCTAACAGGTTATTTTACAAATTTTTAATAAAAATACGCAAAATATTTGTAAACTCAAAAGCAACAATCATTACACTCAAAGTCTGTAAGTTTAAAAATGGTGACAGGCAGGTGATGATAAAGATTATTTACTATGAGCTTACATGAAATAGTATAATATTATTAGAGATTTAAAAAAAGTATAATATTTAAATAATGATTTAAAGAGATTGTAAATGTAGAAGTAGATTGACTAATGATAGACAATATAAATTTATGACCGGACACAACACGTGTAAGCGAAGTAACAATACAGGGTTTAATAGCAGTAACTGTGGTAAAGATAAGAATAAATCTGATGAAAATGCAAAAAAATACAATTTCCTTCATTTATTTAAACATGGGATTGAAGCGAAAAATAAGAAATATGAGCATGAATTCCATTTTCTTAGGTCTATGCACAGATATTAAAAAAAGTCGGATATATTATCGCTAACAAAAAACTGTGTCACTCAAGTCGGCCACCACGCTGTACGTACAAGCCGGCACGCACACATTCACACATTAGTTGAGCGCGAGTAATCGACTCTGTGTAAACGGCGACAGAGTCTAATTTCCCGCGGAATAGCCAACTAAGGTGTGCGTGAAAGGTGGCCGACTCCATAGACACAGTTTTTTGTTAGCGAGAATTATGTCCTCCGTAGTCTGTGGGTCTATGCAAATGCATGTTGATATTTTTTTATTGTATTCCAAATCACTTGTAAAAAATATTTTTCTAAACAAACAGTATCCCACCAAAAACATTTTCATGTAAAATGTTGCCAATACGAGACCATATGGCTCGCACTGTCAAAAAGTTATCAGATCTCATGTAGAGCCAAGCTTATAACTCTACACGCCCTAACTCTACAAGCCCTAACTTCACAAACTCCTCACACCGTAGTCAAAATATGTGGCTTGGCCATTTCGCTACCATCATATGGGCGTAAGGTGAAAAATTAATTCACTGTTAATTACTTTTCTGTAATACAATAGTTCTTGTATTAGCTTTTAAAGGTATATAAATAAATGTAAATTGTCGTATAGTATATAAATAAGGGGTACAATTTTGACCGCAGACCATTATTCACGCTTGCATTCATGACTGTGGTCAGGACCAAACACGTTGTTTATTATTTGGTTGCAGACCATAAGAATACCACTAGTTGAATATACGCCAAATGCATATTTTGCCAAATGTCTTCACAACCCAGACAATACTATGTACTACTTCACACAGCTGTGTAGCTCAAAGTCTGGGACTAAAATTTCTCATTACAATTTCTTGTTTACAGTTGAGTATGTCAAATCTTTATGACCAAGACACTTTATTACAGAGGCATAACATTGTAAATCATATAACACGTTATTTTTGTAACTATAAACATAACATAGCCAGACAGTTTGCATGGCAGTGAAAGAGATGCCAAAGAAGATATTAGTCACGCAACGTTTAGAAAATGCATTACTGAAATCATTTGTTTTCTTTCGATGACTGACTAATGTGCTATATCTCACTAGTTGCCAAAGCATACAAAAAAACTAATTATATAACTAAATTATTATAATTAGTGCGTAGTTTGTGGATTATACAATATAATGTTCTCTATAATAGTTGTCTTTCCCGTCACAATTGCAAAAGATAGTCGGCAATATTATCTACTGCGATAACTTAATTAAACTCAAATCATATTACCTCGTTTATAATAATAGATACAATTTAAATGTTACAGGGTCAATGTAACGTAGTATGTTCTACGATAAATATTTTATCAGACTATACTCAAAACGGCTTCAATACAAACTTCATTATACGTTTATTGCACAATATTATTGATCATTTGTTATGTTATGAAACTCCAGTGTTACATTTTACAAGTTTACGTCACATTGACGTCATAACTGGTTTGGTACCCTCAAAAGAAAATAGGTCAGCTTTCTTTTTTTACTTTCGTCAAATTTGCGTCAAACATCGATTCGTTAGAACTGAACCAATTTTGATTTGCGGCCTGAAAGCATGTCTTCAATTTAATGTGGATTGTATCTATCATTATTGGGTTATAGAACAATTTAGGTATATCTGTTGCAAGAGAACTATGAGAAGTAAGTGTGTACATTTGATAGCGTAAACAGTTTCGGAAGCAAGATCCTTGAATGCAAAACGGATTATTTGTAGGTCACCTAAATTTCACAGGGTTATTAAAGAGGTCTGGAGATGCTGTCTGTGTATTACGTGTTCCGGATGTCATATTAAAGTAGCTGATACATCCAGAATCATCATCTTAATATTATTAGTTACACCCACAGCTGAATAAAGATATTTGGTCAAATAGGTAAACGAGTTTCAAATGGAATAAAACCACACTATCAAACAAGGACATGTCACAAATCTAGTTTTAGAATTCACTTTGATATGACATTATATCCGCTTAGCAACTACAAAAGGAGTTGTTGGGATATTATAATATTGGCCATATAAATGTATCCAAATTTATCAGGCACTATAAATATATGCATTATATATGTGCCTTTACCACTTTACTCAACAGTTGTGGTGATAAAGATTATTCAAATGGCGGCAGAACATTTTATGCCCAAAATGAGGTCCAATTTGTGTACGTTTGTAATCTTAAGACTTGATAACCGGAACAATGACAAGGTGTGTCTTGAATTTTGCGATAAAACGTGACCCAAATAACGAGCTGTCGTGTTATCACAACACGAGCTGGACTGAATTCTAAAATAGATTTTCTATTAGTTACATTTGTAGAGTATAATAAGGGTCTTTAGCAACAGCTTAATATTGCCTCGCCTTGTTGTGTGTATCTTAGTTAGAAGATTTAGTTAACTATTATCGTATTCTTATGTCATACTAGAACCTCGAGTGTAAAGAATTGACGCTTATGGGAGAAATTAGTACCATGAGTTTTCCGGTGCCAATTCCTATAGAGAAGTGTAGTAAATCATGCCCCTCTCCACACACATGGCAGCAGCTGCCGACCAATAGCATTTCCCGCTTTGAAAATGTATCTTCTGCTGCGCAGGTACATCGGTAAGCCATATTAGTTGGGTACTACTGTACTAAGCGTTTACTAACGTCAATTCTGTACACATGGGGTATAGTTATCACCTGCGTTTCTGTTAATCCTAATGCATCTAGAGCCTATATTACTCTGCCACCTATAAACAGTATCTATGCATGCATTTATTAATATTAAATATCATAATTCTATTACACACACGTTCTTTTCATAAAATTACCTACTGTTATTATGTTTAATATTGCGCAACATTATACATAATAACTTTGAAAATTTATATCTTGCAAATTACAATCATATCTCCTTCAATAAACCACATAAACGTCATTGTCTGATGACATTATTGTATTGTATCTCATGTCAACGTTTGAAACGTGTTTGGACAGGTGTTTAAGGAGTACTGAAGGTGAACATTAGCAAATCTTGGACCAACTTACGCAAGAAGAAGATAAGAAAATAACCTCGAATAACACATTATAAAAATCCAATGCCGAATTAAAGTTAAAAATTCTTTTATCAGATAGAGCAAAGATAGTACTGGAACTGGTTAAAAAACTAAAATATGAATACATAATATACCAGCAGGTTTTAGCTAACCAATAGTATATGAAATACAAAGACAGCTACAGTGATAACAGCGTGACCAAAACAATAGCAGAGAACAAAAGAAAGAATACCGAAGACATTGTTCACATAGATGGATTTAGGAATATAGTTTAGTTATAAAAAATGCTCAATCATAAGGCTCATTTTTCGTCTTTTATATCTAAATACGTAGCTTTGAAGCATAGGATAGGCGATAAATATCTTGGAAAACTAAAGTTGTTCCATAAACACTTGGAGATGAAATATCAATGCATATTATACAAGAAATCTGGTTTATGCTTTTAAGAATTTGTTTGATGACTTCGTTGAGACATTTCTTCAATAAAACTTAGATCTAAAGCCATCTATATAAGAATATCTAGCTTTGTAATATGTTATAAACGATCAAAAGCTAATCATAAAAGCTATTTATTACCATTATCTTTGATATCGATATTTTTCATAGTGTGTTTTGTAGCTTGATTTATTCTTAGCATCTCGATATATTTTATTCTTGTGGTTTATGAACTAAAATTTATAATTTAAATTCCACAATACACTATATACTCGTATCATAACCACGATAAACAGTAAACCTCGATTGTCCTCATGGTTAGGCAAACTTTTCACGTGGGTACTAAAATCTACTAAGTGAGGTATTGCAATACCTATAAGTACACAACTATCGCTTGTACTCATAACAGAATAAGGACTAATATAGTGTCAATACATGTGACATTAAATACACGTGCTAGGATTATGACAACTTTTACACGTGTCTCACGGAATCTATGTTTTTTAAGATTCTCGTGAAGGATATAAAATTTTATACGTAAAGATTCTAATGTGGAGGAATAATGATCGATAATTGAATTTAGTAGCATTTTATCAACTTCAGAGCAATCTGCTCTAGAATTTGCTGCCTTAACACTAATGCTAACATCAAACGTAAACCTAGACAAATAATTGGAGTTTTACAAAAAACTTAAACCGACTTCAAAGTACACTAAGAAGTAATCAAATCCTGATCTGATGACATGGGACCAAACGGGAAGTGTACCCTTTCAAATAGAAAAAGAATTTTCCAAATCGGTTAATAAATGACGGAGTTATGAGGTAACAAACATAAAAAAAAAAACATTCGAATTGAGAACTTTTTTTTAAGTCGGTTAAAAATACATCTAACGCAAGATTATCTTGCCGACGATTTCTAAAACCGATTCATTTAAATTATAACCATTTGAATTAAACATAACATATGGTGGACGATTATTTGGCATGCAGCGTGTTTTGAATACCTACGTTAAAATTTTGAAATCACGTTTCATTTCACGTGTTTTACTTTTAGATGATTATTTATCTTGATAAATATGGCCAATGATCTATAACGAATAGACGTCATCTCCAGACATTTAATATACTATTAAATGAACACAAATGAGACGTAGAACGTAAAACACCATTTCAAATCTGCTGCAGAACATATGATTTTCCTCTATTACGTATTTGCATTTAAAATGCTGCAATTGCTGACATATTTCAGATGTACAAGTATTTTGAGAGTTTTCAATTAATTAAATAAGTAGTTAACTTGTATTATTTTTGTATCAGCTGCATAAGATACTAAATGCCCGGGGCAACTTCGTACCTACCCTATTTGTGAATCTAAACCATCCAGGGCGCCACCCAAACGCATACAAAAAAAACATTCAAATCGATCCAGCCGTTTAGGAGGAGTTCAATGACATACACACGTGCAGAAGAATTTTATAAATAAAGATAAACCTGTATGTTGTAAACTTTTTTGTCGAATCAAAATAATAGTACAGTACAGAGGCTTGGTGTACATTATGTAAAACAAAAAACTATTTAATATTAACTACTATTCGAAAACACATGGTAACACAAATAGAAATATTTGAAGCAAAACAGTTACCTCGTGCCCAAATGTAATTAAAATGCAGCACAAAAACTAACAGTATCACAACTGCGTTAAAATTTTCAAAAGCGTCTCATGCGAGCATAAATGTGCTCAGCTACCGAAGCTCAGCAGTGCTATTCTGTAAAGTTCATTTGCAATATCACTTCTGAATCCGCGATGAGATTAGAGTTTCATATTCTTAAAATCAGTGAGTTCGACACTAGCGCCACCGAATGATGACGGAAGTGAGACGTACTACGACAGGTGAGTATTTTAACGGTTTTCAGTAGGATTTGGTATTCTGAAACATAATTCAGCGCCAAATCGAGTTGCGAGGTGAGTTGCGAGATGACTTTCGAGATGATTTACCTTTTACAGAATAGCATAGCAGATAGAGAAAGTCACATGTATGTTCACGTGAGGCGAATTGAGATACTAACGATGTCAATTTACTGTAAAGTAGGGTTGGCGCCAATCTATTTCGTAACTACGGAGGTCAAACTACTGCATGGAGACTGTCCTCATTCCAAAGCAGTTAAAAATTAAATTTAAATCATTCCTTGAACTTGAACTCGACGAACGTAATGTAGTTTGATATCAATGTAATGTTTTATCGAGTTAGGTATACTAACTAACTGATAATACAGGTCGTTGTTTTGGTCAGCGACGAGCGACTCAGGGTCGATAATACAATAGATACTGGTGCTAAAAAAAATATAAAAAAATACTTTTTTTTTTTAATAATATTTTTTTTTTTTTTTTTTTTTTTTTAAATCATGTAATAAGCTAAAGTGTAGACATAATACTCAACGGGAGTACGAGGGAGTAAAGGGGTGGAGCGATGGCGGCTTGTGCCTAGCTCTAGTCTGTGCACGTGCCTAGTAACCATACTTTGCGGTAATTTTATTTCAAATTGAATGAGGTATTTCTCAACATATTGACAGTATTTAATGGAATTCAGTCCATTTTTGGGGAATATATATTTTGTACTACCGCTCCTGGGTCGCTTGTCGCCGACCAAAACAACACCCTGTATATTTGGAGCCCCTGTAATATTAAATTATGTGTAGAGTTGATATAGTCGTAGTTATTAAATAAAATATATTTCAGTACCTACGTAGATAATATAAGTTTTAATTCTCCTAATTAATTCTGCAAGAAAAAATTCAAATGCAGTTATTCCTCTGCTAAAGTTCAAAGGAGAAACTGTATCCAAATCCATGTTAAATAAAAGTGAAGTATCTAATAAAACTATCAACAGTACCTATAGTTAAGAAACGAAACAAAATAAGAAGACAGCTTCCAGACGATGAACGTTCTAGAAAATTTGCACACGTGCCAGTTGAACCGTGCGATTCTGGAGCTAATGATAATCCCGATTATTTCATCCTTTTCTAATATAAACATGAATCTGAGACAGAAAATATTAATGTTACTGGAACAAATATATAAGCCAAATAGTGTTGGAATTGAATAAAGTCCGCTAGTGACGTCTTTGTTAATTTTAAACGGTGTCATCTTAGACTGACTGTCTATACTTCATGGAGGTCCACATGAATCAGTCGTAAAAACGCCTCATTGCTATAAAATATGTATCGTAAATATAATCCAGAATTTTTAGAAGCAAACTCAGTCGTTTCATTTTTCCTATTTACTCCCACAGGTTTTTATTTTAAATTTAAAGATTCACGTATGAAGTCATTTTTGTCGTTATATAACCAAACCTTACTCTCTCTCTATTAGTTACGTAGTCTAAGCTAAGGTAGGTAGCTATAAGGAAAATTATAATAATCCAATAGCTAGATGGAAATTGTAATGCAAATCAGAGTAACAATATATTGGACACAATTTGCATAGAAATAGGGTGCATAGTTAGTAGTCAACTGTTAACAATGATGTATGAGAATCACGAGGCAAAGATAATGCAGCTAATTTTAAAGCAAATGCAGTTCCTGGTTATAGATTAGAGCCGGTTTAAAAGTAAGCTTGTTTACGGAAATACTTCTTAAGACTTGAACAAGGAAGAGAATTTAAAGTTAAATATAGTAAGTTTTGCAGCAAGTAATAGATTCAATAGGTCTATGTAACTTGAAGGCGAAATTTTTGCATAAGTACTATTTCAAATAAAGTACCTACTAGAATTCGTAAGTGCTTGATAAACACCAAATGGTTCATGGTAATTTGAAATGACAAAGGTTGTCGACCTATTTATATGAGTTTTATTTAAATTCGCCAAAACTAAGTAGGTTTGAAGTAAATTAAATTTACTACTACGAATATTCAGCAATCTACTATAAAGTATAATTCAAGCACATATTATTATTCTTAAGTAGTATATAATACATTGCTACTCATGTAGTATTTCTTAATAGTAGTAAAGGAAAAGAGTTCGATTAATCCGCGTAATATTTACAAAGATAAAATTGGAGATATTAATAAACATACAATTTATAAAACTCTTCAGACTGCGCGTCTGCCTCGTGCCTCGTGCTGATTTATTTGGAGCACTGTGTTTACATTTTATGTACCCACATCTACTTTTTGATTTATCTTCGTATGGTTTCCGGAGGTGCTATAAGGCACATCTCAATTTGATATGAATCACCATTATCAAACTTGCGTTGCACAATATATGAAACAAATGAACGATGTTTGTCTATTTTCGGATTACTGCGCAGCACTTTAATTCCATATACTTCAGGATTTACAATACCTACTTTTGCATTTATTCCTGTAATTTGCGCAATTTGCATCGTATTCTTGGTCTTTATATCATTGAACTATTCCAAACAAAAGATTACAGTATATTTGTTTCGACATATTTCAAACCAAGGCGTTGCACAAATTATAGAAAATGTTAAAACTGTATGTAATTACCTATATTTATCGTTCTACGCACGTTTAAACGATGATAGAAAC
Source organism: Polyploca ridens (assembly GCA_951394255.1). Taxonomy (NCBI): domain Eukaryota; kingdom Metazoa; phylum Arthropoda; class Insecta; order Lepidoptera; family Drepanidae; genus Polyploca; species Polyploca ridens. The sequence goes on from OX596253.1 coordinate 5,039,577, forward strand.
TTTAATGCATGAATCAATCAACTGCACCCGATATTGATTCCAATCCCGTAACTGTATCGATGTTGAGTGTTTTTGAGTTTGTTCACCTGTTTGTATGTTTCTTATTGTCTCCGGTTCAATGACTCACAATAAAACAATTCTCCCGTTAATTTTGTCGTATTTACAGAAGGATTTGGGGCGTGAGTCTCGATAGTGTCTTATTATTGTCTCACTCTCTTTCTATTCTCAAGTTTTTCAAATTGTTTATTATATGGTTTTCACTTAGTTTCTAAATCAGCATTAATTTCCTACTGAATTATAAATACGTCATTGTCAAAGTGAATTATATCTTTGGATCTGAAGATTTGCCAATTTCATACGCGATAGATTAAACGATTGCAATATAAAATTATTATGTACAAAACATTTCAAACATACTAAATTCTAACTGGTTGATAAAAACATCTATTAGCCGTATAAATAATTATTTAAAATTTGTTTAGCATCGCAATAAACCTTGCTATCTTCACTAGTTTTAGGCTTGGTTTTACTTAGCTCTGAAATTAGAGTGATGACGTAGTTCCATTTATCGTTTCGTAACGTGTGTTCAGTAATAATTAAACTGAGCAATAATTCACGTGGGCTATTATATTAGAGTAGACTATTGCCGCACCGCCCGCCCAAGGCCCAAATGTCAGCTTTGACGTCATGATGGGCGGGACGGCTGAAACTAAATATACATTACTACTGTATTTAAAACACACAATGATAAAGCGTGAGCCGAGCAATAATGCTACCCACTGCGGTGTAAATTTTATGGAATACGAAAAGGTCAATTATGAGTAACCTTTTAAGAGTTGTTTTTCAGTAATAATGTTAAAGTTAAAATATAGAAGGAAAGATACTCAGTGTTTGAAAATAATGCTAGTGATGTTTTTCAGACTGTACATTTTGTTCGTGGAATAATAAATACAAACGAAAACAGAGATGAAAATTTTAAAAACACTACTATAACTTGCTTCTAGTATAATAAACAAATAAATGCAATCAATATGTAGTAAGAATGCAGAAAATAATGCAAATACTGAATTCTAATAGTAGCTGAAAACCTAGGTTTCAAATACAAACAAATATAAATAAATGACATTCATAAAAAAGAAAACTACATTCGAACATCTGATTTCATAACAGTACCAGTTTAGATTGCATCCCAATGCGTTGTGTGAAAAAAAAAATACAACGAAAATAGTCTGGCGTTAGATTTAGGGCAGTTCTGACGTCATTCGTAACCCAGTATTGAATGCAATGGGCCCTTTACCGACGTAATGGTACACGTGTGTTCCAATTAAATTTTATTACAACGATACGTGTTTAATTTTGTTGAAGGATTTGTTTGAATTCTGTATTTCTGGTCCAAGATGTGGTTTTGGGAACCAAAATTCTTGCTTATTTCACTTTAAAGTTCCCACAGAGCTTCTGTTGTTCGTGCGTACATATGATTATAATGATAAAGGAAGATCCAAACACGCAATCCATAAAATCAATGGTCAGAAGAATCGAGATCGTAAAATGAAATAAATTAAAGTTTTCCACTTAATATTTACCAGTATTGGGTTTTGTTTGGAAGCATAAACATAAACTGGTGCTACGGAAGTTACCTATTTTGTTTATCTACGGCCACCTACAGATCACTATTTGTGAGTCATACCATGAAACAAATGAGGGTCGGCTGCTTAAGTCTGTTTTATATCGACACAGAAATCGCAGGTATAATGTTGATACACATTGAGTTGTTAGTCTAATTTAAACTAAAGATACCACCATATATTTTCTTAAGTTTGACGTAGTTTTTAATTGAGAGCAAAACAAAGCTTTCGGTTCAAAACAACACACTATAAAATGCACTTCTACTACATTTTTTTATACCACTAAGGTACGGTAAGGCAAGCAAGCATATGGCCTGCCTGATGGTAAGCAGTTACCATAGAATATGGACGCTTGCAACACCAGAGGTATCACTCGCGCTTTGCTGACCCTGAAGAAATTTCTTCACACTCTTTTCGAAGAACCCGATGATGTACTCCATTGGGAAAACCACGGCAGGAGCTCATTCCACAGTACGAGCGTCCGTGGAAGAAAACTCCTTTTAGCCCGCACAGTTCGAAACAATTCTGGTTTCAATGTGTGAAGATGGACTCCCTGTCGATGGCGAGAGTTGCGATGGTGGAAGGTACATACTAAATTATTATAGACAAAATATCAGATGTACTTAAGAGTTAAGGTAGTTGAGGTTCTAATCATGCTAAAGAAATAATAGGTAGCTAAAATCTAATTAATTGTCTATCAGTAAGAAGTAGCTAGGAGATATTGATTGAAATAATTGAAACCTTATTGGTTGCTAATTTATATATTTCAAATGAAAAAACAATACAATATAATCAATTTAAAAGAAAGATAAAAAAACCATTGCTGAGTTTCTTACGGATTCTTTTCAGACAAAGTGGTGGTAGAGTCAATTGTAAAATTAATACCATGTCTTATCAGAGCTCAAACTAAATAAATGATTTTGATTGTATACAGGTAGCAACAAACCTAATGAAATACGATAAAATTTGCATTTAGGAAACGTCTGGTATCAAAAATAACCACAATCGTCCTACAAGCGAATTGAGGGAGTCCAAAGTAAACATAAACTTCAAAAAGATTCAGCTTGCGTATATTGGATGAACGCCACACGACGATATCGTAAACGAATGCCTTGAAAGTTTCGTACGTACATATTGTTTTTAGTTCGCTTTATATTCCAAAATTATTAAACAAAGGAGTTTGGTTTAAAGTCACTGACCGAAAGTTAAATTTTGTTGTTCCCATTTATAACTTAATATATGCAAGTATGTACATTACATTGATTAAAACTTGATTCCTTGGGTTTTATGTTATATTTTACATACCTACCTTCAACATTATTTTCCAGGAAACAGGTACAGCTAAGTAATTTGTTGTAAGCTTAGTTGACCACGTCAAGATTTTAAATTACCTGTTTGACTCAAATTCATTGAAACCTGACAAAATTTTGATCATAATCACTTTACGTGTTATTATTATTACTTTTAAGTGTTGACTTGACTGCGATTGGCTACAGTCACATAGCGTCCACCATTGACGTAAACAATTTTGGTGATTTTAAGCTGACCGGTTAATAACTGGAATTAACCAGTATTTTTATGTTATTTCCAATGAAAATGATCTGACAATGTTGAATGATACAACAAAGCAATGACGTAAATGTATCATCATTGTATTTTGTACCTTGCCCTTCTATCTTTTGAACGTTAATTTGATTGAATTGGAGACCTTTTCTTACCCTTTATCTTAAATTTTCTTCATCTTATTTTCTTTTTTCATTACGGTTACCTATTTCTTAGTAGCGTGCTATATTTAAAACTATTGTATTTGGATCACGTGTATATTTAAACATTCTGATGGTGTGCACCTGCCTGTATTTTTGTTAAAAAGCATTGTTTACATTCAATATATTTCAGTATACAACCTCACGTGTACTCAATCCTTTACGTTTAATAGTTTAGATGAACGTTATGCATGTCATCGCAAATCAGTTGAATCGTTTCTGGGAACCGGGTTTTGTGTCTGGACAGTGTCTATCGTTGCCGTCAATAAGAGAATAAAGAGCATTAAACCAATTGGTTTCAAGTATCATGACCGCTTGACTTACAAATTTATACCCTTTCATACTGGATTTACGTAGGAAATATTAAAAAGTTTGATGCGTGAGTTTAAACTTAGTTTAGTGACTTCATTGTGTAAAAATAAATATTCATAATCGATTTTTAACTAAATCAGTGTACAGTATTACCCAACTGATATGGCGCGTAGTGAATCTTCGCTCGCACAGAAAAGAAAGTATGGCCCCGAAGATTAACGAAATAATGCTTAAAACTTACAATCAACCTTAGATCACTACTATAAGGTTCATAATACACTGCAGCTGTTAGTTCCGTCTCACTCGCAAGTCACGCCCGTCCGTACGGCGCGCGCTAACATGGCGGCATCTGCCGACCAATAGCGTTTCCCGCGCTTTGAAAATGTATCTTCTGCGCAGGTACATCGGTAAGCCATATTAGTTGGGTAATACTGTAATAGTGTGCCCCGTCTCACTCTTTCGTTCACCAAATGTCACCTGACAGATAAAGACTTCGGAATTTTAGCTGATAACTTTAATATGAATAAGGGGGTTAGAATAAGGAAGGAGAACAATAATTGCATTAGCTACACTTATTGCTATAATTATTCACAGAAGTGATATCTTCTGTGAATAATTATATATTATATATTTATTCTTCAGTAATCTAAAACGATACAATTAATGATAAAACATAAAAACAAAACGCAATATACATTATCGCTACCTATTTTTAAGTTTGTTTGTAAACATGTTTATGTGAGTGTAGGTAAATGGTAAACTGTGTCAAAATGCGATGGAATGTTTGGCACAAATGGAAAAATTTCAATGCCACTGATAAATATTGTGACTGATAAATATATTTTTCCACAGTTAGATAAATCAGTGATAGAACAAGGACGAAAATATTTTGTTTGATATCTTTATTACTTATTGAATTTTATGGCCTTGTTTGGTTTCTAAAACTAGATTATGATGCTGATTATTTCCAGCCTAGAAATGCTACTGAAAATGATACCTTAGATACATACTGAATAGGCTGGGAGTCTTCATTATTCATTTGCTAGTTTAATACAAATAATATTAAATTCAGAATTTAATTTACAAGTCTAGTTTTATTAGAAGGCTGACTAGTGTACTCACAAGTGCAGTCACTTCTGAAAAAAAAAAAGATTTTTTTTCTAATTTTAATACATCCTGTATAATTAACTTAAATTTTATTTCAGGGTATATAAGTGCCTGCCAGACTTTGTTCTAAACATTGCCTCCACAGCAATCAGGTTAACCACAAATCATTTGTAGGTATAGTGACTTCACATAGAACTATGTATGAAGTAATTTATTCACTAGAAATGAAATAACTTATAAAGAATTTCAAAGGAAAATAAAACGTTCCTCATCACAGTCATAAAGTTTAGTAAAACAGATACCATAATAATTTTAGTACTAGTTTTTTTCCATATGTAAAGTACTATGTTCAATGTAAGTACAGTTTATTTATACAGGTTGTTGTTTTGGTCAGCGACGAGCGACTCAGGGTCAATAATACAACTGATACCGGTGCTAAAAAAAATACTTTATTTTTTTATAATAATAAAAATAATATTTTTTTGTAAATCATGGAATAAGCTAAAATATAGACGTAATACTCAACGGGAGTGCGAGGGGGCAATGGCGGCTTGCGCCTAGCTCTAGTCAGTGCACGTGGCTAGTGACCATACTTTGCGGTAATTTTATTTCAAATTGAATAAAGTATTTCTCAATGCATTTACAGTATTTAATGGAGTTGAGTCAATTTTTGGAAAATGTATTTTTTTTACTACCGCTCCTGGGTCGCTTGTCGCTGACCAAAAAGACATCCTGTATTTATCATATCAAGTATCAGTAACTTGATTCGTTTTGAAAAAAGACGCTAACATATCTGTGCCCTAAGCTTTGCGGAAATCGGCAAAATATTGGCTCTAAAATGGTGTCTTTTTTTTTTTTTTTTTTTTTAAATTAAATGGGCTTGCGTTTGGCGACTGACCCGCCCATAAGGGGCGATGACGAAGCCTAAGATGAAACACGCTTACCCAGAAGAAACCTATTCACTCTGGCCTTGAAAGTACCTAGATTATAAGCGTCAGGAAACACAGACGCCGGAAGCAAGTTCCACTCCCTTGCTGTCCGCATTATAAATGAGGATGCAAAACGCTGTGTCCGTATATTCGGTATGTCAACAACGTACGGGTGAAAATTTTCCCGGCGTCTTGTGGTTCGGTGTAAAAATGGGGATGGTGGAATAAGGTTGAACAATTCCTGCGCACACTCTCCAAAATATATCCTGTAGAAAACCGATAAGCAAGCAACTTTCCTTCGATGGTCAAGGCTCGTGAGTTTCGCCTTAATTAAAGACTCATCTCCAATTAGTCTCCTGGCTCGGCGGTCTATTGAGTCGAGGGCCTCAAGCTGGTACTTAGCTGATCCATCCCAAAGATGGCAGCAGTACTCCATGCATGACCGGACTTGTGCTTTATAAAGTTGGAGCAACTGCCCAGGCGTGAAGTACCGCTTGACCTTAGAGAGGATACCCAGCTTTCTGGCAGCTGTTTCTGCCTTCGACTCAATAGAACAGCCAAAGTTTATTTTGGCTGTTAATGTTATGCCTAGGAGATCAAGCCGATCGCATATTGGCAAGGATATATTTTGGAAAGTAGGAGCCTGGTTGTAAGGACTCCGTTTGGCGGTGAAAAGACACGCCTGTGTCTTGGTGGCATTAAATGTGACCAGATTGGCTTTGCCCCAATCAGAGACTGCCTGTAAGGTCACGTTCAAACGCTCTACCATGGCCTCTCGAAACAATTGGATCTCGTCACTAGTGGCTCGTGCGCTGGAAACGTATCTCTCTGCAACAGTGCTGTCGTCTGCGTACCCAAAGATACCGGGTTTTAACAGATCGTTGATATGCAGCAGAAATAAGGTTGCAGAGAGAACTGATCCCTGAGGAACTCCGGCATTGATTGCCAAGAGGTCCGACGAGCACCCGTCTATGACCACTCGTATAGACCGTTCACTCAGGAAATCGGAAATCCAAGCGCACAGGCCATCAGGAATACCATATGAAGGAAGCTTGCTTAGAAGGCTGGTGTGCCAGACCCTATCGAAAGCCTTAGATATATCGAGGGAAACGGCAATTGCTTCCCCGTGTCTCTCAATGGCTTCGCTCCAAAGATGTGTGGCATACACAAGAAGATCCCCAGTAGACCGTTTTTGGCGGAAACCGTACTGTCGGTCACTGAGGAGTTCGTTATCTTCAAGGTATGCCAGGAGCCTCCGATTCAATACACGCTCCATAGTCTTGCAGAGTATGGAGGTAATCGCAATCGGTCGATAGTTTGTAGGATCGGCACGGCTGCCCTTCTTAGGCACAGGTTGCACGTTAGCAAGCTTCCAGACTTTCGGAACATGACCCATTCGAAGTGAGAGGCGAAACAAGCGTGTCAAGACAGGAGACAATTCGGGCGCACAATTGCGCAGGACAATGGCTGGAATGCCGTCGGGACCACTGGCTTTATTCACGTCTAGAGCGCGTAGTACCTTTACAACCTCCTTTTGCCGGATACGGATGTCCGGCATTTGGCAGTTGCAAGTGGGTAGTGGGGGTGGTGTTTGTAAACCAGCGTCTAGACATGAATTCTCCGCAAATAGAGAGGCAAACAAATTGGCCTTCTCTACAGCAGTGTAAGCTAGTGATCCATCAGGCTTCAGCAATGGCGGCAGCGACGGGCGGCAGAAATTGGTCTCGACCGATTTGGCAAGGGACCAGAAAGCTTTACTCCCAGAGGGGTAAGATGATAGCTTTTTTCCGATCCGGCCAACATGGTCGAAACGCGCCTTCTTCTGTGCCTTTTTGCAGGACTTGGCAGCGATGTTAAAGGCTTTCTTCTTCAAGCCCATGTCAGGAGCTTTGCGAGTGCGAGAATCCGCCCAGATTCGGTAAGCTGACTGTTTTCGTGCCTCAGCAGAGGCACAATCAGCATTGTACCACTTGGGGGTTTCGATATTGAGTGATATGTCGGAGAATGGGATATAGTATTCCATTGCTCGACATATCACATCCGATATAGCACTCGCACAGCTGGACGGGTCATCGGAAGTAAAGCACGTTCGCCGCCAAGGATAAGATGCAAGAAAAGAACGCATCTCATCCCAATCTGCTGACTTGTATCGCCAAACTCGCCTGGTGCCTTTAGGGCAAGGGTCAGGCGGAGAGTAGGACGACACAGCTTTCACCAGACAGTGGTCGGAGGTTCCCAATGGGGCATTCACCGAAACTGAGTACCTGTCAGGATCTGTTGTCAGCAGAAGGTCCAAGCAGTTGGCTGTGTGATCAGCAACATCCGGTACGCGCGTAGCTTCGCGAACGAGCTGGGAGAGATTTAGCGTAAGTGCTAGTTTCAACGCCTCTCTCCCAGCAAGGTCGGTCTCCCGGTATGGGTACAACCACTCACGATGGTGAGCGTTAAAGTCCCCCAGGAGGACCAGCTGCGCGGTCGGATATTTTCGCTGGATCACGTCCGCCGTTTCGCCGAGGTATTGAAAGAGCCCGATTGTCTCCTGGTCACCGCTGTGCGATCGGTAGACACAGGCATAAAGAATTTGCTCTATACCAGTGCCCACCAATATCCACAAGACAGAAAAACCTGGTTTTTCAAGGCCACGGAGACGCCGACAGCAGATGTCATCGCGAGCATACACGCAGACCCCAGCGCGTAGTTTGAAGTTGTGCTCCAGGGTATACCCTGGGTAATTTAGGTATGCCGCGTCTGAAGGACATCTGATTTGCGTCTCCGTGAGAAAGAGTAGGTTAGGCTTGTCCGTCTCAAGGTGGTGATGGACGGCGTCGAGATTGGAGTGCAGACCTCGAATATTTGAGAGGTGCACTTTGAGTGAGAGGACGTGCTTCCGCTGTTTAACGCTACTCTTTCTTTTACCTTTGGACATTGTTGTGATGTGGAGTGAATAGGTGAGGGGAAGGCAGTTAAGCGAGGCATTGCAAAAGGACCCATGGGACAAACGTAGGAAAGATGCACTGATGGGAGGCTCGCCTGGAGACTGCGGGGACGCCCGAACCCCCCCAAGAGTGGCCATCGGGTCCTCTCATCCGGTCGCCAACCGGCACGATGGAGCACCTCGGGATTTTTCGCAAGTTGGCGGGGCAGCCTTTCGTAGGTGGCTGGCCTACTACTTGGGCCCCCTACTAACTGCGGTCGGCCAGCGGAGAACCGTGCTTCGGATCCCGCTACCCTCCAAGACGAGACTACCCGTACACATTACCTACATCGTCGAGACCGGTTCACTAGAGCAACGCAACTGCTTAGACCCAACCCCACAATTGGCTTCCCCGAACTTCACGCCGGAACACGGCAGCCGCTTGGCGGCGTGGTTTAGTTCGGAGGGTGGTGACAAGCCGCGGCCGAAGCCTACCACCAGAAGTTGCTGCTCGTTTAGCACCACCCAGGGATCACGTGTAGGGTCTCGAGGGTAAACCTACGGACGCGAGCAGCTTCGATCCCCAAAAAATAGAGACATAAAAAAGACATGAGGTTTTTAAGACACGTATAAAAAAGACGTGTTTTTTAAGACACGAATAAAAATGTTGCGTAAAAAGATACTCCTATATTAACTTTTGATTAAGACATAAAGGAAGAGTTTCAAACAAATATTATCTACTAAATCAGTTCCTACTTGATACATCGCCAACATAATAATTATGTAGTGATTAAAAAGTGGTAATTTTAACTATCTGCTGCAGACGAAGGTTTACTATTACGTCAATAATGACCACGAGTCCTAGCCTCATATCTCAATTAACTGACAGATACAGTTCTGTCATTCCGTCATCTAGCCATCTCTGAGGTTGTATGGAAAACGTTTTCCTTATTTCAGGCAGATTGACATGACGTAGAGGTCTTCAGTTATAAAAATACTTCAATAAGCGAGTTAATTTGTTTTTCATTCAAGTTTAAACGTTATTTAGTTTAATAACCTCTTAATGGTAAGTGATCATTTTGATCTACAATGACGAATCAATGTTGTATTTAATTTATTTTTCGAGTGCCATTTTTTTCAAGATATCGTGAAATTACATTCTATTTCCATCCTGAAATTTTATTTACGGATACGATTAACATGAAATGAAAATACGAAAGTCATAAAAATGGAAACGCAAGTTCAAGGTTGTTCTGGCACGCAACAAGGTTTGTCTTGCCCTACCCCAAATTCCACGTTCATAAACCTATAAAAGCTTGGATCTGATGTTCTGAACCTTCGTTAGGTCAAGGTTAAGGCTAAGGTACGGCACTTCTGGCTCGTAGTCTCACCACGTCATATGTGTTATTGATCAGTCTAGAAATACTAATCATCTAGGACCTTGTTGTTTGAATACGTAATTTGTGACGCACTATAATTTTTGTTTCTATAAATAAAACTTTATTACAATGCAAAAAAAATATATTTCATATACCAATCAGAAATTAATTTATTTCAGATTCGTGGAAAATATTTTAACTAAATAGATTTTCTTTGATCACGATCCAAATATACAACCCAATTTGCGATTGGGGTCGCCTTATTCGTTGGAACACGAAAGCGAAATCAGGCATAAAATAATGTGTTTGGTGACGGAGAGGTTTCTTGTGTGAGAACTCTCAAATAATTTGGAACGAGTAATAATTGGGTGCAATTTTGAGATTATTACGTTTTTCAAAACTTCAATTTATAATCTTAAAGATGCTAAGATAAAATAGCAATAAAATACGTCACGACTCATTGTTTAACATATTACAGCACATATAAGTATATAGATTCAATGCTACGACGAAAATTGCGCACTTAGTTTTATGCTGCCGAAATATGTCAACTGATTTCCAAAATTTTATCTTATCACTGTGAACTAAGGTTTGGTTTACGATGGTGGGACTCAATGACATGACGATGTATAGCCGTGTCTAATTGCGTCTGAGCTCGTGACAGTCTGTGACATTGCCTGGACGAATCTGACACCCACGCAGTCGACGGGTTTATATACGTCACGCGACGTCTTCAAAGAGATATTGGATTGCTTTTCTCCAAATATGAGACTGTCTGTCTGCGTTTGCTTCAAGATATAGCTGATTTAAGATCAAAGTAGACTAGCAGTTCAGTAAAAAGCAATAACCATCTCGGCCCGCTTGCGTTAACCTGGGTTAACTGAATTAACTCAGTCAGTTATTAACTTGACATAATAATGAAGATATAATGATAAATGTAACTCCAGGTAAGTAACTAACTCTGAGTAAATTAAGATGGGCATTAGAATATTTGACTCACATTATAAAGAGACCTTAAAAGCTTATATTCAGCTGTTATCTTCATTTAGGTGGAGATATACCTATATAAGAATTTATGCAATACCATAATAATTCCACTACAGAGCTTCGTCAATACTTGTCGGCGAAAATGTGCTTTCGCTGTGACGTCAGGGGAAAACCGGTATCAAGAGGCACTTCACCGCCCAACCCAATTATGTATATGGCTTTGAAGGTTGTTCTGAGGAAATTTGTCATAGTTCAAAGTAATATATAAGCTGGCGCTTGGGCTATATAATAAATATGAATAATAGATGGGTGTCGCTAGATACAAATAATTCCTACATTTCATGTGAAAATCTATGGTAGAGTCTTGTGTTTGTTAGTGGACAACTCTTGGCTAAATATTATTACCAAAATGAATATTATGATAATGTAGACTGAAAAAAATGAACTACAAGTGACTACAAAATTTTATTTAACAGTAACACAAAATTTTACGACCAATAACCTAAACAGAGTGACTTGCGAACTAAACTTACCAGTAACAAAACTAGTTTTTGTTCGTTACTAAATTATTTGATTAAATGTAACTAAAGTTAGTTTCCCGACAACTAAAGTTAGTTTCCCGACAACAAAACGTCAACTTACATAACTAGTTTTGTAGATTATTTTTTTCAGTATAGTTTAAGGCAACAACTACTGCAAAATGACAACAACCCTCAATGAAAAACCTTAACAGATCATCACTGTCGGTTTTCTTTCTCATATTTCTCTGGTTACTTGATATTCAACAAGTACCCACTTGGTTTGGTTTTTCTTATTATTCACTTTGTTTATCAATTTATATTCTTTCTTTTAAAACTTAATATTGATAATGTTAAAATAATTATCTACAGAAACAGCACAGTAATAAGATTATTTTGTTAAATTAGCTGGAGTTGTAGTTTTAGGGTGAAATATTAGTTTACTAATTAGTCTAGTTGTCACTAATAAAAAAGTATAACATATTATACTATAAACATGATGTTATAGGTTGCTGAATAAAACAAATATTTAATGATATATGTATATAGGGAAAATCCTTACGAGTACTTTATGCAAATAAAAAAACAGGTATTCTTATATGACGTGGAGGTAAATAAAAACTAGTTTTCCGTGATTTTTTTGATTTAAATACCTATTAAATATTCTTATTCATATTATGTAATAAATAAGATACCAGTTATTGTGAGAAAAAGCAGTTGCTAAAGACAAACTTATGAGATGATTATTATGATATACAAGCTTTGAAAATCATTTCTAAATATCAAACTAAAGGTAATTCAAGTAATTAAAAAATACCTGTCATAATTTCAATTTAAGAATTTTATGAAATAGTTGTTTCGATATAGTACCTACAAGAAAACATATAAAATGGTGTTACGAGTTCATTACGAAATATTAAGCATTTATCTTATCATTAGCCTAAAACTACGTTCTTAAAATAATACTATCTTTTATCAAAACAAACAAAAACTGATTTTGCTGAGTAATGTTATCTAATCAGGGCTTTGACAAGACAAGGAAAATGTAGAATTAAAGCTTTATCGAATTTTGACCTTATCCTTGACATAGTGAAGTATGTATTTGCTAAACTCTGACCAAATGGATTTGCGACGCTTTTCTTCACGGTTGATAAATAGATCATCATCATCATCATCATCAGCCTATAATCTCCCACTGCTAAGTACAGGCCTCCTTTCACAAATGAAGGTGAAAGGGAATGGGCAATACTCCACCACGCGTGCCCACTGCGGATCGGTGGAGGTAGGCTAGTGGTCAACCTACTGTTGGAATTTTTCAAGCCGCCTATGAGGCATCCAACTAGCTTAACGACTATCACAATTAAGTGATAACCGGGAACAACGACTTTACGTGCCTTCCGAAGCACGGAAACGCTCGATTTGAAATACCACTAGGCGGTCATCTATCCAGGTACCGACCACGACAGGCGTAGCTTAACTTTACCGATCGATTAAGAACGGCTAATCATGCTATACCACGACGATATAGCTTCATATAGATAACTAGATAGGTGACCATTATACTTCAATTAACATTATACTCCCTTCTCTAGTCATTTTACGGTTACCACCTTCTGCCTTATGATCCCTGATCATGGTTAGATTGTGGTCAAATACTGGCCTATTCATAAAAAAAGCAACATGATAAAAACTAGTATTCAACCGCGGTTTTACCTTTATCGGATGAAATTACCTATTTCTATCTTCCATACAAAATTTCATGAAAATCATTTCAGCCGTTACCGAGTTGTAATATACATTGACACACCCAAATGCTCGCATTAATAATATTTGTGGAATAGCCTATTGACATCATCTTAAAAGACATCAAATTTCTGAATCTTAGCCAAGCGGCCAAAGAATACAGTAATATCTTCAAGCATAGAGAGTCAGTGTATCTGGTACAGATTGTAATTTTCTGCACCATAAAATTTTATATGAAGGTTTGATTAACACTAATAGATAACTTTGCATTGAATATCTGAAAATAGTTCAGGGATATTAGATGTAAACACTGCATATCTATTTCCAGTTTTTATTATATTAAGGAAAAAGTTTTCAAACATACTAGTACAAAAAAACTGTAGCTTTAAAAATGGAACGGATAAGAAATTAAAAAAAAATATTTTCATTTTTTTCAGGGATATTAGATGTAAGCATTGCATATCCATTTCCAGTTTTTATTATATTTAGAAAAAGTTTTCAAACACACTAGTACCAAAAAACTGTAGCTTTAAAAATGGAATGGATAAGAAATAAAAATAAATTGATTTAATTTTTTTTTATTCAATATTTTTTTTTCTTTACAGCGTGGTTGAGGACAGGTTATCATAAATTAACTTTTAGATTTATATACGTATGTATTATGAATATATTATATATGCACAATAATGTGATAATAATACAAAATTAACTTTTTAACAAAAAAATAAACCGCCTTCAAAGTACACTAAAAAGTATGAAATAATTCTTATCTGACACTGTTTTGAAGTCAGCGAAATCACATGACGTGTTCTATAGAAAATATTTCGCTGACTTCAAAACAGTGTCAGATAAGAATTATTTCATACTTTTTAGTGTACTTTGAAGGCGGTTTATTTTTTTGTTAAAAAGTTAATTTATTTTTGAATTTTTAGTTTCAGCTATATGAAATTTATATGGGACCATTTCGGAATAAACCCCTTTCGAACAAAAAAAGAATTTTGCAAATCCGTCAATATATGACGGAGTTATGCCCGAACATCTGAATTGATAACCTCCTCCTTTTTGAAGTCGGTTAAAAACAAAACTATACATATTATAAACAAATAGATTTGCGTAAACAAAATTAAATCGCAAATAACAAACAATAACACTGTTTTACTACGTATTCCAAATAGCCATAGGAACACTGACGTCAATCTCTTTGGAGCTACATTTAGTCACAGTGCCCATTAAATTTGCGGTTTGGAATAAGACATAACGATCCGAGTTGGTTCCAACAATGGCCGATAGCCGGCACTAAAATGACATATTCGTCTTGCCAATTTCACGGAGATGTTATGAAAAGCTAAACTGAAAACGAGACAAAAGGCACTTAATGTAACGAATCAAACATCTTGGTTGGGGTCTAATTTTAGAACGTTTACAAATTTTAACCTACACTGAAAAAAATGATCTACAAAACTAGTTGTGTAAGTTGACGTTTTGTTGTCGGGAAACTAACTTTAGTTATATTTAATCAAATAATTTAGTAACGAACAAAAACTAGTTTTGTTACTGGTAAGTTTAGTTCTCAAGTCACTCTGTATAGGTTATTGGTCGTCAAATTTTGTGTTACTGTTAAATAAAATTTTTTAGTCACTTGTAGTCCAGTGTAAACTGCCAGCTAGAAGACACAATTTAGGAAGGAGAGTTCTGTTTAGCAGATGTTGTATTCGAGAAATTAAACTTAAAAGCTTGTGAAATACACCTATCCGCGTGCGTATATTTATTATTATTATTGTTGGTAACTCAATCAGTCTGACGGTGATACCTTTTAAGCATTTTCTTTAAGGTTCGATTTAGTAATTGGATAACGCTTTTCAATCAATAGAAAATTCATTATTTTTCGTAAGCCCCTATCAAAATAGAAAAAGCTTTGTATTATATGGAGCTGGACAAGCTCTTGCTACTGCAATTGGAGAAAAGCTGATGACGTTTTCTTGTTACAAGTACTAATACGGACAACGTCACATGTAATGAAAACCTGTGCAATCAACAAAGAAACAAAACACGACAACCGCAAAAAACGTCATCAACGTCAGGTAAATACAGAGGTAGCACCATAATACTACGTAGTATTTATATACTCTGAGATAATACAAACCGAGCTATATCTTGTGGTAATCTATCAAACCATTATCACCTCTATATCAAAGTGATACTGTCTTATATGGCATACATGATCGAGTACCAGTTCACTCATCACAAATGTTTACTTCAAGGTAGAACTAGCTCTCGATCTACATTAACCTAGCCTGAAGACATTGAACAGATAAAGAACTTTATTTGTAACATGTCAAATAATTACAGTTAGGTTCTCTAACAAAAATATAAATTAGATTATTAAATCATCGTTAAAGATATTTTCATTTATTGAAAAGTAAATTCCAGATTTCAGGATCAGCGATTTGTTTTTCATCGATACTAAAGAACAATGGGTCAGGTTATATGGAACGCGTCCCCAGAATGTAGCACTATAAGCTATGGTGGAGATTGTTGGCCACATCGAGGGCATCATTTCATTGTATGACACCAAGTCTGGATTCCATGGGAAAAATTAAATCATTAGATATGCTAATCCAGAGTGTAATATATCTATGTGCTAAGTTTCATCCACATCTGATTAGCCATTTTGGCGTAATTTAAAAATAAATATCGACAAAATCTTAAGCATTTATTACTTACATTACTAGGGTCAAGATCAAATATTATTATTATTATTCTTTCCTTTTTAATTGGCACAACAAACAAGTAAACTTACATATTACCTACCTACTATATGACATTTTGTTACATTGCTGTTCTATAAGAGTAATCAGTCCCGTTGTCCACGTATTCAATTAACTAACGGGTAACGTACTTTAATGTTTATTAATTTAAAAGTTAGGCTGAATTATATTACATTTTCCAGCTAATTTGCTGGACTGATATCAATAAAAATTGATACACGCGGTAGCATAGAGCCTAGAGATGGACACGCAATACTTTTTTCTCAGGAACACAGTTGAAGCCACAAGGCACAGCGAGTACTTTAATATTATAAACATGAAAGTGGGTTTCTCTGTTTGTTATATTTTCACAGCTAAGATACTGGATGGATATCGATAAAAATTAGCAGAAAGGTAGCATGGAACTTGGAGATGGAACTGCAATACTTTTTTCACAGGAACATGGATGAAACCGCGATGCACAGCTAGTACCTTAATATGGTCAATGCGAAAGTAGATCTGTCTATTTGTAAAGTTTTCACAGCTATGTTACTGGACCGATATCGATAAAATATCAGCAGAAATATAGCATGGATCCTGGAGATAGCCATACATTTATTTTTCACCTGAAAACGCGATTGGGATCGCTGGTATTGAGTATTCTGTGCCGCAGGGCAAAGCTAACAATAACAAAAAACAATCATTACCAAAGGAACATTTTTGTAACTTAAAATGTGAATATCTTTTTTCTCCCATGGAATTCAGACTTGCTGCCATAGAATAAAATAATGTGCTTGACGAGACCTACAATTACCACTATAGCTCATCGTGCTACAGTCTGGGGACTTTTTTACCCATTATCCTATTAATATATAGAAGCGCTCGTGGTGTAGCACGATTAGCCGTTCTTAATCGATCGGCAAGTTAAGCTACCACCGTCGTGGTCGGTACCTGGATGGGTGACCGCCTAGTGGTATTTCAAATCGAGCGTTTCCGTGCTTCGGAAGGCACGTAAAGCCGTTGGTTCCGGTTATCACTTAATTGTGATGGTCGTTAAGCTAGTTGGAGGCCTTCTAGGCGGCTTGAAACCCAGTAGGTTGACCATTAGCCTACCTCCACCGATCCACAGTGGGCATGCTAGGTGGAGTATTACCCATTCCCTTTCACCCTCATTTGTGAAAGGAGGCCTGTGCTCAGCAGTGGGACATTATAGGCTGATGATGATGATGATGATGATTAATATACACCCCAGGCTATTACTTCGCTAAAGTTCATGATCCTCTTTCTAACTCTATTATTAAAACTTTTGTATCATCAATTTTACAACTTAAGAGCGAGTTCAATTATTAACATCCAATGAAACACCTCTAAAATTAACCGTACATACGTAGTCCCGTTCCACAAGAACACTGCATAAAAGACAGTTAGTTCCACCTGACGCTCATGACGTCACGTTCAGGCAATACAAACATTGCATCTGCGCAAAAACTACGCAACAGTCACGCCCCCCGACAATAACG
Source organism: Polyploca ridens (assembly GCA_951394255.1). Lineage (NCBI taxonomy): Eukaryota > Metazoa > Arthropoda > Insecta > Lepidoptera > Drepanidae > Polyploca > Polyploca ridens. Next base: position 5,057,121 of record OX596253.1, read on the forward strand.
ACTGCTATAAATAAAACGCTATTCATCGCTGTCGCTCTTCCTGGTCAGATGATGGCAGACCTTGGATGCGCACGATGCGAAGACACATCACGATACCGTCGGTACACATTTGATAATGTCAGATTATTCTAACTTACGATCAACGTGAGTGATAATGGTTCTAAAGACGTTTAAAAATATTTGGGGTAGCTAAAGTTTTGAGAAGTAGATTTGGAGTTATGATATTTAAACTCTACAAGCTGTCTATAGTAAAAATCTCAATATATTTTGCCAGCTGGCGCAGTTGGTTAAGGTTCACCTTACGCGCCGCAGGTCGTGGGTTCGATTCCCACACAGGACATGCATTTGTGTGCATGAACATGTCTGTATGTCCTGAGTCTGGGTGTAATTATGTATATTAAGTATGTATTTACAAACAAAAAGTATGTATTATATCAGTTATCTTGTTACCATAGTACAAGCTCTGCTTAGTTTGGGGTCAGATGACCGTGTGTGAGGAATGTCCCAGGATATTTATTTATTTATTTATTTATCTTCTGAATTACTTATTATGCTATCAGAAGAAAAATCTGTAGATAATTTCCTACTTCATGGTGCTCCTATTCAGTCTCCAGCGCGTAGGCCGCTTCAAATTGAGCAATAAATAGAATTTTGAGCTTTAAACAACTATTGAAATAGATATTTCAATAGTTGTTTAAAGTCTATCAAACGATCTAAGTTATTACCAGGATATACCCAGTTTCCCAATAACGCTGCAATAACAAATAAAACAATCTGAGTTGTAGTTGATAAGATCTATGTATAAATAAAAACCAGATAGCGGAACATGATAATATTTTATACTATAGGAATTATAAAAGAAATTAATTTATGTTCAACAAGAGGAATTAACGATATACATACCATACAGGAAAAGACAATAAAAACGTTAGGGAAACGTTAATTAAGCATACCAATTAGTTTCAATTTCATTTCATTTATGAAATTACATAATAGACAAATACTGTATTTCATGAGAAAAAACAAAACAAAATTATTTGTTTCGAATACATTCAGGTTAGTGGTTCATAGTTGCGTCATTATGAGGGCATGCAATGCTCCATACAAGCTGTAATATTCCTCACAACAAAATAAAAAATAACGATTATGAAACTTAATGCAACGGCATAAAGATAACAAAAATAGGGACAGCAGCAAAAACAAAGTTGTAATAATTACAAAAATAATTTGCTATGGAGTTAGCCCGGGACATCGCAGTGACAATCTTGAATCTGACCTTCTTCGTATTTCTCAACCTTTTGTATCACATATCATACATGTAGATTAAACTGAGGACACATCCAGTAAAGATATATTAGCTGACCTAGAAACTGAGATGAAGAAAGATGTTAACGTTGACAATGCTAAAGATGACGTACTACTTATACTAATAACTATTATAACAGGATAGCTGCTTATATTGACTGATTATGAAACTACATAATTAGCTTGACAGGATCATAAAAAAGGAATCAGTGGAGCAATAACAGTCTATCATGTCGTTACAATAGACAATGTCATTGTACCGGAAAAAGAGTACTATAGTACAGTAAGCTCTAGATCAACCTTCAAGAATAATATCTGAATTGAAAAGCATAAAACAGATAACGTAAGTAAAGTAAATATAATAAATACTAATGATGAAAATGTTAATAAGGTATGATTATCTGTAAATTTGGTTTGGTTTTTATTTTAAAGGCGACTTTAGTCACTTCATGAGACACGAACAAAAATAGGAAATCTTTTTTTTCATTAAACTAGTGCTAGAATACTGCAGATTAGGCTATTAACATAATACAAGATCGGCATATTAATAATTTCCTTAACAATAAAAATACTACTTTATTACAACAAAGACACAAAGATGAGATAAATTAAATTTAAATAGATAGACAAAGAAGACAGCATAAATAGGTTTTTATGATCATTATGTAAGAGCACGGGGCTCATTATAACTTACAACTCGATTGCCTTTGAACCAATGTGCGCTGTCGACTAAATTCATGTTGTTTGATACTATTGCATTGATAATGTAGTTTTGAATGAAACATTCATTTGAATGGAATAGTTTGCGCTGTTGTTATGTTTTATTCAAGAATTTCAGCCATATGACAATAATATTACAATTGTGTTCCAATGAACTATCAGTGGTGTCAAAATTGACAGATTTTAGTTTTGGTAACTGTAAAATCTGAATAAAACAACAGCGCAAACTATTCTATTCAAATTAATGTTTCATTCAAAACTACATATACATTATCAATTTTATAATAACAGACATGGTTGATTAAAATAACCCTATGCAAATACTACATTTATTGCAGCAATTTTGTGGTATGATAACAGAGTTCTGTGAACTACTATCAGTGAAAATCAGAGAAAATGTAAAACCCGATCTTTATTTGTTATTGTTATTATCAACTCTGGTAGTAAATTTTCCAGATAACGTTTCTTTTAAGCTAGCAACTGGCAAAATTTCTACATGGTTTCATCTGTGTAGATTTCGTCAGATCTTTTTTTGTCTTGTACAAATAATCAAACTGAGTTTAATTGTTCATTTGATACCCTCTGGACAGTTTCACGTTGAGGCAAACATTACTGCGCATCTAGAAAATTAAAAATAGTCGTAAACAGATCGTTGGCTAACAGTGTTTTGCAGAAAACATTGCGGTTCCGATAAATGATGAAAACAGGGAAGTTTATGTTGATAATACATGCTTTGTTTTTATAGAGTTTACCAGTTTTTAATGAACTATTCTACGCAGAAGTTACAAATAACAATTTGGTTGTTTTTCTCAAACAAACTGTATTAAAACTTTATAATTTGCTACTCCTTCCTGACCTAAATGAATGCCTAATATACTAAAGTAAGAGTCCCTGTTATATAAAAATGACCTTTAGCTACAATTATAACTTACAAAGCAGCAGTTTCATTCTAGAATAAGTCAATTACTAAAGAATACGTTATGGCTCCTATTTTCAATAAGAAACAATGCTAAGAAAATCAACGAGTGGAAAACTTCAAGATTGATAAATGCTTCACACGCTTTCGTTGGACGTCATCTACCAATAAAGGGGTCTATTAAGAGAGTTGTATGTCACTCGCAATGAATAGTGCATGTGACAGGCAATGTGACTGAGATATTCAAATGGAATAATTTGTTCCTTGCAACGTGAATAAAACAATCCATACAATTAAATAACGTGTAACGAAAGATGATTGATCAAAGACACGAGTGTTAAAAGAGAAGCTAATAAGTGATATGAATAATAGTGTAAAATCTATACAGTAGTGTAACTAAGGCACTTCACAAATCGTTTTTGTTTGATTAGTTATGGCTAATTTGTTGTTCGGATTCAATGATTCAAAAACTTGGGAAATATCAGAATAAAAGAAAACAATTTAGAAATAATTAAAAAAATGGATAGTGAATCATCTTTCATGTCCCATAAACGAGATTATGTTTATGATATCAATTAATCAATTAAACTACCCTGTACCTAAGTATACAGTCCAAATATAAATAGAGAAGTTACAAAAATGAATGCAAAAGTTTTGCAACAATATCTACTCGTCCTAAAATTTCAACTCTTTATGTAGGTATAGCCAAAACATCAAGCAAACATAATTGTAACATAACAAAATAAACGTACTAAGATAAATAGATGAAAGAAACAAAAATATACGTAAATATAAAGCGTTAAAAACATGTAAACAGTACAAAGTACGAAATTGGAGTAATGTACCTCTTGTTGTTTAATATGTCTCACAAACATTTCAGTTTAGATTTATTACAATTTGTCCTGGAAATCAACGGCGTTGTGTTCTTTGTATTTCACGAATAATATTATTATGTACTTTCAATTGGTAGTCTGTTTATTCCATAAATACAGTAACATTGATTATTTTATGCAGACAAATTCAAGCGAAAGAGTAAGAGAGTAGGTTTTTCTATGAGAAGCATTTAAAAAAGACATATGTGATATTAATAATAGGTAATAACAATAGCATAGGACATCAAACAGCTTGAAAAGGGCAAAATCGTGATCGTTCACTCACACTGAGGTTAACCTTTGTTCAAATTGTCATACACGGACATCCTGGCTCTTTGCCAAAATAAAATCGCACGACGACTTTAAAGAATTGATTGTACACAATATTTGAAGTACTCAGTCAATTGTTTACGGAAATAAAATGTGTGGTATGCTAATCATGTGCAAAGTGCATTTAAGTTTAGTGCTCTCAAAACATGTTGTATTACCTCAAGACAGCGCAGCGGTCATACATTTTTGCGTACCTATTGCAGTCGCATTGATGACAATAATAATTGGTGTAATGCCAAAATGTCTGAGAATTTTAATGAGAGTATGTATTTACTTATTACATTCACACTTTCTTGGAAAGAGGATAATGCTCTTTATACATAAATCTTTAAAAATCCTCATTTACTCATTTGTTTGTAGTACTTCTCAGAGAAGATACATTATTATTATACTTTTATAATTGCACATATTTAAGCATGGCCATCAAAAAAATAACATCTTCAAAGTGACCCGATATTTGTATTGATATGGAGTAAGCATGCATTAAAAGAAATATTAATTAGGTGCAACACTAAATAATCAACAGACAACAGGTCATTGACGTTTGTTACAAGTGTTTACTTGAGACTGATTCTACTACATAAAAGTCAATGCTAAGATAAACGTGAACTATATTTCAGTAGTTGAACTCACAAATAAACTATTTCATTTAAAGAACCATCACACTATGCTATCAACACACCAATTACAGTTATGAACCTTAATTGAAACGCATGTTCGTAATAATAAGGCCACTCCGAGCGTTATATTTTATCATATATCGAAACAATTTGTATTTTATTAATCGTCAATATGCCTGTAATTGATATCGTTTCAGTGTCTATGCTTCACGATGCAATGAAGTTGAGTGTCGATTGTCTTTTAACATTTTGAACTTTGATCTTTTTATTAGAATCATTCTATTCTCCTTTAGATCTTATGCCATCTACAATCTAGGTACTTTTAGCTTTATTACTGTATTTTGCTGTATTGATATTATGATAGGTTTACAAACAACCTACATTTTCAAACTATATTCAAAACATTACAAAAATGACTGACGGCTCGGAACGCAATTGCGGAAGACGCCTGAGCTATATCTATAAATTTTTTCATCGTTCACTCTTGTAATTAATTGATAGTTAGAATTGTTTATAAGTGTTATGAGACTATGAGTTGTATAATTTATGAGTATTGCGTTACTGATCTACTTATTAGAATTACGTGTCGTATTTGATGGATAATCGGTGCTAGATGGTAAACTGATATGCACGTTATCGTTATAATCACAAAGCATAATTTTGTTATAAAAGAATACGTACAAGCTAAATGCTTTCCAACTTTAGAATAATAATCTGTATATAGTCTTAAAGCTACTGGCTACTTAAAATGTCTTTATGTCATAAGGTGCAGTAGGTATATCCACGATTTCTCTCAAAAAGCGGCGGCTAATGACTCGCTGTATTACAATACGGCTAGCCGTGTTGAAGAACGCATGGTGCCAAATACATTCCGGCGGATTTTCATTCAGGCACATTCAATCCGGCTTATCGTCGAACCGCTGCATTTCAAAACGGCCCTGTTTTTGATAACGGCTAGCCGTAATGTAATAAGGCGGATTATACAATCTGACTGCGACATATATACTAGAACGTTAAACCAATATCCATTAATGCCAAATTCAAAAATATGTGATTCATGAGTGACAATGTTTCTAATAAGCAATCTCATTGCATAACAATCGGCACTTACCAACCAGCGGACGAAATTCCAATTGATTTTCCATTACCTGGATTAAATGTTTTAGAATCCAACACAGCTGATCTTTCGCAGCATTGGATTTGTTTATAAGAATATGTTACGTACTAGGAAGTGCATAACAGAGTATGTGCATAAGAATAGATGTTTATTTTGAGTTAACCGCCTCGTGCCACTGTTTTGCCCTAAACATCCTCATCGGAAGGTTTCTGTTATGTTGTACTATCTATCGCTATGTAACAAATGCTAGATTTTCGTTATTCAATTTCTAATAGATGGAAAGTAAATAAATTTAATCAGCATAGATCTATCTCGGATTTTCTGTACGCAGATAAAAGGAACAGTGGCCCTGATTCTGTTGTTCACAACTAAACTAATTTTAATGTCACTATGTCTCTTTCTAACAAAGAACATAAGAAAATGATGTAAGAAATTTAGTCCTGTCAAATTAATCCAATGCTTGTTTTCAATATAAATTTAGTCGCCATCTATCGCGGTCACGCCTAAATACACGCAAAATAAGACGGCAAAGATTAATTTGACAACTTAAAATATGTTCTATCCTTTTTCAATCATGTTCGTAAGAAAGAGATGAGATGTGACTAAAATTAGTTAAGTGCGATTTACAACAGAATCGGCACCAGTCTCCCATCAATAAGAAACCATTTAGATTTCGGCTAATTGTATTGAAATCGTGATTGATTATCCTTTTATCAACAAAATCGTAAACATCCATTTGTGTTCTTCAATTTTAAAAACATTCGGACGGTGCTAAAATAACATTACTGTCTTTCTTCTGTAGAGTTTTAAAAGAGATACCAACCACCTTAGAGTCAGAGACAAAGGACAATTAAATAATGCTGATGAATTAAAAATTAAAAATAAAATGAATGGTCACTTACCAACATGTGATAGGCTCGTGAGATCGGATTCTGAAATAGAAAAAATATGCGTGAAAACAATGCAATAATGAATGCGTGCAAAAACATACGTACTTAACAAAGGCATTGATGTACTACATGAACAAAATTATATAATTAAACACATGCTTTGTTATAGTTTACTGCTGTTATTAATAATCTTTAAATTATATGATAAATAAAGTACTTTTGTTAGAATTTGCTATGAAAATTATAAATAGCATTCTACAACTTTCTGTTATTTTGGAAAGATCTAGTGCAGTTTTTGATGATTTAGTATTATGTTGATATATTTGTATCCATACAGTAATGTAAGTAAATATCGTCATAATAACACTGTAATAACATAAAACATTTAAATAATTAGAAAGTTTATAATCTTATTGAATGTTTTAGTGTTATAGTATGGAAGACTGTAAGAGTAACTAATGTAATTCTTTAGCTTTTTTAGCATTTATTGAATAATTATTGGACTAGTTTAACATTCTCGCTACTTTGCCTTCTTGATTTGCGTTCTATATACTAGTTATTATTTTATTTATAAGCAATGATTTATATGAACACAGAATATCTAGGCAAAAACAATGATTTTAAAATCACACACAATCACAACAGACTCAACAAAAAATATAAGCAGGATGTCTAATGTAGTCTTTCTTAAACGTTTAGTTCCGCAGTAGCCTTTTAGTTAAAATATTGTATAATCTAATATTACCTATATTAACTTCAACTTCCTATGAATTTATCAGAATTTATGTAAATTGGATGCAGTCCAATCCCTCACATACAAAACTAGTATAGATGAGGACACGCGATTATTTTGAATAAAAAAATGATCAGTTTCCTGATATTTATCGGTTTCCTTAATTATTAGCATTTTGTTGTTCATTGTTATGCTTACAAAATAAGTTATTTGTTAAAAAAATCTTATTTATACAAGCTTTTTTTGAGCGACTGTACTTTTTGTTGACTGTACTTGCATTGTCATCCATTATACTAATGTATACCAAATATCAAGTCAATCCGAATACTGGAAGTGGATGAAATTCGACTTGCAAGATTACACCCGAACAAACATACATACATTGCAAGCTAAATAAAAGCTTGTAAAAAATACAGATAAATTCCGTAAAAAAATATGAGACAGATAAATCAACATACATAATTACAAAAATAGGTATTTCTTTCCCTTAAATTAAGGACATTCAGTAATACAGGGAAATTACAAAACGTATACATGTACACTTTTTGTTTCGTTGTAAATTTTCTACGGTAAAGATCCTTGGATGATGTTTCCTCGTGATTTTCTTTTGAAATGTAAATACCCGTCGCTCATAGAATATTAATAAGCTTCTATTGTATTACCATATCACATTCCTAATCAGGTATTCAATGGAAGACTGAAATTAATGATGGTTATTAGCGATGATTTATCCTGCTAATGATTAGGTATATCCAAAAATAAATATTTGATTTTTGTCAGACGTGACCATAAAATACCTATAATAAAGTACCTATTACTAAATATAGGTTTTTTTTTTGTTTTTACTGTTTATAGGCCTGTGTTTGACCGTATTCTCACCATGGTAAGTGACGATGCGGCCGAAGGTGGTAAGCACACAAAGCCTAGAAGGAACTGGCTCTCAAGTGCAGCTATCGGAACACACCGAAAGGTGCTTGGCGACAGATTTTCAACTTGAGGGTGGTAGCCAGCCAGGCGGGTACTACAAAGTACCCTACCACCGTGCTATGGTTTCCTCACGATGTTTTCCTTCACCGAAAGCTCAAGCTCATTGTAGGAATCGAACCCGGGACCTTCATCTCGGTATCCGACGTCACTACCACTGAGCTATCATCGCCTTTGACCTATCGCCTAGGTACCTATCTTAAATTTATATTAAAAGGCACCTATTTGATATAATATTTTCGTCATCTATAATAAAAATATAATAACCTATACTAATAATAATAAATATAATAACGATGAAGCACTTTTTGTTTGTTTGTTTAAACGCTCTCATGGAACTACCCGTGGGATACGAAAAATTATTTATGCCAGGGACGCGGGTGAAACCGCGAGGGGAAGCTAGTTTATTATTATAAAGTAAATTGATATAATTTTTCATTTTAATAATCAAACAATCTATGCTATAAAAATTACAAGAGGTCACCCTGCACTACCAAACGTTTCGACAAATACGAGTCAATGTCTCGAAAAGTCCCGACTGCAAAAATGTCATTCAAAATTATATTTTATATAACAATAACCATCTTAATTGAAATGGCGTCGTGTTTTTAATTAAGTCTGTTCATAAATATACCACCATTTAACTCGAAAAGGACACATTTGACGCGTGTAATGTAGGCACAGAGGATTGTTATGGTTATAGTAATCTGTGATGTAGGTACGTGATAATTAAGATCAAAACATCAAAATTATGTAGATTGTGATGTCTCTTGTGAAATAGAGCGATAATATTACGCTATTACTGATAACTTCTATAAACTCCATGGGTTTTTAATAGTTGAGAATAAAATTATTTTTTTATAAGTTTATATTACATAAATTGAAAACTGTTTTACAAAAAACAGCAAAATTACGGAAACAACGTCCGAACGAACGAAAACCTTCCTATGAAAGTACCTTCGTTATAGAATTAGTTGTTTACTAGAATAGCCCAATATCAGCTCCTTTTATGATAAATCATTTACCGTCCAATCGGTTCGCCTCTGGAATGCATTGCCGGTTTCAATAAAGAGAGCGCCATCAGTATTTAAAGATTATGTTAAAAAGTTCTATCTTTCTATAAACTAACTAACTTCTTGCTGCTATGAATGTTTTTATTGCCTAGTACCTATATTTATATGTATCGTAGTATAATATTTGGTTTGTATTTATTTGTACAGTATCTATTATATTCCTATACTTATATATATATATATATATATGTAAATTATTTTTATATGTATTTAATATATTTTTTAACTATGTAAGTACTTATTTTATTTATTGATTTATCTTTTTTATTTTCTTTATCATAAAATGACACCACCGTCTTTTATAGTATATTGATTCCTCTCCATCCAAAGGTTGTCTGGAAGAGATCGCTTCTTAGCGATAAGACCGCCCATTGTACAGTAATTAATTTTAAGTACTTTTGTTCTCTTTTTATTGTTTTTGTTTTTTTGGTGTGCAATAAAGAGTTATCTATCTATCTATCTATCTACAAAGCTTTGCATCCTACAAAAGAAATGATAAGTGGTCATTCTGATCCACAGGGGGTACGATAACAATAACAACTAATAATAACTAGAGTTATCAACTCTCACACAGGCCCCGCCTTAACCCTTGACTCTTTTATCGTACGTAGCGTTATCAGGACGGAAGAGCCCCACGCCCTCCATGTTTTTATGATCCGACATCGGATGAGAGTGACGTGTTTACTCATTTCTAGTGGAAAAACGGGTGGCTTATTTCATCACTCGGGTTAAGACGGCCAGCGGTTTTTTAATCTGTAAACAGACACTTTGGTGGTCATAGGGAGAAAGAGGTCTGATAATTATGTCCCAGGATAAAAATTATCCTATAATACTCGAGGATAATGTAGCTTAGTATGTTTTTTTTATACCACTAAGGTGTTAAACAATTATACGGCCTGCCTGATGATAAGCAGTTACCGTAGCCTATGGACGCTTGCAACACCAGAGGTATCACTCGCGCGTTGCCGACCTTGAAATCTCTTCACACCCTTATGTGAAAGAATTTTTCAAATCCGACTGAGAGATTGTGACTTGGACTGTGGAATGAGCTCCCCGCCGTGGTTTTCCCAATGGAGTACAGCATGGGGTTCTTCAAAAAGGGTGTGAAGAGATTTCTGCAGGGTCGGCAACGCGCAAGTGATACCCCTGGTGTTGCAAGCGTCCATAGGCTACGGTAACTGCTTAACATCAGGCGGGCCGTATGCTTGTTTGCCACTAAGTGGTATAAAAAAAAAAAAAACAAAAAAAAAAAGATTAAACAAACAAACAAAGAAACTTCCGCTTGATGAGTATGCAATACTACCGCTTTCAAAATAGTTTTTTATTCAATGAATATTACTACTGATACTTGTTGTAATTCTCAGAGAGTTGCTATGCAAAATTACTCAGTGTTTCAATTACTCGTTTGAACCATAAATATTATGTATTGGTATTTACGATAACTTATTAACTTGGTTGTTTATAAATTATGAATTGACAGGGCGAGGCCCTATCTCGATAGGTCACCACTATACATAAAAAAAATGCTCTAACGTCCAAGTTACTGTCCAAATTTTACTTTGGCAATCCGTAATAAGTAAATAAGTAGTGAGTGGATACGAACATTAATTTCAACGATTATTTTATAATGCTATGACATATGTAGACTGAATGAAAAACCTTGTGCCACGTTCTTAAAACAATAATTCAAAATATGTGTAATATGCATATTTTGAATTATTGTAGGCACATTACTTTAAATACCTCGCATTGTTATGGTATGTAATTATCATCACTTTGCGGCATAGGAAAAACGTGTCGCGGGCAAACCAGCTCGTAAGGGACATCTAGAGGAAGACATACGTGCATGTGCACTTTAATTACATTGTATGTACTTAAATGGAATATGGTTCTTATATGACAGTAATCAGCTCTATTGATAGTATGATAATATGTAATTATAATGTATGTGTTTTTAAGGCGATGATAGCTCAGTGGTAGTGACGTCGGATACCGAGACGAAGGTCCCGGGTTCGAATCCTACAATGAGCATGAGCTTTCGGTGAAGGAAAACATCGTGAGGAAACCATAGCACGTTGGTAGGGTACTTTGTAGTACCCGCCTGGCTGGCTACCACCCTTATGTTGAAAATCTGTCGCCAAGCACCTTTCGGTGTGTTCCGATAGCTGCACTTAAGAGCCAGTTCCTTCTAGGCTTTGTGTGCTTACCACCTTCGGCCACATCATCACTTACCATGGTGAGATTGCGGTCAAACACAGGCCTATAAACAGTAAAAAAAAAATGTTTTAGAGTGAGGTACGCTGTAATCGATGGATATGCACGTTTTGGGACTTAAAAAACGACCCCAATCACTACTAGCTCCTCATGAGCGTGATTTGATTCCTTTATCTCCGATACCAGCAATCTGATCCCAAACGAAGTTGAAACGATGATGTGAACTCAGGAGTGTCATCGAATTCCGTAATGAAGTTCGATATGCGGCATCGTTGGAGATGAAAAACGTCGTGTGAAAATCGTAGCACGGTGAAGAGGTTGAAAATCTACCAAGTACCTACCTGTCAGTCTAAAATTTCCATCTTGTATGTGACAGTGGTAAAAAGTCTGTAAATTATGAACATTTGCAATACCTAGGGAATTACCAATATATTGCTGCCATTTGATGCTTGGACAGCAATTGGCACTCAAGTGCAGCTGCCAGAATACACAAGTAGGTGTTGCCAACTTTTACAAAACCTACATGGCAACTGGCTCAGGTCTATAATTCAGTGTCTTACAGAAATTACTTGGTAAACTAAGTAAGTAAATCCCTTGTACGAGGTTAGTTACCATAGGTTACTAACAATCCATTTCGACCCTCAAAACTACGGTTCTTTCCCATTCCATTTTACCAGGAAAAACCTGCGTGTAGAATTGAAGGTCTTTATGACTACCTAGCGGTTAAATACCTTAGGTATGAAAGGTCAATCAGGTAACTAGATATATGTAGATATAGTATTGCGTAGGTGTGTCTAGCTTACCTAGCAATGGCGCCGCTATAGTATTACAAAATGTAACCGCAGTAAGTATAATTTATCTACTTACTCGTTATTGTTACTGACAAAGGATTGTACTGTAAGGAAGTCGGTGTTTCTATGTCACGTTTGCGGATTAATTTTATTATAAAATAAATAAAACTTCCATATAAAAGAAAACTTGAAAAAAGAAAATTTTTCAACGTGAAATACTGACATTAAGTTACCTACATTGATTAGATTCAATTCCGCATTTTCCCGATGCAATATTATCAACTAAAATAGACATAAAAATACAAACAATAATGTTGTAACTGAATGATACAAACAGTGGAAAATTATTACAGGTTTATTCATTATTAAATAATATTTTTCTGAATCAGCGTCATCGGGTAATCTCATGGCATCACGTCATTATTTTGTTACATGATACATTTAACTGCGTACTCGTATTATACCACGCCGAACAAGGTCACAAATATTATTGTCTTATATTTACTGTATATATTTATATCATTTAATTCTAATATGGATAAGCCTTTGTTCAAATAAACAATAAGTGTAGGTACAATTGTTGTTTGCTGTAAAAATTTCTTGCAATGCCATCCTTAATAGATTTCAAATTACTTGCACAAATAATGTTCTCAGATCATTAAGTGCATACGGCCTGCCTGATGGTAATTTATTATTAGAAAAAACATTAGAAAAACTCGTAACGGGGTGGAAAATCCTGGGACTTAAACCATATTGTATCGAAATTTTTCTTGGTGTTCTGAGCGCATAAATTGATGATGATATTTCTGTCCATGATTGATTGATTGATTCATCATCATCATCAGCCTATAATGTCCCATTGCTGAGCACAGGCCTCCATTCACAAATGAGGGCGAATGGGAACAAGCAGAAGCTTTCAAGCCGCCTAGGAGGCCTCCAACTAGCTTAACGACTATCACAACGAAGTGATAACTGGAACCAACGGCTTTACGTGCCTTCCGAAGCATGGACTGAAATATAGAAAAGGGGAAAGCTATAGGGATGTTGCCTGGGTAAAAATATAATAATTCTAATTAGTCCGTCAGTTAGATTATCAAAAAATATTGGACACGTTTTTTTGTTTTACCAAATCATTCCCAATTGACGAAGATAAAGCGCGACTAAGTTCGGGAGTGGGGGCTCGTGACGTCACTTGTTACTAAAAAGTGTACCACACTGTGACGTCACGCGGAACTTCAACACACGATATCTTCGTATTTTTTTGTTTAATTGACAAAAGAAAAAATACGTGTCTAATATTTTTTGATAATGTAAATGACGGACTAATTAGTTTTTTTTCAGGAAAGTAGCCTATTGTAAACTTAGTCACAGTAGGCACAGTGTTTCACTGCTTACCGTGCGTATATCCCGTTATATAATGAAGTAGGTAATGAATAGTACTTACATAAATTATGATGTACTACAACAGTTGCGCAAGATCATATTTTCCATGAATAATGAAGTCAGTTCATGTGTCATTTGTCTTATCAGTTTCAATTACGTTAGTGTCTTTTATGAAGATTAATTATGATATTACGTTGTCAGAGGGTTAACTCAACTATCCAAGGAATCAAAGGTTTTGAAGACATTTGAAGACATACATACATTGAAGATATAATTGTATTCCACGTTTTAGTCCATGATGTGACATTCAAATCGGTTCAGCAATAAAAATATAATTGAGGCATTACACATTTATCCTTATCCTAACTAATATATATTATACCTATTATAAATGCAAATAAGAAATTTGGCACGCAGATAGCCTATGTGTATGTAGAAGGACATAGGCTAATGCGGCTGAAACCGCGGGGTACAACTAGTAATATAAAAGGATGTTTATTATGGGCCACCTTTGAACTTTGACAAACAACTCAATTCGTTTGTATGATACATCGAACAAGGTAAAAATAATCGAGTCAAGGTTTATGGTGTTGTTAAACAATCGATTTTACTGCAATGCAACAGTATCGATTTATTGAATCGATATTATGGAGGAGAAATAATGAGAACTTGAATACATCCTTAAATAAATTATAATATTGAATCACCGAACTTTTACCACGTTCTTTGTATTACATTACTAGATGTCCCCCGTGGTTCCACCTGAGTTTCTTGGTTAAAAAGTAGCTTATGGCCTTCTCCATACCATCCGGCTATCTGCGTGCCAAATTGCGTAGCCATCGGTTCCGCAGGATAGTCGTGAGAACAACAGACAGTGTATATATTAGGTACTCTTTCTATAAAGCAGTAATAGCACAGAGTATACGGATTTAATTCTCTGTGGTAATTATATGTACTCCACCGCAACATAATACCCATCGTTGTTTCATAACTCTTATAAGAACAAGGAAAAATGCAATTGAGGAGTTCCCCGAATAAATGTGATTTCAGGATAACGTAGGCAACCATAGATAGTTAGTGCCTACCGTACTACGATTTTAAGATTTAAGTTAGGTAGGCAGCCTACCTAACTTAATGATTCTGAGAAGTTATGTTTAAAATAAAAGTTTACTCTTTCAGTATATTTATTTTTATTTGAATGCCTACCTTGATTCCAAAATAAATAAGTTTTCGTAGGCTTAATTTATTAAATCTTATACTATCTATACCTACATCAAATGAGAAGTGTTGATTCTTTACTACATAACTTATTATTTAAGATTATTATTAGGTATTTGGTAAATCTGCCATATTATTTTGTTCTGTTACTCAAAGTCAAAAGGTTCTCAATAATAAATCGCTATTATTTTGTAATTTAGAAAAATAATAGGTAATTTTTATTTATCAAAAATACTGTCGTAGCGTACTGGGTATTTACGCTGTATATCAGTTCATAGTATTCCCAACGGTAAATAACAGTATAATTATTATGTTTCCCTGAATATGGCGGATACTGCTAATTATGTTCCATTGACGTAAGTAACACTGGGGCCATGAGCGCTCAGAGGCAGATGCAAAGAGGAAGAGAGGAAGATCGGTCGTTGGGGTCACGACTCATCGTGCGATGGTGCTGGGTGAGGTATCACACTTCTCCCGGGACGAGCTTTGGAGGGGGCTTAAGCACGCATTCTGAACCGAGAACCCTCTACAGCGCAGATGGTGATCACCGTGGGGTTTTAGTCAGTACTCCGGCATAACTTTTGGCCGCTCCCTCCGGGCGTAATAGGTAGGTATTCTTTCAACATACCTAATTTATTTGACTTATTTTATTTTATGTTCCCTCTGTGCTCATTGTTCATTACTTTTTAATTTAGTGACTGGCTGTACAATCTACAAGTCATTAAAGTTTATTTAGTTACGTTTTTAAAATAGCGTAGGTAATATCCGGTACGTAACCGATTATTCGTGATCTTTATGTAACTAATGTTTGTTTTTGAGACTCGATAAAAAATCTTCAAGTCTTCCTCGAAACATAATAACGTAGGTAAGTACTGCAAAGTCTATAAGCAAAAAAGCCCATGTCGGACTGGCCATATAGTCGAGGTGATGGCGTTTGCCAGCCGGGCCTTGGCTAGCCGCAGCCAGGCGGTAGGTAGGGTAGAGAGCCCGCGCAGACTAGGGCCCGGCTCTTGCGATCTACCTACATGTAAAATGATAGTTCATAGGTACTTGAGAGAAAAATTATAATGCCGATTGTATCCCGGTCCCGTGCCCGGGCTTTTGGGGAGCATTCTGGACCCTTACGGCTCAGTCTGACCCTGTAAAAGTCTCATCTAGCATTTACGTTACGTAATCTGCAATGAAAATGGTCGGAAAACTAGATGACAAATCTGATAACGTCATAGGTTTGGAAATCAATGGGTGATTTACATTTGTCTCAGCTATGAATGGTGGACGGGTGAGAAATATGTCACGGCATTTACTATTTACTACCTACGCTAATTGGATTCAACTTCATACATACATAACAGAGATGACGTCATCCTTGACGCAGGTAAATCCTGTAACGTTGCTTGTGTTGTGATTTATGAGTTTATGAGGCTTCAATTTCTTCATATTCAGATGATTGGTCTTTATTAATGTTGAATAGGCAGAATATTATAGAAAATATAAGTAAGTAAGTAAATTAGGTAGGTACCGTAGGTTAGGTAGGTACGTCTACACGTGCCACCTATTATATCACCTATATATACCGACTAACTATACCTATGTTTAGAAATCCTTATATTAAATCTTCATAAAATATCCTTGAAACCAAAGGTTAATAGGATATTAAGATAATATAATTGAATAAAATAGTTATAATAACAGAATAAATCTAATGATAAAGTTACCAAATATTTTTAAATAATTGATATGGCGATACTATTGCCATCTAGCGAGGCGTCGCCATAACAGATACTGACAGAGACATCTATCTTGTTTTAAACAAACTATGTACCAAACATGTTTTCAAAATGTTTTCTATAAAGTACCATAGATGGCGTTGAACATTCATACATATGATGCGACATCTATTTGACAAAAGTGAAAATAGGATAGTAAATAAAATACAATGAATTTTGTAAGTTACAATGTGTTAAGATAGATGTCGCAACAAATAAAAAATGACGATGAGTTTTATGTAATTTACGTATCTTATCTTAGTTATCTACATGTATTTTTTTATTTAATGGTTTTATATTAATGATTATTGTAAAAAGAAGATGAAAGCTTACCAGTGTCGTTAAGCAGGGCGTTGATATCCGTCGTCGACCCATCGGCCGACATTGCTGTAACAATGAAAAAGAAAACATTAATTTTCTTACTTAAGTAATTTAAGAAAAAATTTTCATTAGCGTAACAATTTCGATTACAGTGAATTTTACTTAATACCTACCATTGTAAAAGTTCATCATCAAAGTTTTGAATTCCTTAGGTTTAGGCAATTTACCTAATTGCCTAAACCTAAGGAAGGTAGGTTACGTAGGTCGCTAAATACCTAAGTACCTAATTAGGTAAGAATGACAGAGTTTTTGGAAAAAGGACGTAGGTACCTATGAACAAACGTTTACACACGTTTACGTAGGTAGGTACATAAAATGCAGATACCTCCCAGCAAATATTGACCTGGGATGTTCTCAAAAATTTACAACGCAATATTTCTCACTGCGTAATTTATTATACCATCATACTACAATAATTGTTTGTTTACAATCATTACATAATTTCAGCGTCAAATTCCAGCAATAGCTGAGTGGAGACAGAAGGCCGAGACAAACCGAGCGTGGCGACTGCGACACGGACACGGTCGTCGGGCGTGATCTGTTGATTTGTCCAATAATGTACTTTATAATAAAAATTATAATTGTCATTATCTAACTGAAAATATTAAGCCGTACTGTACTGACACTTGCTTCCCTCAGTGAAAAGCTTACAGGGAAGATCTGCATCAAAGTGTAAAGGAGATGGGGTTTTATGGTTATATATTCTGTGGATTAGGCCTTGGACCAGCGAGTCTACTGCGTAAAAAATGGTAATGAACTTCATTAAATTTGGCTTCAATTATCTGCAATTCTATTAAACTACTTTCCCTACCCCGGATTCACCCGTTTTATTTTGCTCTTATATTTTTTCCGGGATAAAAAAGTGCCAATTTCATCCAAATTCATAGTATATTTTGGCGTGATAGAGTAACAACCATCTTTACATCCTCACATCCTTACAAATCACATACATTTATAATATTACTAGTATTTATAGGACACGCAAATATTAAACTAGACCATTTTCTTACGCGGCTTCGGTGAACAGCCGAATTTCATACAATCCAGGGCCCACCAATCGGTCTTCGTCGTACCGCATCATTGGATGAAATCATTAATGGTGTTCGTTACGATCACCACCAAAGATACGCGGTAGAGCCCCTGATGTGGGATCGATTAAAAAAAGTTTTGTAAATGGATTTTAAATACAAATAACGCCTTATTTGAGATCCTAAAAAGTTACAAACATTACGATCTCGTGATAAAAAAAATGAAAAAGGTGCGGTTGTATATTTTCAAACACACATGAGTAACAAAAACGATAGAATGAAATAAAAAAATCATTATCTATTTTTTGTATGCAAGTTTGTATGTAGATACCTGCGTATACCTCAATGACGATGCTATTTACATACAAGTAAAATAATTCAGAAGTGGTAGTGGTAGCGTCTTACAACTTTTTTAGACGCCTCGTTAAAAATACATTGACATTTAAATATATTTGCTCATACAGCTAGGTTCTTCGTTTTAAACGTATGCTTGTGTATTCCGAGATTAATTGAATTAACATTTACTGTTATTTTTATAACTTGCCTGTGTTTTTTCGTACTTACTAACTTATTACCCACGTCATGATGTTGGTACAATTATACTGTGTGGTCATATCTACTCTATGGTTTGCAAAATTTGCTAAATTGATATTTTGGATATTGATTTGTGTTGCAACTGTTGTAAGCGTCTATAGATTACGATAACCGCTTACCACCAGGCAGGGCGTATGCTTGTTTGTATGCAAATAGAAATAGAAATAGAAATGCTTTTATTGGTACAATTATCATAAATGTATATCGTACAGATCTCATCTGAAGAATATTATTAACTCGTTGCAGAGTAATTGTCATTATCAGCTAATCCAGTTTATCTAAATTGCATTATTTTATGATAATAGCACTTAATAACCTTTTATCTATCTGTATGCAATAAGTAACATAACAGTTTAAGGAAACCCCCCGCTGAAACATTAATTACAGACAGGTAGAGCGTAGCGTTTATTCGCTCAAAGAGCAGCTCGACTGGGGAAGTACCTACCTCCACCTTACAGAATACCGCAGCCAAATAACTTTATGTTGTGTAAAGTTGTGTTCCTGCACGTGAGTAAGGTCGTATAGAAAAAAAATGATTTAGGTGTATTATTTACACCAATGATATTATATTTACACCCAGTTTCTAGAACCCTGGGGCCTATCACCACTATCTCTAAAACCAATAATTGTCAAATATGAAGGTTTAAAATCTCTATCGTGAAAATTACTCAGTACATTTATAATGTAGGGTACTTAGTTCATGTACTGAGGTATTAGGTATATTACTATGAAAATAATAATGCTTTAAAAAAATCTGCAGTTGTTTTTTTGTATAAATTTAGCTCTCCCAAACAATCTTCAGACTTTTTTACTATACAAAGATGATTAATCGTATGACAAATAAAGATGGCTTTCAATTCATCAAATGTCAGAAGGTGGGTACATAGTAGGTATTTACGCTAAAATTAAATATGATGTTGACAGCAAAAGGTGTACAGTACCTGCCTACTTGTAAAGAATTTGTTGTTTTCATTAGAATCATCCAGGTAGAGATAAGTCTACAATAGGTTTAAATCCAAATAAGTACGTTTTTTATTTGAAAAAGCGGTACATTTTGAATTTTCTGTGTTTGATTTGCTTGATTATCTTACTTTTATTCATGTCTTCTTTTTCTTTTGTATTTATTAATATTGTAAATATTTTATTTAATCTGTAAACATTGTCAGATGAATTAATAAACCACAGGATTTATGATTTGTTTTTGCTGGATGCAATATGATGAGTAAGTAATATAAATGATGAGTTATTTACTCATCGCTAGAGAATCGTCACTGGTTTCATGATGAAGTCTATCAATATTGTCGATCTATGTAGGTACCGTTTGTGATGTACATATAATAAGTTACATTCCAATTGTATTGTTTTTTTATGACGGATATTGTACAATAAAGCAATTTATTATGAAAAGTTACGGGCGTATGGATCGACAAAGCGAGAAGAGTATTTTTTTACCCGACTACCCGGCTTTTTTTTATACCACTAAGTGGCAAATAAGCATAGGCGGGCCGCCTATGAACGCTTGCAACACCAGGGGTATCACTCGCGCGTTGCCTGTAGAAATCTCTTCACACCCTTATTGAAGAAACCCATGCTGTAGTCCGCACAGTTCGAAACAATTCTGGTTTAAATGTGTGAGGATAGACTCCCCGTCGATGGCGAGAGGTGGCCGTAGGCATCAAATCGAACAATTCCTTAGAACACTCTCCGTTGTACAAGCGGTAGAACACAAATAAGGAGGCAAAGTCTCTCCTCAGACTGAGGGGCTCTAAGCCGCATGTGAGCTCGGGATCGTCAACAATTCTGATGGCACGTCGCTGAACCGAGTCTAAAGGCCCAAGCTGGTATCCAGGTGCTCCTGCCCATACATGACAGCAGTACTCCATATGAGGCCGGACCTGCGACTTATAAAGTTGCAGCCTTTGCTCCGATCTGAAGTGCTGCCTCGCTCTGTTGAGCACTCCAAGCTTTTTGGATGCCAGCTTAACCTTGTCTTCCAAGTGACTTCGGAACAAAACGTCGCCAGAAATGTTGACACCAAGGCTCCCGATGCTTTGGTTTATGTTCAAGGAAGTGTACTGGAATTGTGGAGCCACAGACCATGGGGTTTTCTTAGCGGTGAACGCGCAAGCTTGAGGCTTGGTGGGGTTGAAATGGACTAAGTTTAGCCGACCCCAATCGGAGACACTAGTTAGTATACACTCGATTTCAGACTTATCGTCTTCTGTGAGTTACAAAAAAATAAAATAAAAAAACAGGTAATACGGTGTTTTCAGATACGGTGTTTGAAAAGGGCGTGTGACTCGAAAAAGATCCCAGCAAGGTAGGATCGGACCGGACAAGTCAATTTAAAATACAATGACTTTCTAGCGGAGCAGAATCAACCCTATCACCTAAACTAACCCTTGAAATCGTAGGGAAGTGTATTTGCTGACCTTGTTACAGTTTTTGTCGTTGATGTATTTATTATTCGGAAAATTGCGTAATGAAGAAGCAAGTAATAAGGCTTTAGGTACAAGGGGAAGAGATTATGTCATTATTTCCACACCGTAAACTTTTTGTGTCACAAGGAAATACATTTCATTCGTAGAAAAAGATGCAAGTAGGTGTATTTGTACTTATTATGAAATGTAGCTTTTATAGAATACGTCCAACTGTCTGTCTGTCTGTGGGCTGTACCTTATACCCCGTTATAGGTATATTAAATTGTCACAGAATGTGTATTTCTATTGTCGATATACCTAAATGACTTTTTGATTTGATATTAATATATATATTTTAAGGCGATGATAGCTCAGTGGTAGTGACGTCGAATACTGAGAGAAGGTCCCGGGTTCCAATCCTGCAATGAGCTTGAGCTTTCGGTGAAGGAAAACATCGTGAGGAAACCATAGCACGTTGGTATGGTTACTTTATAGTACCCATCTGGCTGGCTACCACCCTCAAGTTGAAAATCTGTCGCCAAGCATCTATCGGGTTGTTCCAACAGCTACACTTGAGAGCCAGTTCCTTCTAGGCTTTGTGTGCTTACCACCTTCGGCCACATCATCACAAGGAACAATATATAAAATAAGACATAATTTTTCAAAGCATAGGTACATAACACATACTTAACTACCTACACTTTTTTATCTTCATGATGCTATAAACTTGATTCGAATCGATTTGCGGTCGAGTTCGATGACAATAACATCTTAATATTGCGGTTTTGATGATATATAACTATTTATATGTAATGGATCTTTTGTATAGGTGTTGTATAAGTTTCACCAAACGCAAGATGACGTTAAATAAGGTATAGTAGCGTTCAATCTTAATTAAGATCCATTAGCTCTCAGCAGGTAGTACAGACATATTAGCTTATTAACTTTTTATTATGTCTACCTAATTTAGTACTATGATAGTACGCTGTGTAGTCCTACGATACGGTTGCTTTTTTAGCCGACGAAAAAACGGAGGAGGTTTACAAGTCGACACGGTTTTTTTATGTATGATCGATCACGCATAACTTTTTACAGAGTAGTTCGATTTTGATAATTCTTTTTTTAGGGATAGATACCTCGACGTTGGTCCCATATAAATTTGGATACAAAAAACCTACCCTAAGGGTGGGAAAATTGGGGTGATTTATTGTTCACTCACAGATTTTAATGCTGAGTTATGTATTACATCATAAAAAATCAAAAATTAAGCATGTAGTAATTAGGAGATTATAGTAAAAAAAATATATAAAATAAAAACTTTTTAATAAAAAAATTAAACCAATATTACAAAAAAAATACGTAGGTTATTGCTCGGACTGCAAAAACTTATAAAATTCAAGTTATATTCAAAATTATTTTTTAATTTTCAGTTTTTTCGGTGGTTCATTTTTTTTTTAAAAAGTTTTTATATATTGTTAACTGTTACCTACTATTGTTGGAAAGGTGTAAATTTTACCATTTTTTTTCTAGGTTCGTAGTATTCAAAAAATAATATTAATAAAAAAAATATAATTCAATTACATTTGTGATACCTACGATGAGCTCGGATTGTTCACGTACTTACCTACTTACTGTGTGGTCAAAAGTATTGACGTCCTATTGATTATGTTTTTGAAAATACAACCTAAAGTAAATACTTCATTCAGTTTTGATTTCATTGTAAACACACATTGTTCAAGTCAAGTGTTTGTTATAAGCTTTTATCTTGAGACTTATTGGAAAAATCTATTTATTTACAGAAACTGTTTTTTACTGAGAAACGCTTGTTATTTGACTTTATAAACCTATATTATAAGGTCGTAATTTGATGAAGTATCAAGAAAATTTAGTGGACAAGAAAAATAATTACAATCATAAAGAACACGTAACGAACCGCCCTTGAACTTTGCATACAGCCTAAGAATAATTTAAATAAGGCTTTATGCAAATAAAACTAGTAAAAAGTTGTGTAATAATTCTTGTCCTACGTGATCAATAATCGTGGCTTTGCTAATGGTGAACAGGTGTGGGGAACAAGCTTGATATATTTTATTTCCATAATATACCGTGTGAAGGGATTAATACATGTGAAGATAAAAATACGAATCGTTTTTCCTTATTTTGTAATTAAAATAATTAATATTGAATGAACGAAGTATCTGAAGCCTACTTTCTTCATTACTAGTTATTGAAATTTTAATCGGACCAGTTTTTTTTTTATTTGCCATTTTAAAATTGGTATAGTAAACGACGTGATTTGGTTATTGCTTTCACCCCCACTTGCAATTTCAATACAAAATCATTCGGTATTATGAAGAACATAGCTTCGATATGAAGTACGAATCTTAAATAAGTATCTTACGTATTAGGCAAAGATTTCATATAATTTTACTGTAATCCATAGAGTAAAAATATTAATAGATCGACTGTACTAGAGATGCCTTGAAACGAAGAGCGCGTTAGTTACGTTGTAACTATTTAGTAATCAATGGCATAGTTTTAACGACTAAAATACATATAATGAATACCAATTTCTCGTTTTTTATCGATACTTTTACCGAGAACAAATGACAAGGAACGCATATCGACATTTTGTCTGACTGTAAATCAACTAGTGTACGATATATCTGTGAATGCATCTATATGGAAACTCCTCACGCTTCGCACAAGATTACACTATCACTCTATAATATTCTAACTCTATGGTATAGTCAGATGACTAACATTGCTCTAGGTCATAAACTACCCAAACCCAAGTCAATCGGAAGAACAAAACGAAATATAAACAAACGTGAGGTCAATTCAATAGATTTGTATTCATAACCACGTGCTCCACAGTACTTATATAGTAGGTGTTAGTGACAATGATACATAACACCCTATGAGGTCAGGCTATTGTTCACATTTAGACACCTGTTCGGTTGATGGATATATAGACAAACCTTTTCTATTTAATAGCGGCCTCTAGATGTTAATATTAAAACCTGAATACCAGCTTGGGCCTTTAGACTCAGAATTGTTGACGATCCCGAGCTCACAAGCGGTTTAGAGACTTTGCCTCCATATGTGTGTTCTATCGCTTGTACAACGGAGAGTGCTCTAAGGAATTATTCGACTTGATGCTCACGGCTACCTTCCACCATCGCAACTCTCGCCATCGACGGGGAGTCCATCCTCACACATTGAAACTGTGCCGACTAAAAGGAGTTTTCTTCCGCGGACGCTCGGACTGTGGAATGAGCTCCCCGCTGTGGTTTTCTCAATGTACATCATGGGGTTCTTCAAAAAGGGTGTGAAGAGATTAGTAATCCTAGCTAGTGTAGTTTACCTTCAAAATGTATTTCCGTCTCTTTCTTTAGTAAAAGATTATAGGTAAGGCTTATGACAGGTACTATACTATATTTATTTCGGGGCTCCTAATTAATCCATCATGTCTATGTCCAGTTTCCAAGCTAATCCATCTACCGTAGCTTAGCCATGACAAGTAATGACAACGTAACAGATATACATACAGGTCGTTGTTTTGGTCAGCGACAAGCGACTCAGGGTCGATAATAAAAATGATACTGGTGCTAAAAAAAATATAAAAAAAAACTTTATTTTTTTTAAATAATAAAAATTAAAAAAAAACAAATTTTGAAAATCATGTAATAAGCTAAAGTGTAGACATAATACTCAACAGGAGTACGAGGGAGTAAAGGGGTGGGGCGATGGCGGCTTGTGCCTAGCTCAAGTCTGTGCACGTGCCTAGTAACCATACTTTGCGGTAATTTTATTTCAAATTGAATAAGGTATTTCTCATCATATTTACAGTATTTAATGGAATTAAGTCCATTTTTGGGGAATATATATTTTGTACTACCGCTCCTGGGTCGCTTGTCGCCGACCAAAACAACAACCTGTATAGTCGCCGGCACGACCGGTAGTCGTTAGACTATTTTTCTATTTTATTAATTTAGTTCTAAACAGAAATGTTTAAAAATAAACTGTGGCTATAACCATAGAATAATTACAAGCAATTAAATTGAAAAGAACAACTGAAAGCCGGCACATATAGAAAAAAACTGAAAAACGAAATTCAAAAGCTAGCCAACTTACGTGCCGGCAACTTTGCAAGCAGACAGTCATTATTATTATAGTTATTTTGCAATATTAGGTAGCACAGTTTCTTTATGGATCGAAGTACCCATTAGCATCAGTTGTCAGATTACCTCGGATAAAGCTTTCGGTAAAGACCCGTTTTTTACTAACACGGACATAAACCTGTTTTAATTATAATCAAATCTTTTCATCTAATCCTCAATATAAACGCATCGTAATCAATTGCACTTTATAAAATAAAGTTACAAACTAATATCATTAACGCAAATGTGTGTATGTTTTTTGTCCTTTCACGCAGCAACGGAGAAACGGATCGAAGTGTTTTTGCATAGAGTTCATGTGGCGGAGAGCTGCATAATCCCTATACAAGTCGTTGTTTTGGTCAGCGACGAGCGACTCAGGGTCAATAACACAAATTATACTGGTGCTAAAAAAAATACTTAATTTTTTTTTTTTTTTTTTTTATACTACTTAGGTAGCAAACAAGCATACGGCCCGCCTGATGGTAAGCGGTTACCGTAGCCTATGGACGCTTGCAACACCAGGGGTATCACTCGCGCGTTGCCGACCCTGCAGAAATCTCTTCACACCCTTCTTGAAGAACCCCATGCTGTACTCCATTGGGAAAACCTCGGCAGGGAGCTCATTCCACAATCTGAGCGTCCGCGGAAGAAAGCTCCTTTGAGACCGCACAGTTCGAAACAATTCTGGTTTCAATGTGTGAGGATGGACTCCCTGTCGATGGCGAGAGTTGCGATGGTGGAAGGTAGCTGTGGGCATCATCTTAAACAATTCTTCAGAACACTGTCCGTTGTACAAGCGGTAGAACACACATAAAGAGGCAAAGTCTCTCCTCAGGCTGAGCGGCTCTAAGCCGCTTGTGAGCTCGGGATCGTCAACTATTCTAGCGGCACGACGCTGAACCGAGTCTAGAGGCCCAAGCTGGTATCCAGGTGCCCCCGCCCACAGATGACAACAGTACTCCATATGAGGCCGGACTTGCGACTTATAAAGTTGCAGTCTTTGCCCCGGTGTGAAGTACTGCTTCGCTTTATTGAGCACTCCGAGCTTTTTGGATGCCAGCTTAACCTTGTCTTCTAAGTGACTACGGAACATAACGTCGCTAGTAATGTCGACGCCAAGGATCCCTATGCTTTTAGTGATGTTCAAGGACGCGTTCTGGAATTGTGGAGCCACAGCAAATGGAGTTTTCTTAGCGGTGAACGCGCAGGCTTGAGTCTTGGTTGGGTTGAAATGGACTAGGTTTAGTCGACCCCAATCGGAGACACTAGTTAGTGTACTCTCGATTTCAGACAACAGCCGTTCGCGGCTTTCCTCCACCTCGGAACGAGGGATATTAGCTCGGCCCGTGTAATGAGCGTCCCCTGTACTGTCGTCTGCATAACAATGAATGCCGTCAATAGACAGCATATCATTGATATGCAGCAGGAACAGTGTTGGGGACAGCACAGACCCTTGCGGGACGCCGGCATTTATGTCCATGCTATCGGAGCAGCTACCGTCAACGACGGCTCTTATGCATCTGCTGGACAGAAAGCTGGCGACCCATTTGCATAGTCCCTCGGGAAGCCCGTATGCTGGTAACTTCGCTAGAAGACCCCGGTGCCAGACCCGATCGAACGCCTTCGCCACATCTAGGCTCACTGCCAATGCCTCACCTTGACTCTCGATGGCGAGTGACCAACGGTTTGTGAGATACACTAGAAGGTCGCCAGCCGAGCGACTGTGGCGGAAGCCGTATTGTCGGTCGCTCAACAAATCGTGATCCTCTAGGTATCTCAAGAGTTGCGTGTTTATCACTCGCTCCATGACTTTGGAGAGAAGGGAGGTGATGGCGATAGGCCTGTAATTCGATGGGTCCGATCTATCACCCTTTTTGGGCACTGGGTGCACGTGGGCAGTCTTCCACGAAGACGGGACTTTCATTTTGGTGAAGGAAAGCGCAAAAAGACGCGTCAGTACAGGACACAATTCAGGAGCACACCGCTTCAGTACCACTGCCGGTATGCCGTCTGGCCCACTCGACTTATGGACGTCCAGAGAAAGCAATTCCCGTCGGACCTCCCGTTGGGTAATGCTTATCTCCGGCATAGAGATGTCACACCGCGGGATGGTAGGCGGTGTGGCGCCCCCGTCATCCAAAGTCGAGTTGGAGGCAAAGAGAGAGCCCAAAAGATCAGCTTTCTCCTTTGCACTATGGGCCAAGTGTCCGTCCGGCTTACGGAGTGGTGGCAAGGACGACTGACAGAAGTTTCCTTCAGCAGCTTTGGCAAGAGACCAGAAAGCTCGACTTCCAGAAGGAAGGCTAGTCAGCCTCTCACCAAACCTGCCGACGAAATCAAACTTAGCCCTGGCAATTAAATAAATAAAAATAAAAAAAAAATGATTTGGAAAATCATGTAATAAGCAGAAGTATAGACGTAATACTAAACGGGAGTGCGAGGGAGTAAAGGGGTGGGACGATGGCGGCTTGCGCCTAGCTCTAGTCTGTGCACGTGCCGAGTGACCATACTTTGCGGTAATTTTATTTCAAATTGAATAAGGTATTTCTCAACGCATTTACAGTATTTAATGGAATTAAGCCCATTTTTAGGAAAGATATTTTTTGTACTACCACTCCTCGCTTGTCGCCGACCAAAACAACACCCGGTATATTTTATCGAACGAATACGGTTGAATCTGCGGGTAGCAGCAAGTATACAATAAATATTAGATCACATAACTCTTAATAAGAATCAATGAATATTAATTAAATTATTGTTCAGTAACGTTTGAATGCACGTGATCCGTTAATAGGTGATGTGTTTTATAGCTGATAATACATTATGATACAAGTGTGCTATGTTGGTCATAACAAACGAGGCGGTAATGTAAAGTAAAAAGCACTCTTATTAGCGAGAGTTCTGACCGCAGAACTCTTGACTGTCGAAAGTCTCTAACGTAGTGCGACAAGAAGAGACACCATCATGTAAAAAGCGGGCGGGCTTAGATCTCGATAACTATAGGATAAATAATATATCTATTTAAATGCTGGATATCCGGAAAACACATCGTATCAAACTTCATTAGTTCCAATTGTAAAGCGCATTTCCTACGCAAAACTTATACAATAACAAGAACCAATAATTTTACCATGTAATGGACTATAGAAATTCTGATTCAGCCAGTACCGAAGGCTAGGAAGCAACTATAGACAAGTAAATAAGGAAAACTCTACGGTTAATAGCCACTTCTATATAACTATTGAGACAAATAAGCTATTGTGCCTTAATTTTTTTTGTCACGATCGTCCCGATATTTTCCATACAAGCTATCCCCCTCGGTTTCACCCGCGTTTCCGGGATAAAAAGTAGCGTAGCCTTTTTCAGACCATAGGCTATCTGCGTGCCTTTCATCGTGGTCGGCTCAGTGGTTTGGACGTGAAAAGGTAACAGACAGACAGACAGTGAAACATCTAGGCTGTATATTTTCATAACATTCAACCAGTTTTATTCTTTAGTAAATACAGCCAACGTTGATAATGACCCATAATAATTGAAATAACTATCGTAAACTAGCAATGAACTACAAACTATGAAAATAAATCAAATTATGTTAAAAAAAATACTTTCACGCTCCCGTATTGCTTGAGGATTTGAGATGAATAAGCAATAATTAATTCTTTGCCGCGTGATGCCCCTTTTTAGTCTGGTGGCTGAATCCTGTAGACTTTACCTCATATAACACTTCCTACTCGCAATAAAGCGTACATTACATTGACAGGAAAACAGTACCTACATAGATTAATAAGATGCGTTCACTTTAGCGCGCTTTGATCCGATAAAAAGATGCTTTGAACTAAAATGTCATGCAGGTATTTAATTTTAACCTTGTTCGATACGTAATAGGTAGGTATATTATTGCACAACTTTGAGAAATATTTGCTTCTCAATACACGATTGCAATGACAAAAATAATGGGCGAGATGGAACATGAAAAATTAAATACTATAACTACCAGGTAAAGTTTGAATTCGTTTGCATAATCATTACTGGTAAACATACTAGACATTGCAGCATTATACAAGTATGGGTACACAAAAAAAAATATAAAGGAATACTTTACTAACAAGTTAATACTTTTTTAATATTACATCCCAAGAATTAATTTTGGCTACAATCAAATTAAGATAACATTAATGAATGACCTTATTTAATCTTGAATAATGCAACACGTAATCTGATGTTAAAACGTCAGGTTTTATGCAATTTATCGAATAATATAATCAACATTAGATTGGCTAACTGTAGTGGCAAAAAAACTAGACCTGTTTTAGACATAAACTACATCTACATTTAGGATTTGTTAATCGTAATAGATGACAACTAGTTCATCTCTTCGTTTCTGTCATTTTATTTTTGTCTATATTTTTTATAGATAAGTTATTATCCGAGATAAAACCAGTACCTACTCAGAATGGGACATGAACCTCGGCTCAGGGCGTTACCGAGGGGAAAGGGTGGGCTTCTATGAGTCACGAGAGTCGGTGTTCAGCTTTGTGGCTGCTCGGACCGCTTGAACGGGGCGAGACTGGGTAAGACTTTGCGACCGCGACGGTCCTCGCCAGCGCGCGGGGACGATATCGTGGTGATTGGTAAAGTGATTATAATTATGGGACCTTCGTCAGCTGCGATCTAAGCTAGATCGGTGATGGGATCATCAGGCTCACTGAGGACGTGTCTTGGATACCGGATACTTCAAAAGAGTAGCAGATGTTGTACAAAATATTATATTAGGTGTATTTTAGCCGTATATGTTGTACTTAATGTTAATACAGCCTTAGATACAAGTTTGGCGATACTTTCAATTAACGTCATTTAAAAACTAAAAACAGTAACAAGACATGACATTCCCGGAAAATTTACAAGTATCAACTGTCTATACGTATTTAATGAACGGATTATCAAGAAATGTTGTTATAAAAAGCTTACGTAATCTAACAACCTAAGACTGTACTGCACCTAACAAGTTTCAATTCGATTCAGTACAGTCGTTCTTGTTAAGAAATACGATTAGTATTGAATTAGACTTCTGGGTATTTTACTCTAGAGTTCTAGTGGGATCTTGTTTTATCGGAATATAAAATCATAATATGTTTTATTCCAATCTATAATTGTATCTTTTATTGATTGATTGAGTAACAAACATCCAGACGTACTTTTGCCTTTATAAAGTAAGGGGAATTAAAAAAACTTTTTTCATGAGTTATATAATTGTAAAACGTATAACATTTAAAAAAACCTTGCCGATTAACTTGCTGAGTGTCTTCTCATGTCTTGTCAGTGTATTCTGATTGTAAAGTTAATCGACCTCTGGTAGAATATCCCTCAGAGTTAAGTTAAACATATAAGTATCCTCACAGTAGCATCGCAGTATATTTATGCACACATATTATTTGTACATCAGAATATTAATCTTTTTGCAAAAAAAGTGACATGCACTATTTTAATACTCTAGAATGTGACCTCTACTTATAGACTCCAAAAAGTGCTAGTTTCGTTTTTAGGACTATAAGTATATACACTTCTATAATAAGATCCCTACTGCACTTTTAAATTTGACGGCCCAGTTGGCGCAGTTGGTTAAGGTTCGCCTTACGCGCCGCAGGTCGTGGGTTCGATTCCCACACAGGACATGCATTTGTGTGCATGAACATGTCTGTATGTCCTGAGTCTGGGTGTAATTATGTATATTAAGTATGTATTTACAAAAACAAAAAGTAGTATATGTATTATATCAGTTATCTGGTTTCCATATTACAAGCTCTGCTTAGTTTGGGATCAGATGACCGTGTGTGAGGAATGTCCCAGGATATTTATTTATTTTTATTTTATTATTTACCTTCAAACTAATTTAAGTAACGTATTAAAGCCGCTTTAATACAGAAGGCTTACTGTAGTAAGTAATATTATTAAGTATACCATCGAATATTTAAATGACAAAAATGCTTGGGTGTAGCACTCACTCTCGCGGGGAACACCTGATGTAATTTAAGTTTATTTTTGTAAAGTGTAATTCCTGAGTTTATTGCCGGCTCTTCTCAGCAAAAGCAACCTTCCGAACCGTGCATTAGAGTTAGATTCTGACTATTCATAAGTCCTTGTGAAGGCCTATTTGAATGAATAAATTATTTCATCTTATTTCACATGCCTAAATTATTTATTTGTAAATGAGTTTTAACCCGACGCCAGCTACGTCAAAATAACACCGCGGACAATGAGGTCAGGTAGAGTTCTTTTTTTTTTCTTTTTAATATGTTGGCGCCACACGGCTTGTGTATTTTTCCATTTTCCAGTTATATTATAAGTTTTAGTCACAATAAATCACTTTCGGTAGAGTTAATTTCATATGTGCCAAAATAAAAACAATATCAATATGTTCTAGAAATCTAGCCTTTATATAAGCTTTCATAAGACATGCGAAACGACGGACACTCAGGCTGTCGAATGAGCTCAACAAAAAGAATAAATTTGTAATCTAACAAATATGAAAAAAATATGTGTTAAAATATAAAGTAAAATAAAACATTAGTAAAATATTTTACCTTTGATATTTAAAACACATTGTTTTCTTTGTTTAACAGACATCCCATCCTAAAAAATATTAAAAAACCGCATTGAACGTCCGATGTCAATATTTAAATCTATCCTTGATTTTGACGGATTGATATTAGATATACATTAGATTTGTCATAATTTCATTTTGGCATTTATTTATGAATAACGTTCAACATTTATAATATGACAGTAAGAACTGACAGCGTGACTTCCTGCAGGACAATTCGGAAAAGCCAAGCTACCAACAGTAACAATAGTACTTGGGAAGACTTTTTGGCGAGAACTTGCAGAGTGACGTTATGTTTTCATTTTTATTTTCATAAATTCGTGTATTTTGTATTTTATCCAATAAAGATCAATCCATGTGCACCAGTGAAGTAAAATGAAATGAATTATGTGTATCGTGACTTTTCAAATTGTCTCAAGAAGTCTGTGAAAATTTTTAGTACAATGACCACCATTGTACTAAAACATAACTATTATGGACGGTGACTGACTGAGGACTATGTGAAAGTGATTTATTGTGACTAGAACTTATAATATAACTGGAAAATGGCAAAATATACAAGCCGTGTGACGCCAAAATCTTAAAAAAAACACTTGGAAATTGCCAAATGTCATTCCAAAATAGGTGCCGCTTTACGCACGAAACTGCACTTTGAAATATTAAAAAGAGAGTAACACGAACTAATCACTTCTTACTTCAAGTATTTTGATATCTAATCAGCATCTACCGGTAAAATGTAAAACGACGTAGGTACGTAGGTAATCTGACATACTTTCTTCATATCAATCTGTTGCAATGAATTCCTTGATGAAATGCCTGTCTTATCGTTATCGTGAAGTATTGAGATGTTTTTGAACTATTGACGTCTATTTTGATCATATGTTTTTAACCGACTTCAAAAAAAGGATGAGGTTCTCAATTCGATTGTATTTTTTTTTAAATGTTTGTTACCTAATAACTCCGTCATTTATTAACCGATTTGGATTTTTTTTTGTTTGAAAGGGTACACTTCTCGTTTGGTCCCATTGTCATCAAGTCAGGATTTGATTACTTCTTAGTGTACTACCCTCTGAAATTGCAAAAAAAAAATAGATTTAACGATCAAATAATATATGTTCTGAATAATTTGTTTTTATGATTTTACTCCCTTATTCATAATAATGTTATCAAACGTTGATTAGCTAAAATTCCGAAGTCTTTATCTGACAAGTGACTGAATGAGTGAGACGGGGCACACTATTACACTGATTTAGTTAAAAAGCGATTATGAATAAGGGGTTTGATGTTTTACTTGGGCTTAAAGTTCAAACAAGGGGGAATGTATTATAAACATGGATAAACCCAGGTAACGATAGGATATAATGTAGGTAACTATTTATTTTAAATTAATTACAATTACAAATGAAAGAGAATAAGACACTGCAGGAAAAAATATTGGCATAAAAATATTTGTTCGACATTCCTTTTAAAGAGGGTTATAAAAATATAAATATGACTTGAGAAAATAATATTATTTACAAAGAATATGGTAATGACACGATACAAAGCTCAAAATATTATAAATTAATAAAATAAAACATCTGAATAATGATGGAGATAACGTAGATATAATAGAACTTCGCATAATGAGAATACTGAACATAATAAATAAATATTAATAATAAACACTGTCAAGTATATCGTATTTCAAATCTTGCAGTATTTTTAATGAATAAAAAAATATTAGAAATGGAACAGAGCGTTTAAAATAAGGATAAGTACAGGTATGAAGTTGGGAAAACCTGTATTTACGCACGTAGTTCAAACGGTGGACCTGCATTGCATCCACTATTAAAATAAAAGCTTATACAGTCTACGAACGTGACAACTCATTTGAATGCCAACCTGTGTTTATTCAAATCAGTAATCTATTGGTCACATTTCGCGTGATTTGGAAATAAATAAATGCATTAATTAAGATTTATTTCTATTCATTATATTTTTAGAATAATAAATTGCAGTTGTTTTGTTTGCATTTTATGTTGGTGTTTCTTCAACGGCTATTTAGCAAAGGTTAATTGAATTAATTTTCTTATATAGCTAATTGCATATTATTTTACTTCCATTCTTGCAAACTATTAAAACTATGTAAATAGTATCTAGTGGCACATTCATCATTTAACATTTAGTTATGTAGAGACAGACAAAAAGTAATAATAAAGCAATTTATCTAGCAATAATTAAGTTAGTTCAATATAATTATTAAAGTAATCACTTATAGGCATCTAAGGTCCGACTGGTTGAGAACAATAATTTTTTTTTAGTTCAAAATGATTGTGTGTACGGCCTAGAATTTAAATTTTCTTTCAATTATTTGTCACAATTTAAAAATGAACTACGAGGTAGGTACACACGGCTACAGATCAAGCTATACATTTCTAGTATAACCTGACCTTCCATTGTAAGGAAATCCTATACAATGCGAGATCAGCTTATACTGGAAATGTATGGCTTGATCTGTAGCCGTGTGTATATATTATGTCCAAAGAATTTAAAACGTCCAGAAGGATAGTCGCCTCTATGGGAACACGAAATAAACAAGCCATAATCGACAGTATTTAAAAGTAATAAGTTTAGGTAATTAAAAGTGACGAAATCGCAATACTTACACATGGAAGGTTAGTTTTTTAGTTTTTCCTTGGTTTTTATAAGTGTTGTGACCATATTTTAATACGCAAGTTGACATTTTTTATTTAATCAGTACAGCGAGTATGACGCGATGACAGCCGTGCGCAGTACGAACTGAGAGCGATTTGTTCAGGAGCCCCTCAAGCGGAGTGATATTAAATGTCATGCTTTAGTAAGGCGGACTATCCATCTGGGTAGAGGCACGATGCCGTATGAAAATCTTTGATTATGTCAAGTGTCAAACGGATCATTTAAGAGATTTATAACTGAAACACATTAATTTTTAACATTACTATTTATCGCAAACTAAGCTATGCCTTACGCTTCTCAATAAACATAATAGTATAGGTAGTTCCTGTAATTAACGCGTTCGAACAAACATACAAACCCTTTAGTTTTATACATCGAGGAAATATCCCTATAGAGTAGTAATACTGAACAATATAATTCCACAACTGGTCAGTGATTTGTCACTGAATTTGAACAGTAAGGACCACTCGCTGCGTCGTGTGTTTTTGACTTGGCCAATCAGAGTGCATGCGTCCTTAACCAATCAACGCGCATTGTCGGCGGTGGGAAATTGGCGGAATTTATTTCAACCAAAATGAACGTCATTGCGGTACTGTAGGTTAATTGTTCCATGGTTTTATATTATTACTATACACTGGTTACACGAATTACTTCTATGGTCCAATTAATTCACGAGATAAGATCGGGTTGGTTATCTATCTAAATCTATAAATA
Source organism: Polyploca ridens (assembly GCA_951394255.1). NCBI lineage: Eukaryota > Metazoa > Arthropoda > Insecta > Lepidoptera > Drepanidae > Polyploca > Polyploca ridens. The sequence goes on from OX596253.1 coordinate 5,092,651, forward strand.
AATTACGAAATAAATTGTATATTATACGGGATCTAGGAAATTTACCTATTTTTAAAGTTTTTAATAAAGAAGAAGATAATTTTATCAATGTTCAGGTTTTTTTCAACAGCTGAGTGCATTGGCCGCTATTAGATTTTTATTATAATATATTCACGAAATTAATTAACAGTATTTCTGTAGAGTATTTTAATATAAACTAGTTTGATACAGTTTTCTTGGTGCAAAATTTTGAAGTGATAATTTCAAAGTCAATATTATCTATTTAAATTTAGAAGTTAATGCTCTGGGATCAGCAATTTTTTTTCAGACTGGACTAATTACGTATATAAGGTGCAAAATTATGTAATCAAATGTATAAGCTGGATATTGTGAATTTAGGACAAGGTTCTTCAAAAATGTATCCACCATAAACAATAACTAACTTGCAGATATTCAAACGTAATTTGTTCATAATTGGTACCTATCATCTGAGCAAAGTATTATTAAATATGCAATCTATGCAAAAGATGCAATATGATTAATATACCGACACATATATATCTTAGTGATTCTAGGAGGTGTTTAGGAGTTTTCCTTAAAGTTTTAAAAACCGTTGAATATGTTACAAACAGTGTTGTATTGAGTTATTCATTATCGGTATTTGATAGTTAATTATCACATTATTATCATTATTGTATGTGAATTTGTTTAATGGACTAGTAGCTTTAAGCATCTGTGTTAAAAAAAATCATTTTTATACAAGCTTTTTTGTGTGACTGTACTTGCATTGTCATCCAATATACTAATGTATACCAAATATATTTACTTGATATCGGGTGAATTATTTCTGATCTATTTAAAACTGTCCATGTAATAGTATCATAACATTAAAAGGGAAAACTGAAAGAAATAACATTACGGATGTACCTTTTTCGGAAAAAGGAAAACAGCTTTATGCAATTAAGTTTACATATGACCTTGGTCTGGTTACCAAGAAAAGTATGACACTCACGTAAAGATTTTAGATTAAATAAACGGTGAATCCCTTGATAACAATGAGAAAACAAATCACTTGGAGTCGCACAACTTATATTGATTTAAAACATAGTTGCAATTTGTTTGTTTTGGCGAGCCATGCACTTGATCTCAGTCCCTATTCTTAAGATGAGGTAGGATTACAATGAGGTTGAATTTTCGGTGAAGGAATGCAAGAAGAATACCTTGTAATAACCACATGATTCACTTCTACCCTTAAAACACAAAACTCTGTTAACAACGGGTGGTAATTTTGCCACATGTACAGCTTCATACAGTACATAGTTCGGCTCCAGTGTCCTGATTCACGTAAAAGAACTTCAATGGTGTCGTAGCGACATCAACTATTTAAATTGCGTTGAATGTTTTGCATAAAACACTTCCAAAAGTGTATACGCCTCAACGATTTGTCTATGATCGTTGTTCAATCTTTTATTTAACATTACCAATAATTATCTTTTATTTAACATTACATTAAAAACATTGTTTAATCGTTGATGTCGCTACGACACCGTTAAAGTTTTGTTTCGTGAATCGAGCCACTGTAGTTTGTTCTGGCAATGCATTTGAATCAAATTTTCTTCTAGAATAGGACGCGTATCCCTCGTTCACAACATAATGATATGTCTAAGTAATGACTTACCATGCATGAGACACCTAGCTTGCCAAACCATATATAAGATCCTAATAAATTAGTTAATTTCCTCTTGAGAGATGAATGTATAGGTCATTAGTAATCTAAAAATAATATAAGAAAAATAATCCGTGGGAAAAAACAAAATTCCGAAACTGAACTTAATATCAGTACAAAGTATTAATTTAACCATTTATCTAAAAAAAACCCACGGATTATTTTTCTAATATCACTTTTTGATTACTAATGACCTATACATTCAACCCTCAAGAGGAAATTCACTAATTTATTAGGACCTTATATAGTAACATGACATTCCTTGGATTCGCTGTATAAATGTAAGTAAAATTAGGCGCCAAAAGATTTTCACGCTTATTAACCTTAAGAAAACGCTTGAATTACCTTAAGCAGATAGCAAACAAGTCAGTGTATGATAGATAAGAGAACAATAAAGATGCTCTGTGACTGATAATCGAGTTATTTGCTTTGTTCGAGTTGATGAAGAGCAATTATATACAGTTCTGGTTGTTTTTTTTGCATAATTGTCAAGATTGTGTCCTTTGTTGATATTATTTATTGAGGTCGTTGTATAATGTTTATTTTACCGATGTTCCACAGAGGTGTTTTACAGGATATAAATGGGGGTGATGGTAAAAAATTGTGCTGATTGTTTTACGCTGCAAAAGTGTTGATTGAGATTTTGATTGATTGTTGATGAGAAGTTCAAACATATTTTAGAATTATTAAAACCATTTTTCACTCAATCATATCCATATTCAATTCGATCAAGATATATAAATGGACATTATAAACCACCAAAACTACAAATTTATGTATGGGGCTGTCGGGCGTTCGCCGATTAAAGAGTATGGGACCAGAAAGGGTGCCAAGCTCGTACAAGCCTATAGGCCCTATAGGTTTGTACGACTTTCTTCAATTGATTTAAAATACACTCTTTGGTAAACAATAATATCATTCTTAAAATTAAATACCTATTCACTTCAAGATGCTTACCATGTAAATAATAGCCAAATGTATTTCGAAAAAATATCAAGACTATATAAAGTACCTAAGTTATTACTTGACCATGTGATTGACAAGTACTCGTGGTAAAAGATAAATTATGTAAACAACTGTGCTACGTCAAACACTAGAAAAATCAAGACGTAACGCTATGATTGAGTTACTTTGTCTCCATTTTCGTGTGAGATTATGTAAAAGCATACCTATTCTAATGTCTGTATATTTTCCTTATTTACTAACGTTGGGTATATCTTAATGAGATAGTTCATTTGTAGATGTGCAAATAAGAGTTTACCACAGATTCAGTTTGAGTTAGTTTTAAGTAGTTTAAAATGAATGGACGTTAGACGACAGACCGCACCGCGCCGCACCGCACGGAACTTATGAGTCTGTCAAAATATAACCTATGTAATTCTAAGCAGTAACGCACACGACGCGCACAAAGTCTGGTGCACAACCCTTTGTTTTCACACAGACTTATTGTGTGCCGCAGACTTCTTCGCACAAAAAGTCCGTCGTTTGTGCTGCACCTTAATATTACTTTGTTTTCTTAACTTTATTTCTTATGGGAAGTAAACACACTGCACTGCGCTTATTTGCTAATTGGCAAACGGCAAATGTGTGACTAATTCGTAATGACGTAATCATTTTGGTTTCGTATTAATCAGTCTCAAGAGACGATGATTGGTCACCTCGACTCATACACTGCTAATCCAAGAATATTGTATAACATTCAATTTTAATTAATGATTACAAATAAAGCTCAAGACAATACATCAAATCATGTAATTTATAGTAGTAATCGTCGATTTATAATAATTAAATCAATTATATTTTTCATTATAAACGATGAATCAATGATAAATCAATGTTGGTCTACCAATATGGAACTGTGGAGTTTATTGTTTATTTTTAGTTCCATCAGAATTGGCTGCATGATTTTTTGTTCATTCATTAGCGTTCATTTACAAAGCTAGTTTTGCTTTCTGTTTACAACTATATTAAGAAGTAGGCAGGTGTTTGTGTGCCTAACTTAATACAAGGAAAATTTATACTATGTTTAGGCAGACTTACGACGACTAAAATACTGCTAATAATAGCCACTCTATCAATCAAAATCTTGCTTAGTGTTTGCAGGTAGGTACACGCCAAGGACACCCTTTTAGTCGGTTTTTTAGGTTATTGACCGGAGAGTGACATATACCTAATGCTTCATTTAGGAACGTCCACGGGGAACAGCTAGTAAGATTGTAATGCCTTTTTTGTTTTTTTTGATTGATTGTAAGATGTTAAAGCCTTTTGATACTCTACAAAAATCATGTTTATACTAGGCACGTTTCATTCTGTATAATTTTTTCAAATTTAAAACAGGTTCTTAGGGATATTCTCTAAAAACCTAATTTGGGCTGTTTGTTCAAAATGGTGAACCCAATTAACTCGAAAATATGATATTTAATATACACTTGATAATCAAATTGAATACAGAACATAAGAAGCCTAGGTCAAATATCCCTATCGACGTCTCCCCCTGTCTGGAGGGGTGACTCAACCCTTCAATTATTTACAACCCTCTACAGTTAGGGATAACATACTTTAACCGCAACCTACACTTCGTAATATATGACAAGGAAAACATGTCCAAGCAGTTCGCCTCTGGAATGCATTGCCAGTCTCTATAAGGAGGGCGCCGTCACTCCCTGTTTTTAAAAATCTGGTGAAAAATTTCTACCTCTCGGACTGACTATAATCGATGCTGTAATTGCCATTATTTCCATGAATGTTTATATTTATTTGTCTAGTATGTTATTTATTGTTTCTACTCGGAATTACTTCTACTTATTTTTTTCTTTGTATTTTTTAATAATAATATATATTTTCTTAAATCTATGTATTTATTTACATAAAGACTTATATTATTGTATGTACCTATGTATTTTTATTTACCTATTTTTGTTATAAAAGTATACACCACCGTCTAATAACGTTTCTAAATTCCTCTCCATCCTAAGGTTGTCTGGAAGAGATCGCTTTTTAGCGATAAGACCGCCTATTGTACTTACAGTAATTTCCTTAATTGTAAGCATTTATTTTTATACTCTGTTTAAATACTTTTGTACAATAAAGAGTTATCTATCTATCTATCTATCTATCAGTCACATCTAAGAAAATGAACAGGAAGTTTATATTTTCCGCAAGATCGATATCCGATGAGGTACATTAGCGAACAAAAATACTAATTTGGATATTTTTAGATTATGTTCAAAGTGTAATTTAAATTACATAATATTAATTTAAATATAAAAAAACCGTTTAACTTTAAAAAAAAATTTTAGTGTGTTTATTCGCTCAAAGAGCAGTTAGACTGAGGAAGTACCTTACAGAATACCGCAGCCAAATAACTTTATGTTGTGTTCCTGCGCGTGAGTAAGTTCACCAGTGCTTATTAGGGAGGGGGGGAAGGGTTGGTTACGCGTGAGTGATAACCGTGTGTTGCAAGCGTCCATATGGCTATGCTAACCATTTACCATCAGGCGGGCCGTACACTTGTTTACCAACTTCGTCGGAAAAAAACACTTTCACATAAAATTTTATTTATACACTTCACGTCTCAACGGATTTTGATAAAACTTGGCAGGTAGATTATTCCTTTCCATTGATTAATACATACCATATTCTACGAAAAACAGATACACCCGTGAGGTCGAAATGAGGTGATCGTCAAAAATTACCCTATTTGAATGCTACGTACGGAAATGCAAATGTGCCACGCTAATCAAATGCTTTCATCTACCTATAAATGTCTTATTACTGTCTTGGACCTACTCATAAGTATTCAGGTATGACATTGATTACCGAATTGATTATCAATTAATTTACCATCAATATATATGCACATAATAATAACAAACCACAGCAAAATAAATAATTAATAAAGAAGTAAAATTGTGAAAAATCACGAAAGCTCATTTCGCGGACTTTGCCCGATGAGCAATGCTCAATATGTAAGCGGCAGCGATTTTACGTAATTATTTTTTACCGGTTATACTCGTACTGTTTATTTTTACCTTCATCATATCATATACTGTTACGTATAAATTTGCATATTAATATTAACTGTCTTATAAATGAATAATGCGTCTGGTGGGTTTCCGGATAGAGAAAATCCAATACAAATAGAATTAAAAAACTACTCCTACTTAAGACTAGGTATAGCGAGATAGATAACTCTTTATTATACACCAACAAGTATAAAACAAAAATAACAATAAATTCTTAATATTAAAAAGATTGTACAAGGCGGTCTTATCGCTAAGAAGCGATTTCTTCCAGACAACCATTGGATGGAGAGAAATTAAATAGACGGTAGTGTACCTATATCCAAAGCCTTCGACAGACGTGAATATCTAAGTTTTTTTTTAGAGGTAGGGTATAACAGCCCGACTGGGGAAGTACAGACGAAAATTGCAGCCAATACCAATAGAGTTTAAACTTTGTACAGTGTTGGCTATTGGGTTGACATTGCAATGCATGTCGGCACTAGCTAACAATAAAGAAAATAAAATATAAATAATAAGGTAATGTTTTATTTGCATTTACTGATAAAAGGCTATTTATAGGCGATTTTTGACGCATTGTCGCACTATGTTTGTCTCTTTTTAATATATTGATGTATACAGGTGAACAATTTAAATGGGTCAGTGAGTAAATTACGTCAATTTACTGTCATTGTCAAACAATGTGACGCTATTTGCGACAGTACTTAAGCTAAATAGGATTTTATGAGCAAGGAGAGAGTCTTATTTTATAATACTTGGAACACACAACAGCTACTCGCAAGTGACACGACTTTTAACCTTCATAGGCTTTTTACCAAATTGGCGATTCGTTTGCCTAAGTGATAGGCCGACTCCACCCATATCTGATTTACCTACCACTTAGTCTTTTTAACAAAAATAGATGGATATTTAGTTTCGCGATATCAAGGCTTGTCTCTGTTTAATGGATAATGGGATTGGCCCTTTGGCAAGCCTATTAGCCTACTACATTGAGTACAACTAAATTAATTGTAGTAAAAATGATGTTTTTTTTTCCTATTCCAATTAGTTTACTTAATATTAGCAGTAAAATCTTTCCCTTGGAATTTACACCATAATTTTATGCCAAAAATGATTATCAAGTGCACTTTTTGTATTGAGTTATTTTTAATATTCGTAATTATAAGGTACTAGCAGTACCACGTGGTTTCACCCACGTTCAAGCATTAAAAAAGAGGTATATGTCGTTCTCAATACCATTGGCTATCGACGTGCTAAATTTCGTCGCAATAGGCTCAGCGGTAGGCATGAAAGAGTTTCTTTCTACTTTCGCATGTGTAATATTAGTATGGAAGTATGGATTTTGTTCTTGCATTATTACCTGAAAATCTTGTTAAGTTCAGTTCATCGCAGTTCAATAAATCAACCTCATCATTATGATACACAATAAATATTGCCTTACCTGCTTCAAAATAGAAATGTAACAATAAATCACTTGTTGCTATGATAACAAAATTATCATGATATTCAAGAAATCTTATCGAATCATCTCAGAGAAAACAATGGCTACTCTTATACGATATGAAGTTTAAACAAGTGATGTATTTGTCGATAGAGATTTTTCTGTTTGCAATCACATAGCGAAACAGTGAATGTACGATAAAGTACTATGTTTGCAAAAGAGCTATAAATTTAACTGTCATGTGCAAATACATTTCATATTTGTTGAGAAAGATTTCCTGTTTGATTTAATTATAAATGATACATAGAAATATCATAAAGGAGGATGGCATGATGTGGCACAACAGTTAACGAATATTTGTATTAAAATAAATGTAAGGAAATATTCAAATATTCAGTATAGAAACAATAATACGACAGATTCATAGCATATGCAGAACCTTATGAAGCTTTAAGTCATTAATAAAGACGATGAATGATTTTAAATAAAAGATAAATTACTCACGCACATAAAAATAGCTCGATGCTTACCTGAAAAATAAAAAATAAAGTATTTAGAATCGATTATGAAATATATAAGTCCAACTATATAGAATAGAATAGAATGGCATTTATTTGACAGCAGTTATATAAGGTGTAACGGAAAGGGTATATACATCCGAAGGGGGTGAAGACTACATCAGGTACAGACTCTCTATAAAAAGTTTCAGCTCAAAATACATTACTAAAAAATTCAAACAAATATTTTTAATTCAAGTTTTTTGAATTAAAATCATAACCAACATGTCACCGGTCAATGAGGGTCATTGTCATTTTGCGTCCCTTACTAATATTAATATAAAATTTTATCTTCCGCGATCTGTGCGCCTCGTACCAAAAAAGTGGATTACTGTAATGTATATACAGTTTCCGTTACACCCTGTATACACAAAGAAATAAAAAATACAGAAAAAAAATAGGGATAAGTAAGCACATAAAATAAAAAATACAGGATAACGACTCAGCATGAGTTGTGGCGTGTTACGTCACAACGCTGATTTTCAGCGGTACCCTAAATGAGAATATCATTTGTTGGCCATCTTTTTGTTCTATATCAACATCATTCATCTGCGTAGTAGTATAATCGTAAAATATTACTAAAGCTTAAGAATATAATATCCAAGTTGAATTGTAGTCATTATAATCCTTTATTCGTGTGAAAACTGTCTACATTGGGTTCAATGTCCGGTATCGTAAATTTTCGTGAGGCGTTCGCTTGCCCAACATCCACATTATTTTGAAATAATTGACCATTTCCTTTTCTACATAGTTTTATTACACGAACAATGAGCATTTGAGTTCAGATTTCCTAAAAGTAAGTTGAGCGACCAAGCAATATATGAAATAACGATGATATAAGTAACGTAAATCAGTCTATTGGTGAAAATCGAATGAAAACCCACAAGTTGAAAACCAACACAGTAGTTTGCTATAGGAAATTATTATACTAAAAAGTGCTTAAGATCATATTTTTTTTCTGATATTCATCTTCCTACATGGATTTAATTATTTCAAATGATGTAAGTATTTAAAAAAAACAGATAATTAATGGCCACTTCCTTTTAAAGGTTACAAAACCATTCATCATTCTCAAGTATGTTGATATAACATAATAGTACTTCCTTTATATGTACATATATTTTGAGCATCATTTGCAATCCTATTCATAATAGGTGGGTAAAAAATATCAGCATATTTTTTTATAGAGAATGTCTTGACTATGAATAAATAAATTAATAATTGGACTATTTTACAAAAAAATACTTAAACCGACTTCAAAGTACACTAAGAAGTAATCAAATCCAGATCTGATGACAATGGGGTATACAAATAAATAAATAATTTTATGACGGAGTTATGAGGTAACAAACAAGGAGAACCTCCTCCTTTTTTTGAAGGCGGTTAAAAACAAATGAATCGACAAAGACCAAAACAATGTACACCTAAGGACCCATATTATTAGGAAAGTTTTTCCTTCGTCAATTAAACAGTTTTAGGCGACAAAACCGATTAAATATCATTTCATGACTGGTTATTTTTATACTGGTTCCAAGACTTGGAGAAACTGGTACTACAAAATTAATCACATACAAGTTTTTACCTTAACTTAACTTACTTGAAATTAACATATTAACAATAATCCTTCAGAATAATAATATTATTTAGGAAAGGAAATATTTTGACTGTTTGTGAAATGAGACTACCAAATAATAAGTACATAACTAACAAGAAAATATGGTTTTACCAACCTTACATACTTTAGTAGTTATTCTATGCTCGCAATTCGAAATAACGTGAAATCGCATGATAATATTTTTAAATTTTTATGATGCCATTAAAATTTTTGTTGAAATCCGAAAAATAAAAACCTAACGAGGTGAATAAATAAAAAGTATAACTGACTGAAATGCTCTCAACAAATTTATAAGGAAGGGCTTTTGAAAATTCTTCCCCTAGTAAAATAAGGGATCGCGGTGTAACTAAAACAATATATGTATTAGAAGTGCCACAGCATATCATAGTCCGAGCGCTTTTCTCTATAATTTGCGCTAACGAAACCACAGGCACTTGCTACCACAATACATGTGTTTAGCAGTTAGCATTGACCTTTATAGCACGTGGCCGGCACGTCGAACTCTGCACGAATAAACATAGCTCTACAGTTACAACTGATTAAATTTCAAACCGACGCCATTCTGCTATGGAATTAGTAAGGTTAGATACAACCATGTAATTGTTAGTATTTGGTGGATACTTATGACTTTATTTTGAGCTATTGGTGCCGATTCTGTTGGCACAAACTAAACTATTCCTAACTTAAATTTAGTTAAGTCCTGTCAAATCGACGTTTCCTATTCAGTTGGCGTACGATTAAACTAAAATTTAGTTTGACAGCACTAATATCGTTTTAGTTACTCAATTTAGTTAGGTGCGTAATTTTTCTATTCTGTTGGTCACGTTTTACGTCAAATTATGTCTAAAATTAGAAATGTCAAACTAAAATTAGTCGTCATCTAATTAGATGTGGATTAAATTTAGTCCTATAGAAATTGTGTTGGAAAGTGGATATTTTGATCTGGATTATTCATAATTCTAAATAATTACATATTAGAAAAAGGACGAAGCAAGATAGGGATATGTTACATACGTAGCGGGACTACAAAACGTGAACATCGAAGTTTTATTTTTATTTTTTTGTACTTCCAACGATATACCACTATAGTGCCACAAGCTTATCTGGCCCGGTGAGAAAATCGCTGTTATAGGGCGAGAATTTAATTTAAGTTAATTTTGCATTAGTGGTTGCGGCTATCGCTGATTCGTCGCAAAGGTAAACAACTTTTTCGCGAGAGCTTGTAGAGTGACGTTGCGTTTTCATTTTTATTTTCAAGAATTCGTGTATTTTGTTCTATTGTGTATTTTCGGTGGTATTTCACCCAATAAAGATCATCCATGTGTACCAGTGAAGTGAAATGAAATGAATTATGTGTATCATGACTTTTCAAGTTGTCTCAAAAAGTCTATGAAGGGTTTTAGTACAATTACTACCATTAAAGTAAAACATAACTTTATTGGACGGTGACTGACTGAGGACTGTGAAAGTGATAATTGTTGTGACTGGAAATTATAATATAACTCGACACTGGCAGAAATAAGTCTTAATTTGGATTTGGTTGCGAAACTTAAAACTAAGAAGAAGAAACAACTAAAACTCGACCACCATACGATCGAAATCGACAAGACAGAATATTCAAAGAAATAACATCATATGAAAAGGCTGTATGGTTGAATACCCTTGCCTATCCTTTTAAGGGTAAAAAAACTACTATACTAGGTACTAAACTCGCCAGGCTAAAAATATATTTATTATGCCTGTATTCCACAGGTAATCAAGATATTCAACATACTTTATTACGCGTTATTGGAAAAGAACACAAATATATACTTTTTTCTTGCCATAATTATACATTTTTTTATGATATTTATGAACTAAATGTTTATTTTTAATTATTCTTCCATTAAAATTTATATCATTCGTTCATTATTTTGTGTGCTGGTAACACTCATCAATTCAATTTAGGAGCTGTCAAAATCAAAATTAATCCTGTCATTTCTAAATTTAAATTTAGTTCGATGTGACAACAGAATAGCTTTTAAAAAATCCTTAATTAAAATAAGGTGAATTTTAATTTAGTTTAGTTTAGTTCGGTGTACAACAGAATCGGCACCATTATCGTACCAATAAAGTTTTCAGTGACTACGGAAAATCTTGGAAGTATGCAGGTAATACCACGCTCTACGCTGATTGCAATCTATCTACTACTTATCAACACAGAATAATTAGTACCTAATTACATTTCATCCAAATACGTTCTCGTAATTCACAAAAAAAATTAGATATAGGTACACCAACTTTAGCTAACTGATCTATTTCGATGTAGGTATTTACTTTTTTATTATTTTGTTATTCTATTGTTTTTCATATGAATTTTGTTTTCAGGCTGTAGTTTCAAGGCTTGAACGAATCGTTTGCTCTTATTCTGATTTCCCAAGCTTCCCTAAACCGCGGTATCAGCAACACCAACTATCACATTTTTAACATAATATAAGTACGATTGAAAAGATTAATCTAAAGATAGTGGCAAGTAATAAAGCTCTCGCTTCTCTGTTAGAAATAGCGTTCAAAATTATCATATTACATATTCTAGAGGTCGACACTCAACATATTCGCACTGTACTACTGAGTGCTGAACCCAAAGGTCATAAAATAAATTGAGTGTAATGAACATCTTCCCACCTCAATGAAACTGTGTTGCAGATGGCATTTGTGTGTGAAATTTCAATAGGTACATCCTATTACTCTTCCGCCTTTATTTATATGGAATTGTTACAAGATTGTTGATCAAACATCTGCATTTGGTGACGCTGATGACTAAGGTCTTTATTTGGTAGGTTATCGATATTTATTTGGCACTTTCAAGAGATTATACAATCACGTATCCGGATCTCGTATTAAAAACTACTTAGGTACCAAAAAAAGCTTTTTTCATTATAGCCAATAAACAATTGTCTCAAGGTCAGTTACAGAGCCACGAAATTTAGTCAGTTTTTTATTATTATTCTGGAACCCTTCACGAAGAGTCATCACTTAGCTGTTTTTTACAATTGATAGATCTATCACACTTCAATTTGAAGTAGGCACTCTATCAAGAAAAACAAGGTGCGCACCTTGTTTGACCATGATTTCTTAACGAACTTTATAATTCTGTCAATATTATTTATTTGAATTTCAACACACTATATCTTATTATCCGTTATAAAAATAAGTCGAAAGGATTATCTTACTGCGCTGTTTTGAACAATAACAGAGATTTTATTAGCAAGCACTTTTCCGGTAATATTTTTTTCCCAAGACATACAATAGATTTAATGATCTTGTCATTACATCATCTTGCGGCGGACTAAGTTAACATAAGTTTTTGTTAAAAATTTCATTTTGATTACAAGTTTTTTTTGGTGACTGTACTTTTTGTTGATTGTACTTGCATTGTCTTCCAATATACTAATGTATACCAAATATCAAGTCAATCCGATCACTGGGTGTGGAAGTGGGTGAAAACGACTTGCAAGATTCCACCCGAACAAACATTGTTACATACATACATAAAGGAATCAATTCGACTAGAAGGAAGGATATATTTTATTTTAGTAAAAAAATATTAGGTACACTACTTATATTACGAAGCATAAAAATAACAATAAATTATTTACTAGTTTACATAAATCTGTCAGATATATAAATCAGTAGCTTTTAGTTACTCGCCCATTCAACACATGACAAGAAGCAAAAAATATTGGAACTATGAATAATGTAAAAGATTATGCGGGTCGTACAGACACACGTGCGTGTTTAAAAAATATGCAAATTAATTTTAAACAAATAAGACACGGCACTATGAGAGCTTATACTAGGTATTTGGTAATGCACAATATGAAGATAATAAAAACAAAGTTAAAGCTGGTAGCAATACACAATAAATCTGATTTCGTAACAGTAAAACTGTTTGTAAGTTTGCCAACAAACATTTCCCATACATTCCACCTGTCTTAACTTGACTGCCTGAGAAAACTGCCTTATCTTTGTACTTCTGATTTTTTGCCTTTTGTTATTCCTATTTTAAATTTTTAGGGAAAATTTCACGCTTTCATGTCAATGCATCAACTGGCAAAGACCTTACCAGAGTCGGATTACTCATGGCTAATATTGTTCCAGGATTTGAACTTGAGGCGGTTTTAGGTATATTTGAATAAATAATAGCGGTTGGTAAATAAACTTTGGGTAATGCATATTTTTTAACTGATATGCTAATTTGCTAAAAGTAAGGAAAGGATCAAGCGTGACGTCTGCCAAATAATGCCCGGTTTCAATAAACAAAAACGAATCGTTTTGCTTTCCAATGGTAGGTTTTTTTATTGACATACTGGGCACATAGATAATTTCGTAAGCTAATTTTACCTGTGATAGCTACTTCAATATGGGACGGTCTGCTATGCAAAGCTTTGAGGTCTTTGCTTCATTATTAGTAAAGATATAAGAGTTTTAATAAATCTTAACCGATACCGGTCCGTAAATAATTGAAACCGGGCCTTAAACACTTTGCGAAATATTGAACCTTGCTGTCAAGCTATATGTGAACTTTTTTACTTACTCAGCTATGTAAAATATGAAGCCATGAAATATTCTATATCTCTTTCTGGTGTTTTTTTAACAGAAGAGTCAACTGAATATCCTTAATATTGAGCTGATTATTATTTCTCACGTGAAAACAAAAATTAGATATTATTTAAGTGAAGCACATTTCATTTGTATTCCAATCTTCTTTATCCTGGCTATTATCCCAATTTATTTGGGGTGAGCCCTCATAGTTTTTTTGCGCCCCACCGTCGCTTGTAGGTTGTCTCTTTTGTATCATATCATTATTAATTGTTCATAGCCAGAAATGTCTTGTGTAAATTAAGAAATATTTATCGATGGTTTTGCATCAGCTATAAAACCAATCGTTATACAAAATGCAGTATACTTGGTTGACGCGACGTCCAAAGTTCAATGTTCCAACGAAGATCAAACACTGACATGTCCGATAGTTCGTCATCAAATATTTGAATTAGTAATTATGTTTATGTTATTGGTTACTGGCAAATTAGACAGGATAGGAGAAATTTTAAAAGTCAAAAAGACTTTCCTCTTTTTTACTGATTTGACTTCTTTAAAACATTCTCAATTATTGATTCTTGTCATAAATCATTTATGATCATTAGATTGGATTCTTTATCCACTAGATTATATCATTACCTTATGAAATGTAGACTGATCTGTAGCCGGATGCATTTTTATGGCAGATTACTAGTAATTGTTCCATTAATCTATGTGATTCTTTCTCTTTGTTTGTAATCTGTTTGTTATTATCTCCGTTATTATATTACTGATCTACAGCTTTATAAACAAATATAATTACTTTATTTATAACTTTTGTTCATGTATGTCTGCCTTACCTACTTTTTTCTGGTTTGATTATATAACTTGTATCATTAACATAATGGCTAGCCTAAACTCCTGAACATACAATAATAAAATGCAAAGCTTTACGTCTTACTGATGGATCAGATCCTTAAGCGGAACAAGTATCTGGCTATTACAATACTGTAGAATATATCTATCTTACGTATTATGTGTAGCAATTTATATAATTACCTTACTACTAAACTTGTGAAGTTCTATCCACATTTTTCTTGTAAAAGACTGATCGAGTTGAATGCTTGAATTCTTGATCTAAAGCAGTTACTAGCAGATTTATTTAATGTTAATTGAGAATGTCCTTTAAGATTATAATCATTAGTATGAAGTCACCCAGCAGAAGTACATAATGGGAGTTGAAGATTATAACGTGCTCTAGCAGTATCATCACTAATAACTTCATTAGAATTATCACCATCAGAATCATTTTATAGTATACCTGGTTCATCTATAAAATATCTATTAGTATTTTTTTATCTACAACAATTTAGTGGTAATAAATTTTCATAAGTCAGATAAAAAATGGAAAACATACCCTGTAATTTAGTTTTTATAGATCGTGTTCTAATTAAAGATTTGCTGATTTACGTTCCACAATTTAGTAGTGTTATGTTATGTAATTTTGTTCCATTAGGTACATTTTAAGTTGATAATTAGATAATATTGAATGAAAAATTTCTTGAGGGTGCAAAATCAACTTTACCTATATAATATTAAAGGCTATGATTTATTTTTGTCGTGAATTTACAAAATTACATCATGGTCTACCTCAATAGAAAATTGTTTAGTTGAATCATTGAAAATACGAAGAAATAAGAAGCAAACGGCTTCTGCGTCAATATTAGCATGGTTTTTGTCGCCGCCCAAATGATTTGTAGAGACGAAACGCTTGAATTTTTTGCGCTCAAAAATGTGGTTTGGCTGCGTGGTCCGGTTTGAGAGAAGATGCTCCTTCAAATGAAAAGTAATTTAGCTTATCTGTATTGTTAGTATATTGATATGATGTGTAAGATCATTATTTAGTTTTTATCTGTAGCTCTAAGAAATCGTTAGTAGGTACATTTATAGATACTTTATTTTGCATAAAAATTAATGTTTTGTTGAGGAATCGCAGCTGTGATAGATACTCATAATCAGTCAGGAAATAAGGAAAGTGGCACATATATGTGGAAAGAAACCTGAATGACTACGTATGTACTACTTATAGTGTATACTTAGAAAATATCCTACTTTTAAAATTATGTTTCTCCAGTTATTTGCACAAGTACCATCGTAAGGCCGGGTATTTCCCATATACCCAACTAAAGCTAATATTCTAATACGCAAATATACAAAACGAAATAAAGACTTCTACTCGCGTCCGATGGTTTCCGTACATTCAATGCAGAGCGCCTAATGTTTGCAGGCAATCTGCCAAATTGTGGACACACGGCGTATTACAATATCTTTTTGTTGACATTTTTTTATTGTTTTCAACGACATGACGTCAAAGGTAATGGAATCTAACCGCAAAGTTAAATAAATGAATACCAATAACACAATCACATAGATGCAATTTAAGCTTTTTTCATTTACGTAACACAAAGATAATAGGTACGTCGATTAAAATCTGTAATTGTTAGGATGATGAGTTAATTTAAATACAACAGCGATTAATTTCTAAGTATTAGTGAAGTAGTAGTTATGAATATGATAATTATGTTTTTTTATTTAAAATTCAATTTCATTTGCACGGGGAACACCCATACCTAGAGAATCGTGATATAACTATGATAACTAGATATTCAAATTGCGCATCAATAAAACAAATTATTACAGAAATTATGTTGAATGAATGAGGAATTTTGTTGAATGAAAAATTCAAATTGTAAAGAAGGGTCGTCAGACATTAAATAAAATTAAAATCAATTTTCCACACCAGTTATCTGAAATTTCATTATTATTGCTAATTTAAAGACGACCGCAAATCAGGGTTGACATTGAATTATGTCACACGACAAAATAATGGATCCAGGAAATACCTTGTCTGTAAACCACAAAAGGCTGTTCTGAAGAGGCTAAGTAACTTGACATGTCATACTGATGTAAACATGTTATTATGAGATGTTTTTTGGCATGAGTATCGAGGTAATGACCTCTGATCTGTGTCAACCCTGTCACGGAATAAAAATACAGTAGAGTAAAATGTGATATTTTTGATGTCTCTTAAATTGAGACTTTTTTATGCTTACACGTACTTTTGGTAGCAGTTTTTTGTACGCTAAAGCTTATATTTTTTATTTCTAAGATACCTTGGACTAAACATTATAAATAATATTATTTATTGGGAAACCCACGGCATTATTGCGTGTAGTTGATTAATTAGATATTGCAGTGGTTTTCTCATTAAAAAAATATACTCAATAACATTATAAATAAACAACAATAAAAGTTTTAAATACCTTAGATAAGGAAAATTACAAGTGCATGATACATATTGTTTGTGCGTCGAAATAATGTAGTTCAAAGTTATACTTTAATAGCCTTCCCCTATTTTACCCCTATAGAAGTTTGAAGGAAAAATCCATTCCTTTCTTATACGTAGAAGGTACTTACTCAACAATATTTCCTTCAAATTTAAAATCTTGAAGTCCACTGGCTTAGCTTACATTATTTGTAAATCAGCCAATATTAGAAATAACATGTCATTCCGAAGTTTTTATGAAGTTACCATAGAGTAAGAACATTAATAGAGTGATAGGGCTTACAGCAATAGCTTGTGCGAAGCGAGAGCAGTTTGCATATAGATGCATACATAGATATAACGTATACTTTGAACGTATTACAAGTACACGTATTTACTGTTTGAAAAAAAAGCGATATGAGTTCCTCTTGGTATTTTTTTATCTCTAAGTATAGAATTAACTTAAGAATAATCATCATTTCACATCAGTTCATTGTTCACTCAGATGAACAACAAGCCCGCAGCAATAAAAACTTACAAATAACAGTTTCAATGCATTCGTGAAATCTAAAAGGAACTAAACATCGTTGTAAACATTGTGTTGCTCGCCTTATCAACTACGCAAACAATCTCGGTTCTATCACGAGAGTACTCGTGATCATGATGAATGATCACTCACTATTCAAGGCTAAGGTTGCGTTGTCCGAGTTTTTTTAAACAAATAATACTAATATAATAGTTTTGCAAAGGTGTTTGCGGGACAACAATTGTAAAATATTGATCTTTACATTTATGAGTATCACAGAATGATCTTAGATATTATTATTGCTCGAATTGATTGGAAGTATTATAAAATAAATTGTGTATTATATTGTAAGTACATGCTTTTATAGTTTAATTGGCTCTAGCATCATAAAAAGACATAGCTCTGGGATCTATTGCGGGCCCTATAGTACGTAAAACCAACTAATTAACTAAATTAGGTTAAGGTTAAATAAATATTACATTCACCATAACTTTTATTATACTGCTAGAAATATAATTAGAGTTGATGAGAGTCGATATTTTCAAA
Organism: Polyploca ridens; assembly: GCA_951394255.1. Classification (NCBI taxonomy): domain Eukaryota; kingdom Metazoa; phylum Arthropoda; class Insecta; order Lepidoptera; family Drepanidae; genus Polyploca; species Polyploca ridens. The sequence continues at coordinate 5,110,948 of OX596253.1, forward strand.
GTTAAAATTGTCTCAATATAACTCAATAAAAAAACCGTGGGACCGTGGGGGTTCGAAGCTCGCCGTTTTGCTCGCACTTTGTCATCAAAATTGATCGAGACCTCCGGAGATCAGCGGGCGGGGAGCTTTTTCCGCCAACGCGTCAGCTTAGCTATCCAAAGAGGAAACGCTGCCAGCCTTCTGGGAACCCTGCCGTTAATCGGAAGCAGCGGCAGGCTTGAGGAAATTTTCTATATATAGATTGTATTTTGTACATATTTTTTGTAAATAAAGATATATTCTCAGTCTTAAAAAACGAATAGCAGATATTAAACATTTGTATATTTTAAAAATAGATAAGTGAACGATATTCATGGTGGGTATTACAGGAGCATAACTAGAAAGAAGTGTTTCATTAAAAGATTCCGCATAATAAAAAAAATGCACGTCAAGATTTTCCCATGCATAGAATTCATATAATCTCAAACCTTGATTCAAGATAAAATTATGCAAATCTGCAATATTACTCAAATACTGCAAAATACAGTTGAGTTATTATAACCTAGACTTTTGCACACAGAATAGTTTAAGCCAGATTCTTTTAATAACTCCATATAAAAGATTAGTATGCCATTAACGTTGTCCAGTACCATAATAAATATCACTTTTTCATGTAAGTACCTAACTCAATTATTTACATTCATTGCAATACATTAGTTTGTCTCGGCACTCTTGTCAAAGCTCAGTGATATATTCGACAATTAGAATAACAAATAGCTGTTTGGTCCGAACTGAAGAAAAAATCTGACTATAGTCATGTCTTATTATAGGTCATTCATTCTTGCATGCAGATCTTCACTTGGTTGAGTCCAGTTGACTGTATTTTAAATCTTAGCCAACATAACATCTCCAAGAATAATATGCTCAGTAAATTAATTTAAATTAACATAATAAAACAATTGTGTAAGAGGTAGAATTGTAGTCTTCCTGCCATGAAACAAGATTGGACGGTGATTTAGGTAGGTAATACCAAAATACCGTATAATAGTGCAAAAATTCAAAATTTCGTCGACGTATTTGTCGTAAGCAATTTCGGTAAGAACTACTTACAATCAAGTAACAATAGGCGGAAATAAACTGTTGTTTTATTAAAATTTGAAGTTCTCTCTTGCATACCTCCAGTAGAATCCATAATTTGCGAGACTAGCGTTAATAAAGACGACATTATATCATAAAAGCGTGAGAATGTTGTAGAATTCCTCAACATACTAGATGAGTATGTAAATGTTTCATTATACAACATGTACATTCGACCTCTGCATCTTTAAATGATGAATCACATTGAACTTGATAACGAGGTTCAGCGGATCAAGGACGCGATAAATAGGCACCTTCCTGTTTATCCTTACGTGGTCCCAACGTAACTTCACCATTTAAAAATTGCACCCATCAAATGCAACTTGCAAACAAATTTCGAACTAATCGCCAAGGTAGTAAGGAGGTATGTTTTTGCATTCGACTGCAAAACGAGATTCATCGCAGGACCTTGCCGTGTACCGATGCGAGTCACGTATCGAATTATAGCAATCATATCGAATTATTCACTACCATATGAGATTTATATGTACTGGTATATTACGGATTTGTATTTCCGAGAGCTTATCACATTGTTAAAATGCGTCAAATGAACTTCATGATCGCAATCGAGAAGCTTTGCGGGATCTATTAATTTTCGCAGCTAAGATATAACATTTGGTAATAAATGAGGAAGACCATAATATAGAATCTCTCATTCTATAGTTTAAAAAGTTAAGTACAAAGCTAATTGCATACCAGGAAAACCAACGTGGTAAGTGCTGCGCTCGTGAGCCAGTAAGGTATAAGTTAAGGTTCCTCTTTATTATTTCTAAACTTTCCAGGACTATATAGCGATCGATTCCAAATTCGATTGTTCAATCTGGCGTATTCTAATTGCGGAAAACAAGGTATTTTGTTAAAACATTACAATAACTGTTACACGTGTTCCTTTTTAAGTAAGGTGTATTAGTTATGATCTTCAATGATTTCAATAATGGTAAATGGTCATGTTGTCGAGCTGTTATAGACTTAATAACTATAATTACCGTCATCATTTTGTATTACATGGAAATCTATTTGAGCTTACAATTTATTCTTATAATCTTCATCATAATAATCATTAACTAATTTATAGTCAACAGTATTAATGTCCATGTTATATTATATTCGTTCATTAATGCGGTAGGTAGCTGCTATTGATTTGTTTCTAAATATCAGATTGGCTTAAAAGTAATGTTCTCAAATTATTCTCTAAGGATGCCTCACAGAATCTTGGACATCATTGCATGATTTAGTTCTAGGTTAGCTACCAGTTTTAACATCTATGGACCAAGTTTTGTCACCTTCACTATGGACTTCATCAAAGTCAAACGTCATGAATGCTACCAGCTCCACAAAGAGTACAAAGTTTTAGAGTGCCAATTCGATCTATTTGTATATACTCGTCGCAAACTGATCATTATCATAATTATCATCCGGTGTTACGTCTTCCGTATCCAGCCAATTCCCGCCACCTTTTCCATCCATCCTCTGGTGGGGGTCTGACCCTTTTTACGCCTGCCTGCCTGCATTACCATTGAGGAAGTAGTCTACCCCAACTGTCCCCAACGGTTGTGGGCTTAGCTACTGTTTATTGGAATGAAATTTTCGACTCTCCTTTTTCCTGTTGTTGAGCATAAGCGAAGGTTCGCTAGGCCAGTCAGTGAGCACGTAAGGCCATGAATGTAGTGTAGGCTTTAGGATCCTTGGTAAGTATATTTTAGATAAAGTTTTCAAGATCTCGTTTCCAATAAAGATTGTTTCATTCATTCTTTACATAGAAGAGACGTTATCAGCACACCCATAAATTAAATAAAACTCGATATAATGCAAAAACATCGTGTTGACGCTAACACAAAGTAGGAAATTTCCCTCTAGAGCTGTCATGATACGGGGGACATAAATCTGTCAACGAGCATCATGTGCACATAAAATCATCCATCACGCACCGTCAGCTCTAAACAAATTCGCTAATTTTATGAGTGGCCATTAGTTACCGCGTGATCGTGCCGTGTAAATTTTTTAGAGCCCACTTCCGTATGTTTGTCACAGAGTCATGAGTTGTTTAATATATTATTGTCATAGGTTATTGTTTGAGCTCTATCATCTTTCCTTGGTCACCCTTTTCCTGTTAGTTTTGAGGTTGGCAATGCTTATAAATGAATTCAGCTAAGATTGGACCTTGGCAAAAAAGGTAACTAATAGACCGAGATCCGATGGCTGCCAGATCTTCCTTATTTTCTGATGGACAAGATGTATAGAATTGAGTAGTGTTAGTATGTACATCAAACGTATCTTGCCCCGATGGCCAGTTTACAGGTACCAGGTATTAAAGGTATGTTATGTACATTATATACTTTTGTGACAATCTGAGAGCTGAATTTTATATGATACTCAGGGAACTATTTCAATACTTTTTGCAAGCAGCCAGACCAGTCGTAGGAGCCAAATAATTGGTCAAACAACGATTGGTCTGGCTTCTATGATATGATAAAAAAGCATATGTCCTTCTCCATATCATAGGCTATATGCATGCCAAATTTCATCGTGATCGGTTTAGTAGTTAAGGCGTGAAAGCGTAACATACAAACAAACTCGCTTTTATACTATTAGCAACGATAAGAAGGATAGGATAAAGGAAAGTTATGAAATTGCGAGAAAGTTCAATAGGACGGTTATCACTAAATCATTAATCTGTAACCAAAATAGCAGGCGATAGTATTTATTTATATCAAGTGTCAATGTAGCCTTGTAACAAATCCATCGACTATTCCATTTACAAGTGCTCTAAATGTTACTGGAATTAGTAGACAGAACGACCTTTTAAATGAGACACACTGACGCCCCCTTTGACGAATCCAACAAGTAATAAATAATTATGAAAAACTATGTTTGTCTGTGTATAGTTAACTGTTTGTAACGTTTGCATTTCTATGCCATTCATCCGCTTACATTTTGGTTAGTTGTTATGCACAGGTCGGGAAAGATTTGGGAATTTCTGGGATCTTTGTGGTCCTACGGCTTATCAAATAATCAAAGCTAGGATTCGTGTACTCGTCTAGGTATTTTTCCATTTCATTCGGTACAAAAACGGCAAGACAGTTTTTTATTTAGTTACATTTAGCATGGTAAAAAATATCTTGATATCGACATCTATTTGCTTTCTTTCCAGAACTTATAATGACTTATTGATTTGATTCTTACATTGAAAATAACAAAAGTAGTGCTACAATACATACAGTATTCGCCAAGAAAAAAGTGGATCACTTGAAGAGTACTTTCTAAATTATATGAAATAGTTTTGGAGGGTGGATAGCTTGCTTGCACGGGTATAGGTATTTTGCTCCACCATTGGCGTGATCCTAAGCCTTACTAATAATTTTAGCAAACAAGCTTTATTGGTCGTAATAAAGTGGACCATGAATTTAAAGTAGAACTTGACTACTACATAATTTGATACCTGTCAAGTTAGTTACACAAGAGTTAAAATGATTCACAGTGGATTTAAGCAAATGATACTTGGAAAAAGTTTAATACGCCATTAAACAGCCTTTTCTTACACGACACAATTACAGAAACGTTGAGTGTTTCTAGGTAGAAATAATTTACAATTTCAACACTAGTATAGGATCTCTCAGAAATAACAACCGAAAACTTCCATAACTTATTTATTTTTCATCACTCAACTATTAATTATAAACACAGCTTGTAACATTACTATTAATTCAACTTATTTATTGGAAACTGCCCCAAGATACAATACTCGGTGTCCTATGACCGTTCGGCGCCAACCCCCATCAAAAAGTGTCCGATCTCCGCCGCAGTGTTACCAGTCCAAAAAGCCCCTTTTATCTCCCAATTATTAAAATATATATTTCTGCCGTCGGTATGGCCAGTGCAATAATCTTAAAACCATCATAATTTTATTAATATTATCAAAACCTTACACTCGACCATCCCGACGACGTGCATGTCCTCATACACGTATCTGGTGAAACCTTACACTCGGCAAAAATCGGGCCCATTTTGAAAGAATTACAATAATGGACACAAAATATAAATTATCATTAGTTGAATAATCTAAATGCCAACACAAATAAGATATCAAAAACACAAATAAAAACAAACAATCCATAAACAAATTATCATTGATTGAAAAATCTAATTGCAAACACAAATAATATATCTAAAAAAAATAATAACAAACAATCCATTGACAAATTATCATTGATTGAACAATCTAATTACAAACACAAATAATATAATATATCAAAAAAATAAAAAATAAAAATAAACAAACAATCCATTAACAAATCATCATTGATTGGACAATCTAATTGCGAATCACTTGCGTATACAAATATATCAAAAATAAATAAAAACATACAATCCATTAACAAATGATCCTTTGAACTAATTATCCTTGTAACCAATTGTCCTCATAACTATCCTTATAATCATTTATCCTTGTAACCATTTATATCAAAACTTCATAATATAAATCCTTGTAACCAATCATATCAAAACTTCATAAAATAAATCCTTGTAACCAATTATATCAAAACTTCATAAAATAAATAATTTTGTTAACCGAAATCCATTGATATGCAATCCATAAGCATCCAATAGATAACCAATAACCAAATTACATCCATTAATCGAACCAATATTAACCATTAATCTGTAAACCAATCTGTTTCGGAACATATTAAGGTTTAACAGATCAGTCGTGTGCTTTTCCCATTCCAGGCCAAGACGCGAAACCTTTCCACGTTTTTCCCGTGCTTGACCTGGAAAGAGAGAAACAACAGCATGTAAATACATTATAAAAAACCAAATGAATAGAACCCTACTGATATGATTAACAGTAAACATATAAAGCATTATAAACAAATTAAATTTCATTGAGCAAAGTGCATTATTAAATTATCATTCTGACATATTATCCTTGTCGATTTCATCATTCTCGACATCATTATCAGAATCATTCTCGACATCATTATCAGTATCATTATCGATTTCTAAAGAGTCAACATGGATCCATGGTCTCATCCGGTCAGCAGCGATGGTAGTCTTTCGTTTTTTCTTCATCCCCTCAAAACCTGGTATTGGTGCTACCTTATACCGATCGTTACCTAATATCTTCACAACTTTAAAAGGACCTTCATATGAGGGCATTAGTTTTGTGCTTTTGCCATCATTCTGAAAAGCAACTTTTGTGATTTTGACTAATTCACCGTTTTTATATATGCGTGCAGGTCGTCTCCCCTGGTCGTAATATCGTTTTTGTGCAACCTGTGCTCTGTCAATTTTATTCTTAACTTCGTCGCGAATGGATTGTAAGGAGGTGACTTCACGTGTTTTATCGGTTATTTCATTCAATGCCGCGTTAAACTCGCTATTCATTGCTGTCCCAAACATAACTTCAGCGGGTGACCTACCTATTGTCTTTTGTATCGTATTATTTAAGCCCCACTGAATTCTACCTAACTTGTTATCCCATTCTTTTTCATTTGCGCTAAGGTTCTGTGCCGTCAAAGAGTCAAGAACGGTTCTGTTGTAACGTTCAACTTGGCCGTTGGACCTCGGGCTTGCAACCGCATTTAGTACATGTTTTATTCCGCGGTCAAGACAAAACCTTCTGAATGCGTGGGATGTGAAACAGGAGCCTCGATCACTTACAACTCGGTCAGGAGCTCTAAACGTGTCAAAAATGTCCTGCAGGACTTTTATGACATTCTGTGTGTTAGTATTTCTGACTGGTTTTATGAATAAAAACTTGGTGAATGAGTCTACAATAGTCATTATGTGAGTATTGCCTCTTTTGGACTTTACAAAAGGCCCTAGGTGGTCGACGTGTAATGTGTGAAAAGGCCTTTCGACCTTTTCAATGGGATGTAATAACCCTTCACGTGTATTCGTAGTCTTTTTGGCGTATGCACAGTCGATACAAGATCCTACATACTTTTTTACGAACCGTTTCATTTTAGCAAACCAGTAATGTTTTTTTATTCGGTCTAAGGTTTTCTCGAAACCGACATGACCTATGTCATCATGGTTTCTTTTGCATAACTGCCACCTTGCACCCCTTGGCACCACCCACCTCACACACTCCTTATCACCACCCAGACATCTAAAGAGTTTGTTATCTCTCAAAACGTAGTTTTCCTTGATGTATTCTAGCCCTTGAGGGTCCAGATCACCAGCAACAATGTTACAAATTCTACACAATTCCGTATCCCCCAGTTGCAATGTAAGTAGCCAGTCTTCGTCATTTATGGCCATCACAGAGGGATATATTTCGGGACTCTGAGCTTCTGTATCAATAATTGGATTCCTGGATAACGCATCAACATGACCCATCTTCGTACCAGCCCTATATTCCACGGAGCAATCGTACTCCTGTAGAGCCAGCCACCATCGAGCAATTCTAGGAATTAGATCGCGCTTTGTAAATGTGGAACGTAGAGCATTACAATCGGTTACGATTTTGAACGATTTTCCTAGGAGATAAACCCTAAGCTTTTTAAGAGAGCAAATAACGGCTAGTGTCTCCAACTCATAGGAGTGAAAATTCTTCTCCTCCGGCGTCGTCTGACGACTATAATATGCTACAGGATGAAAAGAACCCCCATCTCCTTGAGCACGCTGCAAAAGAATACCGCCAACACCTATTCTACTAGCGTCCGTGTGGAGTTCGGTCTCTGCTAAGGGATCGTAAATGGCAAGAACTGGTCTATCTACAAGCTTGGCCTTTAGGACTTTGAACGCTTCTTGCTGATCGTTTGTCCATTCCCACACGGCATTCTTTTTAAGCAACTTTGTGATAGGATGAGCAAGTTGTGCGAACCCTTGTATGAATTTCCTAAAATAGCTAACGAGCCCTAGAAATTGTCGCACACCGTGTACATTATCTGGACGGGGAAAATCAACTACACTCTGGATTTTTGCGTTTCCTGGCCGCATACCTACAGAACTTATCTCGTAACCCAAGTAACTTATAGTGTTTTGTAAAAAACTACATTTCGATAAATTTAACTTCAGATTTGCCTTACGTAATAAAACAAGCACGTCCTCTAACCTATCTAAACACTCAGTCGGGTCCCTACCAAAAATGAGCACGTCATCGATGTAGACGGTGGCCTTATCAAACCGAGCTGAGCCGAGGACATGATTCATCATACGCTGAAAAACAGCAGGCGCGTTTGCCAGGCCAAACGGCATACGATTGTACTCATATTGACCGTCCGGCGTGACAAACGCCGTCAAATGCTTACTGTCCTCGGAGATGGGCACTTGGTAATAACCAGACATTAGATCCAGTGTAACGAACCATGCCTGCCCAGATAATCTAGCTATTTCATCTTCTATTACAGGTATGGGATATCTTTCTTTTACAGTGATTGAATTGAGTAATCTGTAATCTATGCACAAGCGAATACCACCCTCCTTCTTGCGTACGAGAATGATTGGACTGGCATAGTTCGACACTGACTCCCGTATAATTCCTGCCTGCAACATCTCATCTACCATTGTTCGGACCTTTTCGCGTTCATAGTGAGACAGACGGTAGGGTCTATAAACCACCGGACGTTGACTACTTAACTCTATTTTCATTTCAGAAACATTTGTGCAGCCTAAATCTGCTAAATCGTAAGCAAAACACTCCTCGTGACGTCGAAGGAGTTCTATGAGTTTGGCCCTATCACTATCTGATACAGCGTCGCCTATGCGTATTTGATTCACATCTAACCCTTTCACTAAAGTCACTTCAGCTTGTTGGTCTGAAACTGAAAAAGCTTCGGTGTCCCCAATACTGTATACTGCTTGCACCTTTTCTGCTCGAGAGAACACAAAATTGTCCTGAAGCCAACACGGTACTGAGCACGGCGTCACCGTAACAAAAAGCGAACCGTTCTTCACCTCGTAAACACCTCCACAAACTAAGAATTGTTTGTTAGGCTTCCCTACAACTCTGGTATCTAACACTACGCTACCATTAAACAACGTCTCTAGTTCAGCCTTTATACTAGCAGTACCATAAAGCAAACTATGACCTATAACCCTGACCCTTTGTAAGTGTTCTTTATGCTCATGTAGATCAGGTAACTCTACTCCAATATGAAAGAACTGTAGTTTACTCGCGTCTTTATACACAACAATGTGTGGCTGCTCCGAGTAACTCTGACCAACAAGCATTGACTTCTCCAGCAAATGATCGTCTACAACCCTACACGAAACAGTAGCAGTCACACCATCAATAACCACTATCAGTTCCGCAGAACCCATGGATTTCACAAGACTGTTGCCAAAACCCTTCATTGTCGACGGCCTGTGGTCATGACTAAGACCAAGATTTGAAAAATCTGATTGTCTTATAAGTGTGACCTCACTGCCAAGGTCAACGAATGCTTCTAGAGGCAAACCATTAACAATCGCGGTTTTCATGAATTTTCTACTAGGACAAGAGCTCGAGATACACATGGCTTTTGCTACCGGATCGGACTTCGCTGGCCCTGTATCATGTTTGTGCCTACAGGTCTCAGATTTATGGCCTACTTTGTTGCAATGGCTACATTTAACCAAGGGTTTAGGGCATCTAGAATACGGATGCCCTTTCTCCTTACAGTTGTAACAATACAAGTTCGGATTATTCTTCGAACTTGTCCTATTATTTTGTTTTTCATCAATCGTGCTAACATTCCTATCCCTAAATGATGATTGATGGGTGGGATTATCTTTATTGTTGCTTAACAAAAATTTCAAGAGCTGATCGGGTTGTTCACAACGTAGTGCCAATGCACTCGACCTGATAGTCCTGTCAACAATACCGTGAATGATGCAATCAACGGCCCGCCTATCTGTTATTTCACACTGATTTAGTAGTGCCAGCTTTTCATAGTAATATATTTCAATTGATTCGTTAGGTCTACTTTTTCGCTTCACCATGTCCTCTAAAATTTGTCCGTAATTTTGTTCGGAGGGGAACGCATTTGTTAATTTTATTTGCCACTCTGCCCAGGTAAACAATATAGTATTCAGGCTTTCATACCAGGTCTTGGCTAGACCGGTTAGTTTTTGCATAGCAAAATGAACTATAGTCTTCTCGTCCCAGCCGTAAACCTTTGCACACTCGTTGACTTTTTTGAGCCATATATCCATACGTTGGTTCTTTTCCGAAGGATTGAACACGGGAATTATATTTTTATGATCCAAGCTCCTATTATTTGTAACAGTGCTCTGGTTTGGAGGCTGCGACGGCAAGACATCTTTAATGGATTTTATAATTTGAATTAAATCTCTAGATGAAAAGGTGGGAGTACATGACCTTTTAGTGTGATGGTCCCTGCTTGTAGTGTCCCGATCCTTTCTGTCGCGACCACCCGGCAGACCGCTGCGACTGCGCCGTTCGCAGCTCGTCCCAGCGTCAGGTGAACCTCGACGTGCACTCCGTCTCCGTTGCTCGATGTCGCGTTCCTTTTGTAGGTCGATCTCCATCCGACGAATTCGCTCCTGCTCCCGCAGTAAAACCTGTTCTTGTTCCAGCAGACGCCGGCTGCGGCTTCGGCTTCGACTGCGGCTTCTCTGATGTGCGCTAGCCTGGCTACGCCTGGAGCGTGAGCGATCACGCCTAGGAGTATCCAACCTCCGATGAGTTCCATTCCCTCCATCCATTTCCTGGAACTCGCAACCAAATAGGGAAATATTAATACAGAGATAAAGATAAAAAACTAAAACACAATTATCAAAAACTAATTATCTCGTAATTAAAACGTCCTACAGCAAAATTATGAAATTGTTCACCCCCTTTGCTAACCAATAATCGCGTGTTCTTAACAAGATTTACTCATAAAACATGAAATTCTACTGGGTTCTATAGTACTCCATTATGCACCATTAACCATTATATTGTCTATAAACTCAAACTAAAACGTTACGTTACACGAGTTACATTACCTATTAGTTGTAACCACGTGACAAAAACAATTTAAATCAGGGAAAAAATTAATCTACTTAAAATCTCATGATGCATAAAACTACCCACACCACGTGGTCGCAGTAGCGTGCTTCGCGGTGCAAACCGGCTAAATTGCACCACACGGCGGATGCAAAAACGTTAAGAATAAACCAAGGAAAACGAAACTGCAACAACGGTCCGTTGAAATGTATGAACCAGTAAAACATCATGCATAGGTAAAATAAACGAATAATGACTTGACCAGAATTTCAAATACAGGTACGGTATAAAGAAAAGTTGAACAAAGGCGTGTACTTACGGGTCTTGATTCCACCTCTGAGATATAGGATCTCTCAGAAATAACAACCGAAAACTTCCATAACTTATTTATTTTTCATCACTCAACTATTAATTATAAACACAGCTTGTAACATTACTATTAATTCAACTTATTTATTGGAAACTGCCCCAAGATACAATACTCGGTGTCCTATGACCGTTCGGCGCCAACCCCCATCAAAAAGTGTCCGATCTCCGCCGCAGTGTTACCAGTCCAAAAAGCCCCTTTTATCTCCCAATTATTAAAATATATATTTCTGCCGTCGGTATGGCCAGTGCAATAATCTTAAAACCATCATAATTTTATTAATATTATCAAAACCTTACACTAGATTACCATGTTCCACTAGTGCATACTTCAACATTAAACTGTTAGCTGAATCGAGATAAAATCTTAGCCATAAAATTAGTACATTTGAGATTAACTTAGTTTTTATTGCAGAAACAAGTTTATTGCCTTAGAATGCCGTTCGATTGGCATTCGTCGAGCACCGTAAATAAAAAAACCTACTCAGGAAGGTTAACCAATTAAATATATCGATCAAAGACTTCGATTTAATTGTTAGATAAATATATCAAAGCTCCAGAATAAATAATAGTACTGTCAAAGCTTTTAAGACTGATAGAGATATCAAAAATATTAACTAAATGTAGTATGACCCCGCTTCTTGCGCTTTTTACATCGATTTCGCATTACACACTTGGCGAAAAACGATTTTTATTTTCGCCATATTTTTGGCGTAACCCTGGCGATATTAGTTTTTTGTTTTCGTGCGTGATAACCGCCACGACTGTGTGTCATCCACCAGCCTTGATGAGGTCGGCGAAATGGCCCATGGGAGAGGCACTGACGCAAGAATCAAGGTCAATTGTATTCCATTACCGACGACTATTGTCTCTATAGGGGAGTGCAAATGAGATTTTATTGCTTGACAATTTACTTAATGGATTGGGATTATTCATAAGCTATTTTTAGATAGATACAATACTAACTTGAATATGCAAAAATAATATTTCATTGTAATACTTTGTATCCCGAAAAACATGTCATTCATCGGAAATGCGGGCGCGAAAACCAGAAGTCGACGTATTTGTATTCGTTTTATTTTTAAAAGAATGTTGTTCAAGAGTGAACCTCATTCACTTAACTCAGTTAAGAGTAACTGAGTTAAGTGAATGAGGAATATAATCATAATAAAGAAATACTTTTCAGAATTTTTAAGAATCCTACTAACTAACTACCGCGAAAGTTTGTGAGTGGATGGATGGATGTATGTTTGTAACTCTTTCAAGCAAAAACTACTAAACACATTTGGATGAAATTTGGTACACAGATAGAATATGTTCTGGATACTTTTTATCCCGGGAAAACATATGATCCTTCGGGAATGCGGGTGAAACCGCGCGGGACAGCTAGTTATTTAATAACTCTTACGACACACAGATTGATAATTAGAAGAGCTTCTCTTTACCAAGTTTTTTTTAATGTATGTAGGCCTGTGTTTGACCACAATCTCACCATGGTAAGTGATGATGTGGCCGAAGGTGGCACACAAAGTCTAGAAGGATATGGCTCTCAAGTGCAGCTGTCGGAACACACCGATAGGTGATTGGTGACAGGTTTTCAAATTACCTAGGAATCACTTCCATTCAAAAAGCTTTCTATGTTTCCTCTTTCAGGTCCCATAATTCATTTTCACGTAGCTAGGTAAGCCAATACATTCATCATTGGGTCTCCCACTATGTCAGCATCGCTCCATCGCAGCAACGGCCCGGCACCGCCTCAACTCAATCCAACCACTAGCGGCAGCGCGCCCCCTGCGAGGTGGCAGCTAGCGGGCGGCGCGGCCCGGTCAAATTGGTGGCGCGACTTTGGCAAGATACCGCTTGCTGGCGTCACGCAGCAAGGGAGCGGACCGCTCGCTGGAAGTGTGTGGTCAGCAGGACTAGTGGCTTGTAGCGGCAAGCGCACTTGCCGCGACGCGTCAACATTGTAAGATTTACTTTAACGCATACGATTTAAAGCCCTCACTTACATGGCAAGATTGTTATAATGAGCGGTGACCCTTATGGTTGGCGCCTTGACCAAATACACGCTAGGGCTATTTACAATTTTAGGCCTATCATTTCGAAATATAATAAGAATGTATACCGTTCAATGCCTTTTATGATCTTTCTAACGGAGATAAGAACTCTTTGGACCGGTCCACAATCTATGCAAGGTGAAAAAATGCGCAACAAGTGATTCGTGGACTAAGACATGTTGTGGCTTTCTTTCTTGGGTATTTAGATCAAGGCGATATCACAGTGGGTTGAGCATCTGTCGCTAGCAGATGATAAAAAAATATTAAATCTAGATTAGCCAATAGTCAACTTGTAAGCAGATTGATGCAGTCTCCGTTTCAATTATATTGTAGCCGTTGCCCCGCAGTTCGCCCACTCTGTAGTTGAATTAAGCAAGATCTATTCTCAGAGCACTCTATATAATCCACATTTCTCCTAAAAACGTATCTAGTTTTAGTCTAAGTTCTTGCAATTTTAGAGCTTTTCAAGAACCTAGTAATTTCGATAGAATATACAGCTTCCAAGGATCTTGGCATTTCTAAAGATCTTGTGAGCCATCTGACTAAAAAAGTAGTAATATCAAATTGTATTCCAAACAATAATGCAAAATTCAAAATAGGATCAGTAACGTCATCTCAAATAATTTGTTCGTATAATTGAAAAGTCAAACAGCTTTCTAATTATGGATACTTGTAAATTTATAACTGCATGGCGTGGCGTGAACGAGGCAAGGCTACCGATTTATACATTCTGTAGATACCTGACATTTTGGGCTTAGCATTTCGTTCGAATCGATATTTAGAAGTTGTTTAATATGTTACAACGTATTAGATACAATATTAATTGTGAAATGATTAAATATTATTTTATAATTGAGAATTGTCAGGTTCAGTATTTTAAGTTCATAATGGCCCTGATTCTGTTGTTCACAACTAAACTAATTTTAATGTCACTATGTCTCTTTCTAACAAAGAACATAAGAAAAGGATGTAAGAAATTTAGTCCTGTCAAATTAGTCCAATGCTTGTTTTCAATATAATTTTAGTCGCCATCTATCGCGGTTACGCCTAAATACACGCAAAATAAGACGGCAAAGATTAATTTGACAACTTAAAATATGTTCTATCCTTTTTCAATTATGTTCGTAAGAAAGAGATGAGATGTGACTAAAATTAGTTTAGTGCGATTTACAACAGAATCGGCACCAATATCTACTAATACACCGTATAGACAACGTACCAATGATATTATACTAAAAATAGGTAGATATCGCACTAGCGCGCGCTAATTGTTGCAGACAAATTCAGACGTTTGTCGTAATTTGGTTTAGTCGGCTAATAGAGCAGCGAGCGAAACAAAATCCAGCCTTTGCGTATCTTTGGTGGTAATAAGAGTAAGTGAGTAAGGTCGCCAGAGCTCATAGGGGAGGGGGGAAAGGTCGGTAACGCGTGAGTGATGCTTCGTGTGTTGCAAGCGTCGATATGGCTAAGGTAACCGCTAACCATCAGGCGCGCCGTATGCTTGTTTACTTAGTCTTATATATAAATAAATGTAACGATTAATGCTTTCATCCAATGAAGCGGTACGACGATGACCATTCGTAGGCCCTGATTGGATGAAATTCATTAAGGGTGTTCGATATGATTACCACCAAAGGTAGAGCGTCTAATCCAAAGTATCCCTAAGGTATCAATAACTCAACAATAACTGAACGCCGCTCAGTATAAAGGTAGCTTATCTTTTTTATAATATCATTGCAACGTACAGCCTAAACCGGTAAGTCTAGAAATATACATTTTGCACAAGAGTTCCTTATATTATGTAGGTACCACAACAAGATTTCATGAAAATCAACCTAAGGCAGTGTCAAATTAAGGGTTGTAACCATAAAGAGCGATAAATTAGTTCATTATCTAACTAACATATCGTTACACGCGTGACGAATTAGGGTATATTATAGATTAATAAATAAATAAGTACTAAATACCTTGGGACTTTCTTGATACACGGCTATCTGATCCCGAACTAAGCACAGCTCTATATAACTGCTAAAGGTTCTATTTACACTGCTATTAAATAAATAATAAATAAATATCCTGGGACATCCCTCACACACGGTCATCTGATCCCAAACTAAGCAGAGCTTGTACTATGGAAACCATATAACTGATATAATATATATACTACTTTTTGTTTGTAAATACATACTTAATATACATAATTACACCCAGACTCAGGACATACAGACATGTTCATGCACACAAATGCATGTCCTGTGTGGGAATCGAACCCACGACCTGCGGCGCGTAAGGTGAATCTTAACCAACTGCGCCAACTGGCCCGTCGAATAAGTCTAAGGATATAAATATTTACAACCAGATTCAAAACATAGGAATCGATCACACGACCTGTGACATGGTCCACTAAACCTCCACTCCAATCGGACAGGTGGAGATTTCGAGATGGCATATTTTCGAAACCTATGTTGGGTAAGTCATACTGAACAACATTTACTATGGCACCAATAGTGAATTCTCAAAACAAAAATTAACTTTTCTTAAAAAATGTCAACCTTGCTCGATCATCACAAGTCACAAGTCACAAGTCCGGCCTCATATGGAGTACTGCTGTCACCTATGGGCGGGAGCACCTGGATACCAGCTTGGGCCTTTAGACTCGGTTCAGCGACGTGCCATCAGAATTGTTGACGATCCCGAGCTCACAAGCGGTTTAGAGCCCCTTAGTCTGAGGAGAGACTTTGCCTCCTTATGTGTGTTCTACCGCTTGTACAACGGAGAGTGTTCAAATTCAAATTCAAATTCAAATTCAAAAAGCATTTATTCAATTTAGGCCCTGATAGGGCACTTGTGAACGTTAACAAATGGCTCTACACCGGTTCCAAATACAACTTGAACTGAGAAGACTCCGGCAAGAAACTCAGCAAGTCTTTTTTTTTTTAAATATGTAAATAGAAGTATTACAATTACAAAATATATGTAACAATAGCCTGCGAAGCGAACAATTCATTCAAATGCATTCTTGTCATCTACAAAATCAGAAACTTTATAGTACCCTTTCGTGCATAACTTTTGTTTAACTATCTTTTTGAATCTATGTATAGGTAGCTCTTGGATTTCTTTGGGTACTTTATTATAGAAACGTATACATTGCCCCTTGAAAGAGTTAAGGACTTTGCTGAGCCGAGTTAAAGGTACAGCAAGTTTGTGCTTATTTCTAGTGTTCAAACTATGAGTGTCACTATTCTTAGGAAAGTTATTTAAGTTTTTCCTCACATGAATAAGATTTTCATATATGTACTGTGACGACACTGTCATTATATTAATAGATTTAAACTTGTCTCTCAAAGAATCTCTAGGCCTTATTTTATATATTGCGCGGACAGCCTTCTTCTGCAGTATAAAAATTCTATTGATTTCGGCACCACTACCCCAGAGGAGGATACCGTAAGACATCAAACTGTGAAAGTAACTGAAATAAACTAATTTTGCCGTAGATTCGTCAGTGAGAGCGCGAATTTTTCTCACTGCATAAGCTGCAGAACTAAGTCTATCCACCAATTTACAAATGTGAGGGCTCCATTGTATCTTATTATCTAAAGTGATACCTAAAAATACAGTTGTTTCAACAAGATCCAGTTTTTCGCCTTTAATTACAATATTTGTGTCCGAATGTCTCACATTGGGTAGACTGAATCTGATACATTTTGTTTTTTTCTCATTTAGCAATAAATTATTAATAGTAAACCAATCAACGACTTCAGAAAGAGCATTGTTCACATCGTCAGAATTAAAATCATGTCTATTCACTTTGTAAAGAAGTGAAGTGTCATCAGCAAACAATACTATCTCATGTTTTTTTTCTACAAGATATGGTAAGTCGTTGATGTAAATGAGAAATAGAAAAGGTCCAAGGATAGAACCTTGTGGTACACCCATAGTTACTGATGACCCAGGGGATACTTTACCATTAACATCAACCTTTTGAATTCTGTCACATAAGTAAGAAATCAAAAGATCAAGTGCAGTGTCTCTAACGCCGTAGTGATGTAATTTGCTGATCAGTATTTTATGATGGACGCAATCAAAAGCCTTGGATAAGTCACAAAAAACACCGAGGGTGTCTCGTGAATTTTCCCAGGCGTCAAAAATATGTTGAATAAGCTCAACACCAGCATCGGTTGTTGAGCGACCCCTAGTGAAACCAAATTGTTTACTGTGAAGCAGTCTATTACTATTGAAATGTACCATCAATTGATTAAGTATAATTTTCTCGAATACTTTACTGAATGTCGGTAGTATGGAAATTGGTCTAAAATTTGTGGGGTCGGATGTATGTTCTAAAGAGTTGTTCGACTTGTTGCCCACTGCTACCTTCTACCATCGCAACTCTCGCCATCGACGGGGAGTCCATCCTCACATTTTGAAACCAGAATTGTTTCGAACTGTGCGGGCTCAAAGGAGCTTTCTTCCGCGGACGGTCAGATTGTGGAATGAGCTCCCCGCCGTGGTTTTCCCAATGGAGTACAGCATGGGGTTCTTCAAAAAGGGCGTGAAGAGATTTCTTCAGGGTCGGCAACGCGCGAGTGATGCCCCTGGTGTTGCAAGCGTCCATAGGCTACGGTAACTGCTTACCATCAGGCGGGCCGTATGCTAGTTTGCCACCTTAGTGGTATAAAAAAAAAAATCATAATGTATGAAGAGTAAAACAATATTTTTTCAGATTTCAGTATTGGTCTCATAGTAAAAGTTGTAATGCAACATAGGTTTCGAAAATATGCTATCTCGAAATCTCCGTATAAGCAAACCAAATAATATTAATTTTAGTTCATTCAGAATCATAAGCAAGACACAGAATTAAATTATGAGCCTTGGTGATCTTACATCAAATAAAAGGAATGATTTGTAAAAATGTGCAAAATATTTGCACTACGAACATCAATGAGTATGTTACCTTAAACCTGAGTGATAAGGTGCTATATCCTTGACAAGCGTATTGTTTCGTCCCTTTTATCTCCATCACTCAGACGTATTGACAAGGTCACCTCGCCGGTTCTCTTGAGTGCACACGGACGATATTTTAATACCTATTACAAGGTTTATTCACACATAAGAAAAACAACCCTTGTATTGTAGATTTGATATTTCGATTGATAATACAAATGAAGATTTTTTATCGGCATAGTGATACGATTCAATATCGCAAAATACTGTATAGAAAACTAGGCAAAAATAAGAATAATAAATTGTCTTTTCATTCTACCGTCAAAAAACTTATTTATTTACCTATTGAAAACACATACATAACTAGTTATAATTTTCACACAATACTACTATTATTTTTTTCATAAAAAATTTTATTGCCCCGGATTTATGGCTTTACTCGAAAACTCGGAAAAACAGATTTTCCCAGAGAAGAGACCTAGCTAGATTTTTCGTCCCTTAAAACCCCAATATAGCAAATTTCATTAATCGATAGAGCCGTTTTCGAGATCTAAAACATATATAAATATTGCTCGTTGAATAGGGTAATAAAGGGTATCTTTTAACAGAATACAATATTAATTAATTTAACGGAGGAGGGGAACCCGAACGTAATGCTACAGCCGACTTTTCCGAGGTGGAGAGGGTTTTGCGGATGAGAGAGACGACTCCCATTTTAGACTCTGCCCTCCACTACGACCACGACAAGTTCAATAAATAATGATCGTAGAAAAAAGTGGTAAGACCAAGACGGTCTTTAGTACTTTCGGTCCACTCTTTGTTCGGCCCGCGTACCGAAAAGCCTAAAATATTGATGTCTTAATTTGAAGGGGTAGATTCGGTCCGCAAGAAACAAATGCCCTAAAGGACATTCAAACACAAAGAAATGCACGAACTAATGTTTTGTTACTTTAAATCCAGATCATTAGGTCAACATTGTTATTATTCCACGTCATTTTGTATTGTTATTATATAACTACCATGCCAAAAAGGATTCGTATTTGTAAGTAAAATATAGGTATTTAATACGTAATGGTAAAGTTTCCATTAATTTATTGCAGTAGCAAGCGAAACATACGTTATTGCCTGTTTTTTGTTTTGAGACATACATAAAAAGTTGAATAACTCGCGATTTCTGTATGCAATAATCTTATTTTACACACCAAGGTCAAGAGAATCCGTGACGAATCCCTTTAAGACACCTGCGCCGGCGCATCAAAAAGGCTGTTTAGTAAACGCGTTACAACCGCTCGACTCTTCTTAACTTGAATAGAATGCAGGCCTCGTAAACATAAACCTTCAACTTATATTGTGACTAGTTATCCCCCATAGTTTCACTCATGTTCCCGGGATAAAAAGTAGCCTATATCCTTCTCCATACCATAAGCTGCATGTCAAATTTCATGGTGATCGGTTCAGAGGCGTGAAAGACTTCACAGACAGAAGATAATATTTGTCTTACTAGAAGCTATTATTAATATTATTTACTAAAAATATATTTCTGAGGATATTTACATTTAAAATAACATTAAATCTCTAGATACCCATATAGCCGTTACAGCAACTGAGAAACAAATATTCAAAAACATCAAAGCATTCATAATTATTAGTTAAAACTTTACTGTTACCTCTCACAGTTATGTAACGGAAGTTGTTCGAAGAGAAATGGCTAGCCAGTGCTGAAAATGTCATTGTCAATGCATGACAGTCAGTCACCTTTGTAATAAAACTGCTAATGGCCAATAGGCATTTCCATGACAAGAGAATAGGTTTCTTTCATAAAGAACTTTATATGTCCGTAAAATATTGTCTGCTTGCAAAGCTGTTTGAATTCTTCAAAGATTTTACTTTGTAGCGCAGTTCAAAGAATTTTCTCAAATTGCAGAATCAATATAATCATCATCATCATCTGCCTTTCCTGTTCCCAATCATTTGGGGTCGGCGCAATATGTACGCTTCTTTCATTCGTCTCTTCTATCCGTTATATCAGCATTCACTCCTTTCTTACACATATCATCTTTCACACAATCTATCCATCTCTTCTGTCTTTCTCTTCCCGTATATTCACCCACTCTCATTTTCAGAACTCTTTTAATGACGTGGCTTTCATTTCTTCTCATAACATGGTCCATACCACGCTAAACAGTTCCCTCACAACTTTTCAGTCACATATGCTACTTTCGTTGATTGAATATAATATAGGAAAGAATTATTTTATTCCCACCAGATTTTGGGAAATCCTTTCTTAGCACTTAAAGTGCATGTGTAAAGTTTTTGGACCGTTGTTACTCAAACACGCCATGATAACCAAACAATGGGGCTACCATTGATCATTGTAATGAACACCATTAATTAATTTCATCCAATGACGCGGTACGATGAAGACCATTGGTGGTGTCCTTGACTTAGCCAATTAGCGCGCATTATCGATGGTGGGGAATTGGCGGAATAGATTTCAAGATGAACAAGAAGTTCAAAATGAACGGCATTGCGCTTCTTTAGGCCTCGCGGATACCAATGCTGTACTCTGAGTAAAATATTTAGGTACTAAGTTTACCTACATAACTTTTTTATTTTTTAACCGACTTCAAAAAAAGGAGGAGGTTCTCAATTCGAATGTATGTTTTTTTTTTTTATGTTTGTTACCTCATAACTCCGTCATTTATTAACCGATTCGGAAAATTCTTTTTTTATTTGAAAGGGTACGCTTCCCGTTTGGTCCCATTGTCATCAGATCAGGATTTGATTACTTCTTAGTGTACTTTGAAGTCGGTTTAAGGTTTTTGTAAAACAGTCCAATTATTTGGTTAATATAATTCTACTGAAAAATGCCAGTGTGTAGGCAACCTATCATGTGAATGTACCGATGGTGATATCCACTCATTATAATGACTAAGAATTACAATGTTACCGTGGATTTTCTTTGAGCAAACCAACATTGTCTTAGAGCATTAAATAAATTCCTTGGATTTCCACTGCAAAATCTTAATTATCAGTAATTGGATTATAAATGTTACAAAAACGTAATTTCTCTTACATCTCTTTCTATGATACAGATGGTTTGATAAATTGTTCCCAATTCGTTCTGCATTGCTGGTTTGATACGGATTTGTACGATCTGATTCAATAAATAAATTGCAATGGGAATCAAATATTCACGTGCAAAAAGCCAAAAAGCCAAATGTCATAAGTATTGTTATTAAAATGTATTATTAATCATATCATTATTTATTGATATACAGTAAAACTTAAAATAGTTTATAGTTAATATATTATTATAAATATCTCATAAATATCATTTAATGTTTAAGCTATGAAATAAATCACAGCCAAATGATCTTCAAATATTAATAGAATTCTTCAAATAATAAATAAGTGGATGGCACAAATTAAATGTCTATTATTTAAACAAATGGGAAACATTAAAAAGAACAAGATTTATTTTTAGTCTTAACAGAATTCTAATAATAACAACAAGAGTATCGTCATCGAGTTTATTGTGAAACGTTTAAATCACAATATTATAAATAAAATGAACTGAAATAAATACTAACGATAGACTTATTTCTAAAATAAACTTATCATACACGTAACGCCAGACAGATAGATCACGTTACTATAAAACAAATGAATCACTTAACCACAAGACAGTACCATTTAAGCATAGGAAAACTGTACAGACAAGTACAGTAAGTTACACAATGATTTCGATTTTATTACAAGTAATTAACGTTTAAGACCGGCCGCATACTATAAGAAATTTTCTGTCAGAAATTTTCGGACGCTCGCTTGCTCATACATTTTTGGACGTCAGACACGTCAGAATTTTCGGATAGTATGCGGGGTCTAGAACAAAATGTATGAGGAAAGTGCCTTTCGGCGGGCGTCCGAAAATTTCTGACAGAAAATTTCTTATAGTATGCGGCCGGTCTAAATTCGACTGTGACTTACCGATTTCGTTCGGGATGACATCTGTTGTCAGCTGGACGGCAACTGACACGTCATACGTGTCGACCTCCAGTTTTCTTCTGGACAGAAGTATACTACCAACAATTGCACGTCAATCTTACAGACGTGGCATTGGAATTTCAACTAGTTCACTTCACAGGTCTTTATCACTCACCGATCATTTGTTTACAGAAGAATGTGTTTGCTGATCAATAATTTGATTAATTTTTTTCACTGATCAGTCACTATGACGGCTTTGTTTCCTCTTCCGTTTGTGTCGTTCGCTGATTAGATCTTAACTATTAAACAAGTTTTGATTAATTTTATGTAAAATCGCAGTGCACTTGTCATTGACGGCTTTGAAGTCAAAAAATTTATTCAATTATTCAAAACAATCCTAACTAATATTATAAATGCGAAAGTGAGTTAGTTTGTTTGTTATGCCTTCACGCCTCTACTACTCAACGGATCCTCATGAAATTTGGCATGCAGATAGCTTATGGTATAAAGGACATAGGCTACTTACCCCGGGAACGCGAGTAAAACCGCGGGGGACAGCTAGTACAATATAAATTTTCCGAACATTGCCCCTCTACTTAATAGGTAATGTTACATTTTACCGATATAAAACTACTTTTTTACCCATAATATAGTAATAGTAAAGCTGTTATCGGCCTTTTATTACACCGCACGTTTTGAACGTTTGATTTATAGTTACTTTATGGTCAAGGTTTTGTAGCTAACACTATACTAACTCTATTTTGCTCTATATTTGATATAAAAAATATTAAAAGTAGTAATTATTTCTTACTTGTATTTTCTTAAGGATAACAATACAAGTTTACCTCGCTTTGTTATTTTAATCATGTTACGTTACGGTGTGACGGAGGAATCGATGACAAACCGAAACTCACTACGGTACAATTTCGCAATACCTACAGCACTTGCAATGATGAATCGCGATGATGAAAGAACTAAATCGCCGATGCAGCGATACGTCACCACGGTGGACACCGCGCCGACGATCCGCTCCCAAGATCACTTCTGGTACATACATCGACCATTAGACACCTAATTAAGTTAATTTGAATATTGTATTCTTTTTATTAATAAATTAAGTTAAACTTATTGGTTTTTTTTGCATCCTTCGGCTGTAGCCTACGTAATTGGCGCAGTCGGTAGGATCTCGAGTCAGTGCGTGGCGCGAACTACAAGCGAAGATTTCCGTAATCTAGCCGAAGCAAGTCCCGCGTGGCTGACCGGCTTTCAGCCCATCGAGATCCTAGAACCTAGAGCTGCAGCCCGACGGTGTATCAAGATATCGATACCGCAGAGATACCAATAATGCGCATGTAAGTACTTTAGAATCTTTCTGGAGTTGCTTCCTTTTTCCTATAAGTCTTAAGTTAATTTTCCAAGATTTTCCACCCAAGGCAATCGAGGTCCCCTAGGCTAGAAAAAAATAATCGATTAGATTTACACGACGCAAACAGAAATATTAATTTAGGTAGTTGTAGTAATTTATTAGAATCAACTAACATGACTCAGAAAATGGATCAGATCTTAAAAGCACTCCGCCTGGTCCCGGAATTTGATGGAAACCCGCACGTGCTCACTAGATTCATAAGATTATGCGATCAATTTATTCGTGAATATTTAGAACCGGATCCAGATAACGAATTCATTAAACTTGCACTCATTAACGGTATATTAAATAAAGTAACTGGGAATGCCGCCCGGTTAATAAATTCGAATGGCATTCCGGAAAGCTGGGATGGTGTTAGAACCGCCCTTATCAATAATTTCGCGGATCAACGAGATGAGACCTCACTCTACAACGATCTCGCATTATTAACCCAAGGATCTTTGTCTCCGCAAGAATTTTACGATAGCTGTCAAAACCTTTTCAGCACTATCATGACGTATATCAGTTTACATGAAACGGTGGCAAGTACGATAGAGTCAAAAAGGGCACTTTATAAAAAGTTAAGCCTACAGGCATATTTGCGTGGCCTTAAAGACCCGTTAGGATCGCGTATTCGGTGCATGCGGCCTGATTCTATAGAAAAGGCGTTAGAATTTGTGCACGAAGAAACAAATACTGTATATATGCAGCAACGAAACAAAACCCAACTACAAAATTGGAATTCAACCCAACTGCGTTCCACAGTTAATCAATCAGCAGCAATTAGATTCATCATGTAAACTTAGTTCTATTATACTGACGAAAGAAGCTTTAGAACAACTGGATGATATACATTATATAATGTGTTTCCCAAATTTAACCAAAGTCCAAACTTCATGTGGTCAAGATCAATACAGAACTCTTCAAGGAAGCTATTTGGCCGTAATCCCGCATAACTGTTTACTGAGAACTTCAGAATTTACTATAATTAATACTGACAATCGTATTAAGGGACAGGTACTGAAGATAATTGGATTATCACAGATGAATAGTTATTCAAGCTCAAACGAAGAACTAAGTACCATTCAACTCAATTCTATAAATTTAGAGAGCCTGCATGATAGCAACACTAAAATATCAATGCAGACACCAGTAAAACTAGATCAAGTCACAGACCAGACTATGTATCACACTACTATACCCATGTACTTCATACTATCAAGTACATTGGTTATAATCATGATCATTGCGGCCCGCCGTTACAACTTATTCAACTGTAAGAAAAACGAATCTCCGACACTGAAACCTGAACATCAAGAACAACCACAAATGGTAAAACCTGAAAATATAGAATTGAA
This sequence comes from Polyploca ridens, assembly GCA_951394255.1. Classification (NCBI taxonomy): domain Eukaryota; kingdom Metazoa; phylum Arthropoda; class Insecta; order Lepidoptera; family Drepanidae; genus Polyploca; species Polyploca ridens. The sequence goes on from OX596253.1 coordinate 5,136,115, forward strand.
TCCAGCAACATTTCTACTGAACGTTAAAAAATAGTTGCTGTTCTACGGGGGGAGGTGTTACGTTACGGTGTGACGGAGGAATCGATGACAAACCGAAACTCACTACGGTACAATTTCGCAATACCTACAGCACTTGCAATGATGAATCGCGATGATGAAAGAACTAAATCGCCGATGCAGCGATACGTCACCACGGTGGACACCGCGCCGACGATCCGCTCCCAAGATCACTTCTGGTACATACATCGACCATTAGACACCTAATTAAGTTAATTTGAATATTGTATTCTTTTTATTAATAAATTAAGTTAAACTTATTGGTTTTTTTTGCATCCTTCGGCTGTAGCCTACGTAATTATCATAACAATAAAATTTTGAGGAAAATATTTTTATGTTGACATCTCTTTTTATGTATCTCATGAACTGTCATTTATTATAATTAGCATCAGTTTAAATTAATAGTTCTTTAAATTCGTTTATACAATATAAATTACTTTTTATTAGATCAAAGTGATAAACGGATAAGAAGGCTCGAAATTTTCACGGAAATTGTTTAAAAATAAACTGGTAAACACATTGTAATGATGATAAAGTATAAACGGTACGTGCAAACTATTGTTTGGATGTACTATTTTAAACAAGTATACTTATCTGTAATACGTCATTCACTTTACTTGTAGGTTTTGAACACATGCTATTTACATGTGTGACAAGCCTATAGTGATTTTAATTAGGCAGCTCTTTAGCGATATCATTAAAGCTAACAATGGGCTAAGAATTTCTTAAGAAATGTACTAAAAATTTTTTAAATAAATTTAGATACTTGTTCTATTTATCGGAATAATAGATAAACTAAACACGTGTGTCCTTATCATTTAAATGGTTATTTTATTGGCACTTAAGTGATGTACCACTTACTTTCAACATTAAGTTGATGAACAATTTATTATTCTATGGAGGTTTTCCGATTGATTTGTCATAGTCATCAGCACGGCAACTTTAACTCGTAAATACAAGTTTTTCGATCTTTTATTCATTAAATATTTATATAAACTTATAAATGTCACCTTAGCTTCAATATTGCGAATCGCCATTCACAATGATTACCCTTTTTTTGTGCGAACTGCGAACGCATCAAAGCACGTGACCGCCGGAAAATTGCGCGCGCTGTCACGAACCTATCCTTGAATCTCACTAAAAAACAACTTGTCACTAAAAACTCACATTTACAGCTTCAAATACTACTTTAAATATAACATAATGACCGTAACAAAGTCTTGCCTATTAATAATCGCGCGTAGGAACATTAGTTCCACCGATAGCTCTACCAAACATATTAGAAAAATACGCACAGTTATACGACAAGCTAATTGAATCGTTATTTCTGCTAATCTCTTCTCAGTTTTAAATGTATACATTTAACATGGCGAGCATCTAGAATCACCATAACAATGATTTCTAAACAATAAATGCAGATAACAACGGAGTTTTCCGGATAAATAATACAAAAGTGTTAATATTCATGAGACCAGCGTAACTAATTAACTAGAAGCACCGCCACTGAAATCACGACTTAGTTAACAGAAGTATATCTTTTAATCACTAAATTGACGAAACTCACTTGAAACCCGCAATTAGGAGGAATTCACGCGGGAACGCACGCGTCAATGTCAAGTGCATCCGCGGATATCATTCGCGGTCGAGTCGATCTTTTATCACTTTGGACTGTAACACATCATGATAAGTGCATCCCGTTCAAACTTGGCAGTTCTGAGTAAATGTACACGACACTCGTTGATAAGTCGCGATACCTGTTTATTTGTACCGGCCGCGCGTGCGACTACCACGGTGTTCCACGCACGAATGCCGCTAAGCAACTTGTCCATTGTTTACTCCGATAATTACATTTTCGTTTCGATCGAGTTTACGGGTCGAAGGCTTTGCAGGCGGAAAATCTGGCCGATGTCCAGTGTACGTCACTACATCACCGATGCGTCTGTGAACGATTGAATACCTATCGAATAAGGATGGCCGTGTGACGGATTTGTCACGCGCTTCCGTAAATTGGTTGCGCGTTTAAATGATATGTTTCGATGGATGATAATGGATATTTTATACAGGAATACACACTTGGGACCGAGTAAATCCAATTGAAGGGTGTTTGTTGATATTTATGATATAAAGGTTCAATTCACTTCAAAACTATCAACCCGTTGGTTCTCGCGCGGGACGCGCGTTCTATTATAACAGTTGATGTCCTTGTTATTTTTTTAACCGCGAAGTGCCAATTTTGTCAAAATGTTGGACATTTACATCATCATCATCAGCCTATAATGTCCCACTGCTGAGCACAGGCCTCCTTTCACAAATTAGGGTGAAAGGGAATGGGCAATACTCCACCACGCGTGCCCACTGCGGATTGGTGGAGGTAGGCTAGTGGTCAACCTACTGTTGGAATTTTTCAAGCCGCCTAGGAGGCATCCAACTAGCTTAATGACTATCACAATTGAGTGATAACCGGGACCAACGGCTTTACGTGCCTTCCGAAGCACGGAAACGCTCGATTTGAAATACCACTAGGTGGTCACCCATCCAGGTACCGACCACGACGGTGGTAGCTTAACTTTGCCGATCGATTAAGAACGACTAATCATGCTACACCACGAGCGCTTCACATTTACATACCTATATATAATTACATACATTATCAAAAAGTATGAAGAATAAATTCGCTGCGTTGTCCGCGTAAGGGTGGAAAGGCCCCCAGATTGTCTGTTGACAGACCTTTTTGGGTACTTGGATTATTGGGTACCCCGTGATGTATCGTTGCATTTTTTTTTATATTGTAACGTAGTAAAAATGGGTTTTTTATTATTTAATTTTTATAATAACTTTCGATTACCATTCGATTTTTCAGTCGATGAATCGTTCTTTTTTAAATCAAGTTTAATGCTTTTACTTGATTAATTGTCTGTAGCCTCTTAATATTTATTGGGATTTAGCCAATTAATCAATGTTTCGTTAAATGAACATATCTTTAATTATTCCTCCTATTTTATTGAAATACAGGAATAAAATATTGATTTTCTATCGATTAATCGATATGTTTCTGAACGAAACCGATTCGTTTTCGAACGAAACTTTTAATGTTACAAGTTGATTTATTGTCTGTGACCTATAGAAAAGTTAGGGTTTCCAGCGAATAAAACGAATAATCGGTTTTGACAGAAATATTAATAACTTCGCAATTTAGTTGACGTTTTTATTGTTTGTTTACAAACAATATGAATTAAAGTTTATAAACATTGTTCTTATCAATAAAACACTGTTTCGGTGCTTTTTGGTCTTTCAGACATCGTTTTTCTTTAATAAAACATTCAAGTTAATAAGGTTTTTGACCTCAGTGTCTCGTAGTTTTCAACAGATGTACGGATTACGTTTTCTACTGTAACCCTCTCTGAAATTCTCCAAGTTATAAAAAATGGCTAAGGAGCCTGTCTTTTTCGATCCTGACGACGTGCAGTGCGCACGTAAATTTTTCAATATGTGATCTTCTACTATTTTTTTTGGTAAGTTTGATCTCTTGGAAACTTTGTTCTTTGGTTTTAATAGTGCCTCAGTATTTATTTCGTGGTTTTCTACAGAATTGTGCTGGAGGAGGGATCCACAATCGATCCATGACGCGTGGTGTGGAGTTGTTAGGAATTCATTCCATCTTCTTCATTTAAGCCTCCTTTATTTTCACAAAGGTATGTATTACTTATTTCCTACGAACTATCCACATGCTAGGCCTATTAAAAGTGATATTTTAATTATTTAGAAAGCTAGGTGCTACATGAGGTTGTTAGGTTATTTTTCCCTCATAGATTAAATCATTCCAAATTAAATAAAAGATAAAATTTGTTTGTTATAATACAAAACAATACATAATTAACTTTTCTCAGTCATTTTACATAAAATTTATGTTTTGGAGGTTAGGTTTTCCCTCTTTCATACTACTTTATTATTATGTTACTGTAATTGACAAATCAATTACAGGAGGTGTTTGGTTGGGGTTCAAGATACCATCCATGTGTTTGGTTGGGGTTCAAGATACCATCAATGTGTTTGGTTGGGGTTCAGGATCCCATCTATGTGTTCGGCTGGGGCTCACATCCCATCAAATGGTTCAGTTGGGACTTGATCTACTGTCGACGGATCATGTTGGTGCTACACATATCCTTTAATTAAAACTTTTACCTGATTTTTTCTTCGGTAAAGCAGCCGTCTCTGCTTTTGGCGCCCTTATACTTTATTTAAACTTATGTAATTGGTAATGCAATTCATCTCAGGTTACCCACATTCTCTGGCTGAGAAGCTGTGGCATTTATTTTAAATATCTGTTTGTATAAAATTATACTTAAAATGAATAACCGTTTATGTAGTTAAATAATAATATATGAATTCTATGCCGGTAAAGGTTGTTTCATTTATCAATTTTTCTTATTAACGTACCGGCCTTAGGTTTAAAATCCGATACGTTACAGTGACGCCCGTACGTGGTGGCGAGTAACCTGAGATGATTGTCATGTTGTTTTAAATATGTCAAAAATTGTGTTTACTATAAGTATTTCATAAGTTTACTGCGGAACTGTGTTTATTAGGTCTTACCTTAAGTTTCTTGCAGATCTGTGTTTTACATTACACATTATACTACCTGTGTCTTATGTATGCATACTGTGTTATAATTTAAATATTTAACTAATGTTTTTTCTCTTAACTTGAGATGACTTGCAAAATAGTGCGGTGATTAAAATGAAATCTTTACATTTTAATATTTATCTTAAATATTATGCTACTTTTAACTAAATATCTGGTACACACTCATCATTTGCCACTATTACAGCTTTCTTTCTTAATTTTCCCATTGGAACTTTTTGAATTAAAATTATTTTTTACTTTTTTCAAGTCGGGGAAATTTTCAACTTTTTCAACTTCTGCTTTTTGACTGTTTAGGAAATTATACTGTAATAAGGGTTCACACCCATCGTTTTTGCATTTTCAGAATTAATTAACTTTGCTTAATTTTCAAATAATAATTAAAAATAAGTTTTTTTTTCTGAAGATTTAATTTATTTTTCTTTGCTTTTGATACCTAGCGCCTTAAGCTAGCTGTATTAATGTGGTGCTTACCGCTTATGCTTATTGCGTATTGATGTGTGTATCAGGCTACTTATCTTGACACTTATTTAACCTTACTGCTATTTTACATTGCAGTTATTTATCATTACTGTTGCTTAACTTTTACTTAACTTTATCATTACTTAACTTATATTTTCTAAGATATTGCTTCCGGTTCAGTGACTATTTCACTTGTTATAAAATGGAGGAATATTCTTTTGCTTTCCAAGCTTTACATAAATATAAGCTTGTGTATGAGATTCGCATTAGGGACCCAGTGCTGCTGATGTCGTTGCATCGTTGTGTATACCATTAAGAACTCTTAATTTAAATTTGAAAGTTCGTCTTGTACTTATGTGTGTTCTTATCTTAAATGTGTATCGATAGTTTGTAGTGCTTATAATTATAGGGAATTGTCCTTTTCTTTCGGTTGAAATAGTTGTTCGGGTGTTTCGTCGTTTCTTGGATTCGGGATCCAGTATTTTTTATTTTAGGTTCCGACTCGATGATGTTTTGCTGAAGGTGGGAGCCACACTTCACGGTTGTGATGATGATACTCACATCACCACCGCTAAGGAATCTCGCGCTTCTGTCGTGTATTCTTCCTTTCGGTTCGGTTCGATGTATAACCGACTCGGATGTGCAAGTAATGGTTGATATAGGCTTGGCATTTCCGATATTTAAAAGGAGGTGGCCAAGGTTCTTCATGGTTGTGATATTAATTATATCACACCACTATTGACTCTCGTGTAGTCTGCTCGTGAAATCTTTTGGTTTGGTTTGATGTATAACCGACCCGATTTCTCAAGTAATGGTTGTTATGGGCTTGGCATATCCGATATTTAAAAGGAGGTGGCCAAGGTTAAAGGTTAAATTTATATAATAATTTTAGAAGGTTCTTATCTTATAAACTATAGCCCGGACAAGTCGGTATATTTTGGATTGTAGAACATTAGTCCTGGCAGTTGGTTATTTTTTGGATTGGATTACTGGAATGGATAGTTAAAGTTAAGATAGTTTTGGGGTTATATATTTTATAATTATTATTTAGTGTCTTTATTTATTGATATAATTATGTATGTATTATAAAATACTTTATTCACTTGAGGGATGTTGACATGTTGGATTAATTTTTACTTGGGTAGTGACCACTTTGGGTATTTAGTAAATATTGTGGGTTAGGAGCGGTTGGTAACTCCTATGTAAAATAAATAAGCCATTCTACTAGAGGCGGTTGATAACCTCTTTAAAATATAAGCCTTTGTCCGGAGCGGTTAGTAACTCCTCTAAATAAGCCATTATACTAGAGGCGGTTGGTTACCTCTTTAAAATTAAGCCTTTTAACCATTGATCATTTAAAATTCTAAAATGGGTTTTCTTGCTTCTTAATTCTTTTGTTTAATATGGTGAGGCGTAACCACAGTTAGATTATGTGTGTTATCGCTTATTGTCTATTAGTAAATCAAGAGTACATATTAAGTTGTTATTACATCCATTATTATATTTCTATTAACTATTTATGTATAACTGGTTGGGATTTATATATTGCGTTTAGGGTTGCGTTTCTTTTTTAATTTGTATTAGTTAATGTTAGGTACATTTTTCCTGCATTACTAATAATTTTGTTAAGTTGTGGGAGTTATGATCTCCAACTTTTGGTTTTCCTTTGTTCGTGGGTTCGATTTGTTGATGGAGTAGTTTTTTCTTTTTAAGTTATTTACTATTGGTAGGATGTAGTATTGAGTGTTGGATTTGATAGGGTGGTTTGTATTTCATTGATCTTATGTTTACTGGTTTGTGATTACTTATATTTGTTGTTTTTTTGGTTACAACTTGATTGTCGTTGTATCCGGTTGGTAATTTTTATTTTAGAATTTAGTGTGAGTTAGTTTTCTTTCAGTTATCGATTTTTATTTTTCGAGCTGAGGTGTTTTCAAGCTGAGGGCAGCTTGAATTTTGCTTTCTTATATTTTTTGTTTTTTTTGGTTACAACTTGATTGTCGTTGTATCCGGTTGGTATTTTTTTATTTTAGAATTTAGTGTGATTTGGGAGTTTTCTTTCAGTTATCGATTTTTATTTTTCGAGCTGAGGTGTTTTCAAGCTGAGGGCAGCTTGAATTTTGCTTTCATATACGCAAAATTCTTCTGACAGGGGGGGTCGTGTAACGTAGTAAAAATGGGTTTTTTATTATTTAATTTTTATAATAACTTTCGATTACCATTCGATTTTTCAGTCGATGAATCGTTCTTTTTTAAATCAAGTTTAATGCTTTTACTTGATTAATTGTCTGTAGCCTCTTAATATTTATTGGGATTTAGCCAATTAATCAATGTTTCGTTAAATGAACATATCTTTAATTATTCCTCCTATTTTATTGAAATACAGGAATAAAATATTGATTTTCTATCGATTAATCGATATGTTTCTGAACGAAACCGATTCGTTTTCGAACGAAACTTTTAATGTTACAAGTTGATTTATTGTCTGTGACCTATAGAAAAGTTAGGGTTTCCAGCGAATAAAACGAATAATCGGTTTTGACAGAAATATTAATAACTTCGCAATTTAGTTGACGTTTTTATTGTTTGTTTACAAACAATATGAATTAAAGTTTATAAACATTGTTCTTATCAATAAAACACTGTTTCGGTGCTTTTTGGTCTTTCAGACATCGTTTTTCTTTAATAAAACATTCAAGTTAATAAGGTTTTTGACCTCAGTGTCTCGTAGTTTTCAACAGATGTACGGATTACGTTTTCTACTGTAACCCTCTCTGAAATTCTCCAAGTTATAAAAAATGGCTAAGGAGCCTGTCTTTTTCGATCCTGACGACGTGCAGTGCGCACGTAAATTTTTCAATATGTGATCTTCTACTATTTTTTTTGGTAAGTTTGATCTCTTGGAAACTTTGTTCTTTGGTTTTAATAGTGCCTCAGTATTTATTTCGTGGTTTTCTACAGAATTGTGCTGGAGGAGGGATCCACAATCGATCCATGACGCGTGGTGTGGAGTTGTTAGGAATTCATTCCATCTTCTTCATTTAAGCCTCCTTTATTTTCACAAAGGTATGTATTACTTATTTCCTACGAACTATCCACATGCTAGGCCTATTAAAAGTGATATTTTAATTATTTAGAAAGCTAGGTGCTACATGAGGTTGTTAGGTTATTTTTCCCTCATAGATTAAATCATTCCAAATTAAATAAAAGATAAAATTTGTTTGTTATAATACAAAACAATACATAATTAACTTTTCTCAGTCATTTTACATAAAATTTATGTTTTGGAGGTTAGGTTTTCCCTCTTTCATACTACTTTATTATTATGTTACTGTAATTGACAAATCAATTACAGGAGGTGTTTGGTTGGGGTTCAAGATACCATCCATGTGTTTGGTTGGGGTTCAAGATACCATCAATGTGTTTGGTTGGGGTTCAGGATCCCATCTATGTGTTCGGCTGGGGCTCACATCCCATCAAATGGTTCAGTTGGGACTTGATCTACTGTCGACGGATCATGTTGGTGCTACACATATCCTTTAATTAAAACTTTTACCTGATTTTTTCTTCGGTAAAGCAGCCGTCTCTGCTTTTGGCGCCCTTATACTTTATTTAAACTTATGTAATTGGTAATGCAATTCATCTCAGGTTACCCACATTCTCTGGCTGAGAAGCTGTGGCATTTATTTTAAATATCTGTTTGTATAAAATTATACTTAAAATGAATAACCGTTTATGTAGTTAAATAATAATATATGAATTCTATGCCGGTAAAGGTTGTTTCATTTATCAATTTTTCTTATTAACGTACCGGCCTTAGGTTTAAAATCCGATACGTTACAATATCAACCTCATTTAGGTTATATGTCGCATGTATGAAAAACAGGGCGGTTCCCGGTATATTTGGTCCCATGTGCATATTTATTTACTTCATATATTATATTGCAATCTAGCGTGACATGAAGTAGATACATTAGTCATATTAAGGTTTAAAAAAGCAATATTGTCGTCGGATAAACAAAAGACTCTTAAAAATATATCGTTGAAACGAGATGTAGATAATAAAAATAATGAACACAAACGGGATCCTATTGAATTTATTTTATAGTATATCAAATGATGAGTTATTTTAAGTTACATTGATTAATAAATATCTATCTGAGACCGATAAAACTCGTTTAACAACAAGCTGTGTGAAATGAAAAATTAAAAGCCTTTATTCGTTTTTTTTAGCGTAGAGTTTTTATATCTCTGAATAATTTAACTTAAATTTAGGAGTTCAATAATTAAGTAGAATAGGAGTTATGGTAGTTAATAAAATCATAGTAAAACGTGACTAAAATCTTTGCCCACGTGCTTAATATTATACGGTTTTATTGCTGACTGCAATTTGTATTTTATGACTCTACATATACTTATTAAATCTCTTAAGGTTTATTATGCAAAAGATTCATGTTAATAAAGAAAGAAGAAAAGAAGCATAGAATACGATTAGTAAAAAGCTAGGTGTAATCATTTAAATCTTCTTCTCTTCTGTATATATAAAAGGAAACCGTGACTGACTGATCTATCAACGCATAGCTCAAACCACTGAATGGATTGGGCTGAAATTTGGCACACAGATAGTCATAATGACGTAGGCATCCGCTATGAACGGATTTTCGAAAATGCAACTCCTAAACGGGTCTAACGGGGCTTTAAAATTTGTATGGAAAAATCATATAAAAGATGTATGAATTCGAAAATTCACAGGATTACTCCTATCAGTAAATAAATAAACACATTATTCATGCAAAGAAAACCGTGACTGACTGATCTATCGACGCATAGCTCAAACCACAGAACGGATTGGGCTGAAAGGCACATATATAATTTTAATGATTTCTCATTTGTAATTTTAATGTTGTTATGAAAGAAAACAAACTTTGCTCTATATTTAATTTTAACTGTCTCTTACTACTAGCTGTCCATTGCGGTGTCACCTGTTCCTAGGATAAAATGTAGCCTATATCCTTTTCCATACCATAGGCTATCTGCTTGCCAAATTGTATGATGATCCGTAGCTTGAAATCGTAACAAACAAACTCACTTTCGCAATATTAGTTATAGTATTGTATAATAAATATATGGTAAAAATTTACGTTTTTCGAGCTCAGAGAGAATCTGCGAATTGGAATAGAGGTCATTTCAGTATATTAAGAAATATCAAAACTATATAATAATGACTATCAGTTAATCTTTTAAACAAACCTGAAATATAAAATGTGTGAAAATTTCAAGTTCAATGCTCATCCGAAACTGATTGCAATTATGATAATAGGGACATTGAGAAGGTTAAAAGAAAATTAACAATGCAATATACATGTTAAACAAAGATTACTTGACAAAGCCCAATGTTAAGTTGAATGGTATGCAAATGTGTCCGAAATCCTTGTTGGGCTGTTGACTAACCACTGCTAGACAATATGCTAAGATATATAGCTTAGTCTGAATCTGTTGGCAGATATTTGTGTGGTACGCAAATGTGTCAACCATCTTTGTAATGGAAATCGCGGAAATTACTTGATCTCGTATGTATTTTTATGTAGGTTTATGTAGACATTCATTTTTAAAACACCACCGGGGCGATAATGTAAGTAACCTTGTTTCAATAAGTTTCAATCATTGAAACCGGTTCAATATAACGGTTTTCCAATTACTTTATTACGTTCTGGTTACTGCAAATGCAAACAAGTGCTTCATTGGAAATGGAACCATTTTCGAATTAGTAATATTTCTACCGATTAGGAGGTAGTTTCAATCTAAAAATGATTGCAACAAAACTGACTCCACATAGCCAAAGTCAGTAGTTATCTTTTACCAGTGATTGAAATTGCAGACTTAATGATAAAGGGGACGTTAGGGGCTGAAATATAGGTAATGCCTGTTATGCTTTGCAACACTTCTTTTTCTATGTTAAAAATCTTCTCTGGACTGCACACAAAAAATCACCAAAGCTTAATCAAAATCGGTTTAACGATACAAACACAAACAGATTAATTTTAAAACATAAATGCATTATTTTTAGTGCAGAACTTAAGTGCAGCACAGACCGCACCGCGCCGAACTTTTTAGTCTGTGAAAATAGAACCTATATAATTCTAAGCAGTAACGCACACGACGCGCAAAAAGTCCGGCGCACAACCCTTTGTTTTCACACAGACTTTTTGTGTGCCGCAGACTCCTTCGCACAAAAAGTCCGTCGTCTGCGCTGCACCTTTGTCAGAGCTATACAGACACAGCATACACATTTAAACGCAATAATACTATTTAGCCACAAGGTACTAAAAAACATTCTAATTTTGAAATACAAAATATTTTCCACTTAAGACGTTCTAAGAAGTTGTCTCTTAAAAAACAGTCCAAAATCTTTGTTGTGCATCATGCAAATTCGTGACTGACAAATTAAAGTCGGCTTTGCTAACCTGTTATTTTATTATTACACTTTATTTTCCAATTTAAACGGGTGCTTTTGCGCTAATTAAGTCTAACAACTTAAATAAGTAAGTTAGAATTATATAAAATAATGAGTTCGCCAAACAGCGGCGAGCGTTCAGAAAATTGTTCACAATTAGTAATTTTAAATTTGTTTATTTCTATTGAACAAAAATATTAATTTTAGATAATATTATTGTTGGTATTCGAAGTTTGTGTTTAATTTCTTCCGAATATGTATAAAAACATGATGAATATTCTTTTCTACTTTTTTTCATCTATTATTTTCGTTCTTCAGTTCAGTTATAGTTTTATTCGTATAGTAGGTATAGTATTAGTTCGTTCAGTATATAGTTTGCCCATTTATTTATTTATTGTGTAACTAATCAAATATTGTGGAGAGTTTTTTTTTATTATATCTTTCAAACAAATTAAATTGAGAGTTATGTTGTTTAAGCCTTCCTAAAAATCCTTTCTTATAGTGTTACCTATTTAAGGTGCATTTCATGTCCCTAAATCCACCTGTTGCGGTGTTCTATTTTAGTCATCTCAGGTATCAGCACATCTCTGCCACCTTGCATGTAATAACAACCAAGGTGTTAGCTCAACTAATCGTTGTAATTTGTCACACACCCTGTAATGAAAATCCCCTCTTTGCTGAATTAAAACATGTCCTCCTATCAATAAAGTATTAATTTGCAAGTAAGGAAGCAACTTGTAACTATAGCTCGACACTGGTCACGTTCTCGCGTCGCATCTGAGTTGACGCATCGTTGCTCCGTATAACTGCCCTCATCCTGTATGTAGATGTTTCATGACATAACAATATTTTGCTTTCATTTGTTTTTACGTTTAAATTAAGAACGATTTTTTTTAAATATTAATTTATGTCTTTGTATGTAGGGGTAGCCTGTGTATATAGGGATAACTATAAAATTCAATAAATCTATAAATTCAATGTTGTTTTTGTATAAAAATAAAGTTTTCTGTCGAATCTTGATTATGTTATCGCTTCTGTGTAATGTTTTCAGTTTAATAAGGTCTTTTTTCAAATAAAAAAAATCAATGTTAATTCAAAAGTATGAACATAATCAGCTTTACACGAGCGTATTTACAGACAATGTAATTTTACAAAGATTATACAGTTCTAAAAGATAAATAGCAAAAACCATCATCGTTATGTTTCTTCATCTTCGAACTCTATTAGGTTTGGAAATCCCAAAGTGTGCCATAAGTATTTTTATATAAGGTGTAACGGAAAGGGTATATACATCCGAAGGGGGTGAAGACTACATCAGGTACAGACTCTCTATAAAAAGTTTCAGCTCAAAATACATTACTAAAAAATTCAAACAAAATTTTTTAATTCAAGTTTTTTGAATTAAAATCATAACCAACATGTCACCGGTCAATGAGGGTCATTGTCATTTTGCGTCCCTTACTAATATTAATATAAAATTTTATCTTCCGCGATCTGTGCGCCTCGTACCAAAAAAGTGGATTACTGTAATGTATATACAGTTTCCGTTACACCCTGTATAACTTTGAGGGTCAAAATATTTTCTATTCTTATTAAATTTCTATTGTGTGTACACTCTATATCAATATTGATATCTTGAAACAAAAGAAATAATACATAAAATCATTTGATTCATTATTATTGATAAAGGCGATATGATGTCATATATTTTTAATTCTATTATAATGCTGAAGAGTTTATATGTTTGAATGCGTTAGTCTAAGGAACTACCAGACCAATTCGAAAAAAATATGTTCAATTAGATAGCCCGTTTATTGAAGGTTATAAGCTCAAAAAATGTAAAGGTACTGCGGGTGAAACCGCGGGTTTAAATAACCTTGACTATAGATAACTTATCGAAAGTGATATCATAATAAAATTATCATAATCATATGGAAATTAGTGTTATTCATCGAAGCTCTAACAATGCAATCAAGATAAATATAATTATCCCTTATAAAAAGGCAGACAAGAGCATGTTGGACTCGCCCCGAGGGTCCCATGCCATTGTATATCTTTTATATTGCCGGCTTGCAAAGCTGTATGAAAATAACCGCAAATGTATGTTTGTCTCGTAATAATTCAACAAAAGTGAAATTAATTATAGGGAAAATAATAAAAAAATATATGCTCGTTGGATGTATGTATGTAATGTTTCTTTTAAGATTCAGGTGGCAAATATGCCCCTTAGAAAGTCATTTCCTCGAGTCTGCCGCTGCTACAGATTAACGGCAAGGTTCCCAGCAGGCTGGCAGCGTTTCCTCTTTGGATAGCCAAGCTGATGCGTTGGCGGAAAAAGCTCCCCGTCCACAGATTTCCGGAGGCTCTGATCAATTTTGATGACAATGTGGGATCAAAAATAGTTTAAATTATCAGATAATATATTATACATGTAAAACTCTAGCAAGGTCACAATAAATATCTTGAATCGTATCTTCTCCAATTTATTATAGTTATTAGGATCGACGATCTAAATGTTACATGTATTATAATAGCTAAGTTCTAGATCACGATATTTCCTGGTCATAAAATTATATGACGAACGTGAAAATACAATACAAGCATACAAGCGATTATATAAATGACTGTTTTCCAGATGGTTTTATTGGAATAATTTGTTTCCGTTGTAACTTATTCATAATCCCCCTTATTCATAATAAAGTTATCAAACGTTGATTAGCTAAAATTCCGAAGTCTTTATCATGATGGTGACATTTGGTGATCGAAAGAGTGAGACGGGGCACACTATTACACTGATTTTGTTAAAAAGCGATTATGAGTAAGGGGGTTAGTTTCCTGGAGTAACTCAAAAAAATGTTTTCTAGGCTTATGAACGTGTTTTTTTCGTAAAATAATTTATTAAAGATTGAAATCATTCTTTGTATGTTACCGTTTCTATTTTCAGGACGAAATAATCTCAGGCTGCATTGCTTTATTTAAGACAGAGCCTATAGTTTTGTTAGCTATTTACTTTGATAATCGTTACCAAACTGTGCGAGTAGAGAATTATGAGAGTGGTAGTGAAGCGTGCAGCTTTGGAGTCCCTCAGGGAAGTACGCTGGCACCTACTCTGTTCCTGATCTACCTAAACGAGATATGCAAGCTTAATCTTGAAAAAGCGGACTTGATAGCTTTTGCAGATGACACGGCTGTTCTATTCCACGCATCCGACTGGGCACAAGCTTGTAAGCTAGCAGAAACGGGTCTATCAACCATAATGAAATGTCTGGAAAAGAGCCTTCTGACGCTGAACACTTCCAAAACTAATTTCATGTGTTTCAGTATCACGAACTCTTCAAAACCTGATCCTAACTTTCAATTAAAGCTGCACTCCTATCCATGTAATCTTACGCCATCAAACCCAAGCTGTACGTGTGAACACCTAACCAGAATCAGTACTACGAAGTATCTAGGAGTTTTAATAGATGACCGGCTAAAATGGGATGCCCAGACCACCGCACTTGCAGGAAGAGTAAGGAAAATGATATATATATTTAAGAATCTACGTCAAGTTGCAAATCCTGAACTTCTTCTGCAGGTGTATAAGGCGCTCTGTGAATCTGTACTTGGCTACTGCATCTGCGCTTGGGGTGGAGTAGCCAAAACCTACCTCATTGATGTGGAACGTGCTCAGCGCGCAGTTTTGAAAGTTCTAATGCATCGCCCTTTTATGTATCCTACGCATACTTTATATCAAGAAACGAAAGTCTTGTCAGTCAGAAAGATATTTGTATATGAATGTCTGCGGAGGTATCATCGAAGGGTCGTTCCCTATCTACCAATATCTAATACAAGACTCGATCGCTGTCCTGTTCCATATACAAAAACAACTTTTGCCCACAAACAGTATTATGTCCTTGCCCCACGTTTGTATAATATGCTTAATAAATTATATAAAATAAAATCACTGAGCAACCAAGAAATCAAACATAAAATAAAACATTGGCTTAATAATTTTGATTATGACAGTACAGAACAACTGTTACTGCAACCTTTCTAAGATAGAATATAAATAAATACCTATCTATCCTAAAGATAAAAGCTAAATACAAAAATAAATATAAATAAAAGTACTTAACACGCACACTCATATACTCCTAGTATGAACATCCACTACATACACACCAACACACCCCCACACACATGCACACCACACACAAAAAAAATACACACCCTATTCACACATACACATTCACACAAACACACCTACGCAGCATTAATATTAATATTAATTTTAATTAAATTAACTAATTATATCACAAACTAATTTAACTTGTAAAGGGGAAAGAGGCTGGCTCCTGAGATACAGGCAACCCCTAGTTTAGGAGTCAGAGCTCACCATTAAACTGTACAATGTGAACTGTAATAAAGAAATTATTATTATTATTATTTCATTTATTTATTTGTCACCTTATAATTTACATTTCCAAATATATATATAAAAAATAAATACATTTAGAAATATAAAAAATAGTACCCCACCGGCATCGGGAACAGGGTCCTAGGTACCGGTGGTCAAGGCTCCAGAGAGAGGAACTTCCTCACTATGCGTGCCGTTTCCAAGAGCACTGCCTTCTGAATCTGGCCCTTGATCCAGCCACCCAACGCGAGCCTCTTAAGATGTTTTGTCGAGTGTTTTTGTTGTTATTATTATTATAATTCGAGGGCGTTTTTTTTAGAATATGAATTAATATTTGGGACCTGAAGCTCGCTAATTTGCTTATACACTTTGGCGGGGAGCTTTTTCCGCCAGCGCATTAGCTTGGCTATCCAAAGTGAAAACGCTGCCAGCCAGCTAGGAATCTTGCAGTTACTCGGTATTAGCGGTAGACTCGAGAAAATGTTCTATATTATAGATTTATTTTGTTTATATTTGTTGCAAATAATAATATCACTGTCTTACTTGTGATTTTATTACCATATACTTTTATTAAACCTATAATATAACTATCAAGTTATGGAAACTGAGACTGATAGAAACACGTGATCTCTGAGTCAGGGACGTAATTGAGTTAACGTCAAAATATATTATCATGACATAATAACTATATTGTACTTAGGTACTTTGTCAAAGCAGGAGTAGATCGTAATTTTTTTTTTTTTTTTTTTTTTTTTTTTTTTTATACTACTTAGGTAGCAAACAAGCATACGGCCCGCCTGATGGTAAGCGGCTACCGCAGCCTATGGACGCTTGCAACACCAGGGGTGTCACTCACGCGTTGCCGACCCTGTAGAAATCTCTTCAGACCCTTTTTGAAGAACCCCATGCTGTACTCCATTGGGAAAACCACGGCAGGGAGCTCATTCCACAATCTGAGCGTCCGCGGAAGGAAGCTCCTTTGAGACCGCACAGTTCGAAACAATTCTGGTTTCAATATGTGAGGATGGATTCCCTGTCGATGGCGAGAGTTGCGATGGTAGAAGGTGGCCGTGGGCATCATCTTAAACAATTCTACAGAACACTGTCCGTTGAACAAGCGGTAGAACACACATAAGGAGGCAAAGTCTCTCCTCAGACTGAGGGGCTCTAAACCGTTTGTGAGCTCGGGATCGTCAATAATTCTAGCAGCACGACTAATCTAATAATATATATAAAATGCTTTTGTGGGTACGTAAATACGCAGTTTTCTCTATCACCACCAACACCAATCAACTTCCCGTTGGGGTGGTAAATACCCCTTAGTCTCCAGGTGGTAGTAAGGGAGTTTGGTCGCGGTGGGTGGAAGGGGGTGGTTGTGGGTGGCGAAAATGTTAAAACATATATTACTGTCCTTTTCTAACGCATGAGAACTTCTGAAAAGATCAAAAAAATTCTGGAATGGAAAGTTCCAATATGTGTAAAACGGTTATAATCGATATGGAGTGTTCTAGAAGGTTCAACAAATATCTGGAATAATCTAGAAAATTCTAGAGTGAATGCAAACTATTATAATCGATATAGCATGTTTTGAGAAAGTTCTACAAATTTCTGGCTTCATCTAGAAAGTTCCAAAATATCCAAAACTGTTATTATCGAGTTAGTATGTTCAAGAACGTTCTAGAAATTTCCAGAATGATCTGGAAAGTTCCAAAATGAGTGCAATTTATTATGATCATTTTAGAATGATCGAGAATGTTCTAGAAATTTTCCGAATGACCTGGAAAGTTCCAAAATAAGTGCAATTGATTATGATCGATTTAGAATGTTCGAGAAATTTCTGGAATGATCTAGAAAGTTCCAAAATGAGTAAAACGGTTATAATTGATCTGGCTTCATCTAGAAAGTTCCAAAATGTCCAAAACTGTTATTATCGAGTTAGAATGTTCAAGAACGTTCTACAAATTTTCCGAATGATCTGGAAAGTTACAAAATTAGTGCAATTGATTATGATCGATTTAGAATATTCGAGAAATTTCTTGAATGATCTAGAAAGTTCCAAAATGAGTAAAACGGTTATAATTTATCTGGAGTGTTCTAGAAAGTTCAACAAATATCTGGAATGATCTAGAAAATTCTAGAATGATTGCAAACTATTATAATCGATATAGAATGTTTGAGAAAATTCTACAAATTTCTGGCTTCATCTAGAAAGTTCCAAAATGTCCCAAAACTGTTATTATCGAGTTAGAATGTTCGAGAACGTTCTAGAAATGTATCTGGGAATTATCCGAATTATCTGGGAAGGTCATAAATGACTGCAATTTATTATGATCAAGAATTTTTGGTTTGGTCTGGAAAGTGTTATTATTGATCTATAAAAAACAAATCGAAGTGATGTACAATACATCTAAATATTCTAGAGTGATCTGGTACTGGAAATTTCGGTATATAAATCGAAATTCAGGGACTTTTCGTCAGTTCAATTGTGATTGCAGTCGAGTAAAAAAAAGAACAAACTATTTGAATGTTCTGGAAAGTCTCTCAATATCGAAAATAGAAATCTATATGTTAAAAAAATTATCCTTATATATTTTTTATACCATTAAACATGCGATGTATTTTAACCCGAGCAACGCCGGGTTTCGCTGCTAGTATATTATAATCTTTGTTACAAATAACTTGATTTTTGACCTTTTTTAAACACATATACCGTGATCAGCGATGATGTGGTACACAACGCCTAGAAGGAGTTGGCTCTCAAATACTCAATATTCGACATCACTCCCATTGAGAAATCATCGTCATAGTCTTTCTTTAGTATATTTAAAAATTAGCAACATCCTTTTAAAAATCCGAAATAGGTACTGTTATATAGCTTACTGCTACGTAAGGGTGGGTTGAGGCGCATTTACAAAGCCACTCTAAAACCAATGCTGATTGACTTAGACTAGCAGGCTGCGTATGGACTCAATTAAGAAAAAAATACTCAAATCTCTGTAGCTCTACTACGAGACAAACTTTATAATCATAAGTATACTCTATATCTAGAATCTTACATTTTTAACCTTAGCAGATATACCCATAGGATCCATTCTCCCTTTCAACAATACAATGACCCCACGATCTTCATGACTTTCAAAATCTGTGCAGTGGAACGTACCTGAAACAAAAACAAACATCGTAAGTAAAGAATGACATAAGCAATAAAGGTTTTACATCCCACTTCATTATCAAGTTTAGTTGGTCAAATGAAATGATCAGGAGCTCACAGTGATGTATTGGAAAAATATTTGTTGTGCGCATTATCATTTCACTTTACGCGATCGTGAAGGCACGTTTTCTTTGTCATATGTCGGTGTTCGAATTTTTTGTTATTTTATTTTGTAGGATATAATTAGAATATACATCAAAGTAACCAAACTTAGTCGTTTGTTCGTCGTAGTTACTTACATTATTAGCTTTCTTTAATAGCTTTCGTGGTTTTTCTGATATGGTAACCTATGTTTATTATGTGTATGTAACTATTAATTTACCTTTCGTCTTATGCCCGGTTTCAATTATTTACGGACCGTTATCGGTTAAGATTCATTAAAATTAAGACTCTTATATCTTTACTAATAATGAAGCAAATACCTCAAAGCTTTGCATAGCAGAGCCTCCCATATGGAAGTAGCTATCACAGGTATAATTAGCTTATGAAATGATCTAAATGCCCAGTTTGGCAATAAAAAAACCTACCATTGGTAAGCAAAACGACTTATTGAAACCGGGCATTAATCCACCCACTCATTGCAGCGGTATTATTAATATAAAAAAGTAAACGAAATAAACGCATGTTTGAGATCAAAATGAAAAAAATATTTAATGAACATTTATACAGGGTGTTGTTTTGGTCGGCGACAAGCGACCTAGGAGCGGTAGTACAAAATATATATTCCCCAAAAATGAACTTAATTCCATTAAATACTGTAAATATGATGAGAAATACCTTATTCAATTTGAAATAAAATTACTGCAAAGTATCGTTACTAGGCACGTGCACAGACTAGAGCTAGGCGCAAGCCGCCATCGCCCCACCCCTTTACTCCCTCGTACTCCCGTTGAGTATTATGTCGACACTTTAGCTTATTACATGATTTTCAAAATTTTTATTTTTTTATTTTTATTATTAAAAAAAAATAAAGAATTTTTTTTAATTTTTTTTTACCACCAGTATCATTTGTATTATCGACCCTGAGTCGCTCGTCGCTGACCAAAACAACGACCTGTATATACATAAATAATTGTTCTAAATTCATCCACAGACCATGAAGATATGTAACATGGCATGTGATATAACATGCTAGTGATGTATACTTATAAATAAAGCGGAAGAATTTTTTTGTTTGTTTAAACGGGCTAATCTCCGGAACTATCAGCCGGAAGCTGCATTATTACTGAGTATACTTTTATCCCGGGAACGCGGGTAAAACTGCGGGGAACAGCTATAATAAAAATTCGGGGTAGTCTTTAAGTTACCCAATTACGACTAAAGTAATCACATAGCGCCAAGCTTCTTGAATCAGGAGGTATAGTCGGGCAAATGAAAGTAAACACTCGAATTATTTATATGGCAATGCATAAAGGAGTGACTCTTTTTTTTATTCCAGGTATTTCATACTCATTTTGGGAGTGCTATGCTGATATTTCTTAAATTTTCCGGGCTTTTCATTCTCTACTTTCGTAAGCTAGAATACCACAATTTTTACAAGCTTTTATTTAACTATATGGTTGTTCGGGTGGAATCTTGCAAGTCGAATTTCATCCACTTCCATTGGTCGGATTGACTTGATATTTGGTATACATTGGTATATTGCAAGTACAGTATGCAAATAAACTGGTATTAAAAATGAAATTTTTAACAAAAACTTATTACATGTTACATTGCATTAATGTTTTATAGACATAAAGGCCATACATAATAATATATCATTATCAAACAGATAAATAATCGAATGACGTTACAATCAATTATTATTACCATACCACCCATCTATACTATTAAGTTCAAGGATGTACCGATGTACACAAACACGCTAAAGTGCAACACTAATGTAACGTTGATGGACAATAAACACGTGTTTCACATTGTGACACGTGTATGTGCCCACAATAGTGAAAAGATAAAGAAGATATACAGGTCGTTGTTTTGGTCAGCGACGAGCGACTCAGGGTCGATAATACAAATGATACTGGTGCTAAAAAAATATAAAAAAATACATTATTTTTTTTAATAATAAAAATAAAAAAATTAAAATTTTGAAAATCATGTAATAAGCTAAAGTGTAGACATAATACACAACGGGAGTACGAGGGAGTAAAGGGGTGGGGCGATGGCGGCTTGCGCCTAGCTCTAGTCTGTGCACGTGCCTAGTAACCATACTTTGCAGTAATTTTATTTCAAATTGAATAAGGTATTTCTCAACATATTTACAGTATTTAATTGAATTATTTAAGTCCATTTTTGGGGAATATATATTTTGTACTACCGCTCCTGGGTCGCTTGTCGCCGACCAAAACAACACCCTGTATTATAATTTTCAATAGCTACAGATAAGACTGGACATCTCCACCAATCGCCAATCATTAATATTAAGTACTCTTGTCTTTTCTGTCTTTGTTTATGTTAAATGTGTTTTTGGTGTACAATAAAGTGTTATCTATCTATCTGCACTAATACTATAAAGAGGTAGAATTTCTCAGTTTGGATTTAGGTATTTTTCCAGTAACACTGATCAGGGGCTCTACCGCGTTTCTTTGGTGGTAATCGTAAGTCGTAACGAACACCATAAATGAATTTCATCCAATCAGGGCCCATGAATAGTCATCGTCGTACTGCGTCATTGAATGAAATCATTAATGGTGTAAGTTAAGATTACCACCAAAGATAAGCAATAGTCCGGCCGATTTAGAAAATTCTTTCACTATAAGGATGTATGGAGACCTTGTAAATTATAAAGGATACTAGTAATCGAGTAACTTATTTGGTTATCTTTTCTAGTAAATCTTTTAATAAAGGACATGCTTGTTTATGCTTGTTTGCCGACTTCGTCGGAAAACAAAGGAGTAGGTTTTAAATCCAGATGTTTTAAATAAAAATTATATTACTCGATATTTCTGATCCAGTTAACCGATTTTGAAATATTTTTTTTTCATTGAGTATAGTTGGACCTATTTAAATGTAATTACGATATCTTCAGTAGTTTTTCATTTTACTTGATTTAAGTCAATATTGTATACAATTTACCAATAACTAGTTTCTGCCCCGCGGTTTCACCTGCGTTCTCGTGAGATATTATATATCCAAGGAAAAGAGGGTGCCATTTTTTCCAATAAATAATACCTATGTCACCCAATATTCATCTATGTTGGTACCAAAATGACACAAACATAGCAAGATAAAGAGAGATGGACCCATTTGACAAATATGGCCTGAGGGTTTGAGCTTATATTATTAAATCAAGCGATAAATAAGTGATTTTCTTCTTGAAACTCCAAAGAGCATTGCCTTGAGCAAGGCTATTTGTTAAGTTCACATTATCCACGGGGCCATAAAGATAGCGAATTGGCTTTTGCAGATTAATCACTGGTGTAAACTTAATTGATTTTCAATTAATTGTGGCTTAAGTTAAATTTATTTTTAACCGAGAATAGTTAATTTATTTTATTTATTTATTTAGTATCAAAAATATTTACACAAGCTTTTTACTTTTAACTTATTAGCTACTTATTTTATTACAATCAATAGTGTTTTCTGCATTTTAAAGATAGAATAACATTGGTGTCCGTACTAGTATAAAACTGTATGACAGATGCCAGCGCCTTCCTATACCAAATAACTTAACATTCAGTTAAATGTAAAGTTTCCGTTAAGTTTGAATTTTATTGACATGTGACTGACAGGGTGCAAATAAACTCGTTGTTTATTTTTTGCATAAGTTCAATGAAACGTCGCCTCAGGCTATTATAACAAGATGCATTGAGAATGAAGGTATTCATATGTTCATCTAATTTGATAATTCGTTATCACTTCAAATTGTAAACCTATTATCTAAACGTCAAGGTTTTTGTTATTATTTTGCATTCGGTCAATAGGTATTTCCAAAATTTCAGATGAAGACGTTCTATGAAATTGAATACGCTGAAATAATATTTGTGAAAAATAAGCCTATACTTAATTACTTAACTCATTATTATTTGAGGTATGGTTAAAACTGATAATTCTCTGCTACTTTTAAAGTTCCTCCAAGTCAAGTTAGATAATCAGTTGATACTCAAGATAATTGACTGCTCAGTGTTCATTCGATAATTATAACGAGTACCAATACTTTAATAACAACTTCTTATTATATTGCATAAAAAATGTTAACAAATGCACAAAAAGTTCTTTATATAATTAAAAAAATAAACACCAATATAATTATGCTTTCACGTTTCCATTATCGCTTCCGCTCCTGTACTCGCTCGTTTCATGGTAGCACACCTTAGTGGCCTGCCTTGGTCGCGCGCCTTCGTATCTTGGACACATAGGATGCCATGACACTTCCGGTAGAAATTCTCAGCAAACTAGTACTATGTAATATTATTAATGTTATTTACTATATAACCGTATGACGTATGTATTAATTTCATATAATCGTGACTCTAATGTTTGCCTGAATATTTTTATTTAATAATTTTTAGTTAGTGACTTGGAGCAAATATTAAGTAATGTTTGGACTTAGGTATAAACTCAATATTTGGTTTATTATTAGACTAAATATGGCCTTAGAGGATATCCTTCAGAAACGACGTAAATGTCAATGATTTTATGGTAATAAATACAATGAAAACGTTCCTGGCTTCGGAAACATTCACAATCACCTTTATGCATACATTTTCTATTATATTTCAGCTTATTACACGCAATTATTTAGTTTTAACTGTCCCGGTAACTATGCGTCTGTAATCAAATCTTGCTAGTAAAATTTGACCCACTTCCATTGAGCTATTATTACAACTTATAGAGAAGACGCCACACATCACAACTATGTTCCGTTCAAGTGAGGCCCCGGCCACACTTGATGTTGTAGAACGATGAACGAAACGCGTAAGCGCCGTGAAAATCACGGTGCTGGCGAGAAAAATACTTCTAAAAGCCTTCTGATAGCGCCAAGTGTTTCTACTGTCTGCTTAGACGACTAATTATTGTTTCAGCACTAAAGAAAAACTTAAGTTGACTCTAAAAAAATGGGACATAACCTTTGCTTATGACAGCTTCTCTATACGTACTTCCTGGTTTCCGATCGATCTGAAAATTTGCATGTATATGTATATCGGATAACAATGCAATATTATTATGATATGGAACTGCAGGGCGATTGTCAAACGCTCTCGTTTTCGTGAAACCGATAGCGAGGGTCTCGTAAGTTGTTATCATTTTGGTTTTGTGTAACTTTTATGTCAAAATTGTCGCCGGCTTCATTTGAAATAAGTTAATTGTAATAGTTTTCAATTTTGCTATCATTTGTGTTACGTAATACCCAAATTATAAAAAGTTTTGAGAGCCTCGCTATCGGTTTCCCATAACGAGAGCATTTGACAATCACCCACCTGATCTGATTATGGAGCCGGAATTTAAGGTGGCCTGAGGGCGAACCACAAGCTCTTAAAACAATATTATTATAACCTTACTTGACTTTTATCTTTCTTTTACATCCGGCGTCAAAACGGGATAAAAGACAAATAAGGTTATTTTAACCTTGTTTTAAGAGCTTGTGGTAGGCCCCCTGAACTCTGTAATAAAATGATGCAACCCCATCGAGTTTGGGCTCATTTGATTCGTCTTGACTATAGTTCTAAGGGCTGATGATTAAGGTGGTCGTATTCTTGTTATTATTAAAATAAAAATAAAAGAGACAATATAACTATGAATTCAATAATTCATCAAATCACATAATAAATAAGGGAATGGAATTTTCTTGAAATAAAGTAATTTTATTATGTTACCATAAACTGCTGGAGAAAGAAGCTTGAAATATTGCACACCGGTTCCTTTAATAACGTATCAACTAAGAAGGGGTTTTTGGAAATTGCACCCCTAAGGGGGTAAAATAGGGAACAGTTGGACTGTAAACTAGTAATATTAAATGATTACCAGCTAATTCACTCTCTACTATAGGTACTATATTTCAGGTAACTTCTACTCTTAATAAGTACCTACGTAGCGTAATCAATACTCGTGATTAATCGCAGCGATTGCAAACAAAATAAATTGTTTGTTCCGGATCCTTAACGAGATTTAAATGTAATTACACAAGTAAATTCATATCCGGAAACGATAAAGTTTATATTAGCCACCTAACACTTAAACCGGTTGGACAACTACTTATTAAGTTATGTACCTTCTTATGAAGCCAATGTACGACTAAGTTGTCTAGCAACGATATGGTTGGATATCTGTAACCCTTTCACTATCAGGGGTTTGCTTATTATTTTCATTTCGTTCATTTTCTTAGGGCTCATTTTTCAATGGCTCAGTTTGTAGACTTAGAGGAAAGAGAATTCGTTTATTCGCTCAAAGAGCAGTGAGCGTAGCATAGCGTTTATTCGCTCAAAGAGCAGCTCTTTGTTTTTTTTGGCTCATTGCGTGGGAGACAAGAATGTATGATTGTAGCAGCTTCTCTCTGCACTTGCATCCCCCTTGGCTAAGTGAAAACTGTATGAATAAGCATAATTAATGTATATTGTGTAAGTATTTGGAACAAAAGCTGTAATTTTAAAAGATCTTCCACAAACAAACCAAAAAAAAAGCCTTGCTGAGTTTCCTGCCGGAGTCTTATCAGTTCAAGTGTATTTCGAACCGGTGGTAAATCCAACTGTATGTAACAAATTGACATTCATAAGTGCCTTATCAGGGCCTAAACTGAATAAATGACATTTTGATTTGATTTTGCTCAACTGGAGAAGTACTTCCAAGTTCCACCTTACAGAATACCGCAGCCAAATAATTTTATGTTGTCTTCCTGCGCGTGACCGCGTGAGTAAGGTCGCCAAAGAAAGGTAACGCGTAAGTAATGCCCCGTGTATTGCAGACGTCCATATGGCCACAGAGTATGGTTATAGTAATCTGTGATATGGCTACGGTAACCGCCGGTTTACCGACTTCTTGTTATACAGGGTGTAACGGAAAGTGTATATACATTACACTAATCCACTTTTTTGGTACAAGGCGCACAGATCGCGGAAGATAAAATTGTATATTAATATTAATCAGTGACGCAAAATGATAATGACCCTCATTGACCGGTGACATGTTGGTTATGATTTTAATTCAATAAACTTGAATTCAAAAATTTGGTTTGAATTTTTGAGTACCTTATTTTGAGCTGAAACTTTTTATAGAGAGTCTGTACCTGATATAGTCTTCACCCCCTTCGGATGTATATACCCTTTCCGTTACACCCTATATAGCTATTAAAAGGCCCTTAGTGAGATGTCTTGGTAGAGTTACGAGCTACTTTTAAGCAATTACCTAAAAGCTGTCTTGTTGTTTGGTTTATTTTTTGATATTTACTTTCTAATTTAGATTTTATCTATCGAGATATTAAAACATTTTATCAAACCCATCAAAGATAAAAGACCTTGTGTAAAAGATAACATATCGCATAGTAGCGTATCTCTTAAAATATCTTTAAAAATTCTCCGTCGGAACAATAATAGGCAATTTTTCCGCATCAGTGGGTACCCGCACGCGCGTCTTAACGAGATTGACCTAGGCTACGATGACTGTTAGGAAGTAGTCGATTGTGTGTCATTTTCCTCTTGACTGATGTAAGGCAAGCTACTGGGATGTAGAGTATGGCTAGATAGGACCGTGACGTTGGACTACGTTCTTGCTACATGAATTTGGAGTTAAATAAGGTGGTTAAATTATTTTTAATACTCCTAAGGTAGGAAAAAAGTATACAGCAAGTAATGGTAAGTGGTTCAAATTATAAACATCAGTATCTGTTTATCCATACATTGATACATAAGCTTTATGTCCAAATCTTGAGCTTCAGATACATATGAACAGCAAAATTTTATATAAAAAGAAAAAAAGTGTGAAATAAGTAAAAAATATTAAATAACAATTCTGTGTGAAAAATGAAAAATAAAGAAGGAAGCTGTGTTCACTGAAAAAAAAAAACAAATCGCATCTAGCATCTCTACCTCACAGGACTTTTCGACGCCGTTCGTCGGCCGCACCCAAGGCAATCGACGCACAGCAAACGAATAATAACTCCATTATTTGTAGGAAAGTTTTATATTGTAGGTACCTACTCGTATTAATCTCTTGTGGACTTCCGAAACACTGACAAAGTGATGGCGGAACACTGATAAAGAGTGACGTCATTTATGAACTGGCTCATCATTCTTCATACGGATATGTACTGTAAAGGATTCAGTTCTACAAAGAATGGCCATGGACCTGCATGACTTCTGGTAGTAATCTGGAATTGATTTCCAAGAAGCCGCCACTTAACATTTCTCAACAGTATGATTGATTCAAAAGATACAGGTCATGCATGAACATGTCCTGAGTCTGGGTGTAATTATGTATATTAAGTATGTATTTACAAACAAAAAGTAGTATTATATCAGTTATCTGGTTTCCATAGTACAAGCTCTGCTTAGTTGGGGATCAGATAACCGTGTGTGAGGAATGTCACTTGTTTTTATATATTATATATAAGGTCCTAATAAATTAGTGAACTTCCTCTTGAGGGATGAATGTATAGGTCATTAGTAATCAAAAAATAATATTAGAAAAATAATCCGGGGAAAATAAAAAACTTCTTTGACTATTTAAAAGATTGCGGTATATTGCTTAACTTCCTAAAACTTTTAATTTAGGTATCATTTTAATTTAATCAATAACACAACACTTTTTGTTTTTTTATTTTTAGATAATTTTAAATTTTACTCGTTGTAGTTAGATTTAAATGTATATAATTATGCTCATGTTGAATTTATGTTTAATGTTCCTATTTAATGTAAATAAAGTAATCATTAAACAACACATTAAGTAATAACTTTTGATGATATTATGCTTATTTTAATTTTTGTATTCAACTTCAAATAAATTAATTTTATGAATTTTTACTTGCAACAACGTTGAGTATATAAACACTAACATCATCCTTTTCTATCTCGTTACTTTGTCTCGTCTTTTAAAAATGGCCATTCTAGTTTTTTTTTTAATTAATTGCTTATAAATATTAATTATTATTATTTAACGTGCGAAGTTTAATAATAAACTCAAAACAGTGCAGATTGCACATAATAAAACAGCACCTGTGAAAATAATAAATAATATTTTATTTTCTTTTTGTGCAACTATACTGTGCTCAGGCGCAACTTATCGTCTTACTAATAACATAGCTACTAAAGATTAATTTAGTTGCTCAATTCTACAAACACTTCAATGTTTTATATTTAACAACGAAACTTATTGGGTGCTTATATTGGCACAATTAATCATTTTGTAATCTTGATTATTGTATATCTTTCTTGATAGGAAAATGAATGACTATATATCTTAAAAGAGAAACTGAGTGATTGTCAAATGCACGTATTAATTCCAAAAAAGGTTGATAAAGAATATAATTAAATCATTTCTAAAGTTTATTTTTGTAGCTTGTATTTCATGTATGAAAGAACGAGATGGGTGTTACTAAAACCAAACTAAAACATACTACACAATAATTCCCAGAAACTGTAAGGTGTCAAAAGGTATAGAAAGAACAGGTTCATATTTTTTCAATTTACTAACTGGATTTACTTTCACTGGTATGTTATGTAATTTTTTTCTAGTCCATTTGTCATACAGGATATGCCATGTATCCTTGTTAGATAGAGAACTAGATACAGTTATGTGATTTTGTATGTACGTTACCCAAGATTAAGCTGATAATAGTAAAGTATTGGTCATGTTTATATCTCTTTGAGCAAAGGGAGCGTTAGTAGAACTTTGCCTAACAGGTTTCATAATGCGAGTGAAAACTATATAATATCTAATTTTATTTTTACAAAAAATTTGTTTGAAAGAAAATCCGGGCGCTCCATTGCCCACACTCTTACTATAGTGGAAAAATTGCAAAAGAATTTGAACAAATTTATAAAAAAACACTTCTGTGGATGTATCAAATCTACTAAATATCGGCAAAGTAATAATATTTATTTCCACCTGTCACCAAAATTCAAAATTCAATTCAAAATTCAAAATCATTTATTCAAATAGACCTTCGCAGGCACTTATGAAAAGTCTGACTCTAATACTCTAATACCGGTTCGGAAGGTTGCATTTGCTGAGAAGAGCCCAGCAATTACTCTTTTCAAAACAAGCTTAGATTCATTACATAATATTTACATTCTAATCGCACTGCCAACAATTGCGTGCCCCGTCGCGGCGGCAAAACTACAAAGTAGACTGAATCTATATTTAATAAGTAAATAAATAAATGGCAAACTTAAGCAGACCAACCCCCACAAGCAGCACCTGTTCACAAGTATGGCGCGTGTGGCAGCCATCGCCCTCCTCGCCATAATGGAGGGAAGTGAGCGACCCGTCACACCGCATCATTCTATGTATTTTTTTGCCAAGTGTAAGTTCGCAGTTTCGCACAAACACCCGAATCGAACCGGTCGTGGGTTTCTTAAATCGACAAACAATAGGTTCGTTTATTTTGCTGGAAACTAGTAGGTCTTAATTATATTTACAGTTACGTATTACCTTTCACCAGAAAGCATTGGCATGCAAAATTTTCTGGTGTATACGATAAATATAGAAGAAGAAGGAGAAGTAGAGGTCGCCCAAGCGCCCGGTGGCAAGACGAGATTATATCCGTTGCAGGAAGAGACTGGACGAACACTGCTAAGGATAGGGATAAATGGAATTCTTTGGGGGAGGCTTACCCTGAGGGGACCACGTTAGAAGGAGATGAAATTAAATGAGTTAATATTTTTAAAAAAAAAACGGGGGAATCAAATAAAGCTCTATTATTATTATATTATTATTATACGATAAATTACTATTTGTGTATTTACTACTATTGTTTATTATTAAAACAAGGCGGGAATGTTGAGACCCGGTTTTTTTGCATAACGGCCCGGTACCAGGGGGCTCTACCGCGTAACTTTGGTGGTAATCGTAACGAACACCATTAATAAATTTCATCCAATCAGGGCCCGCGAATGGTCATCGTCGCGTCATATCGCGTGCGTGTCATTGGATGAAATAATTAATGGTGTTCGTTACGATTACCACCAAAGATACGCAATAGCCCGGCAGGTCGCGACCCGGCTAATGGAAAACACTGATATAGACTGTACTCAAAATCAAAATCAAAAAGTCATTTATTCAGTTTAGGCCCTAGTAAGGCACTTATGAACGTTACTCATTTATCAACTAACGAAAAGTTGGACAAAAATATTCAATATAATATTAACTGGGTTATTATTAGGCATACATAATATAAAAATCTTAATTACATATTAAATACATGAAAAACTCTTGATAGATATTAATGTCTATCAGTAAAAGGGGGAAACCAATGTCCGGCTTTGGCCAGTAATTAGTACTGGCTTGTTGTATAAAAACATGTTACTTATAAGACGTACGTAGTCCAAACACGTCCGCTAATTAGCAAATGTGTTGAGAAATTTCACACACATCAGTAAAAGTGTCTATCACATAAGTATTTGATATATTGCAAAAGATAAGAAACTTTAGGGTATTGAGATAAAGTGTAAATCAGAAAGATGTGATCTAGGAATGTAGAAGAAAATTTAATAAAGTAGTTGCTGTATGGTGAGGTGCATAATTTAAGCTGCCTATTTTGTTGGAGAGTTCCATATTTAAATTGTGTTGATTTTTAAATTTCGAATGAATTTATTTTTATTTTTCATGAATACAACGTAACTTTTTCTTAAGTTGCTACCTACCATTAAAATTGTAAAGGCTATCACAGAAGCGATAAAACTCGAAATACTTTCGATTATATATAATATTATTCGTTTTCACCAAATAAAGTAATCGAAACAGTATGAAATAAACACCGTTAATCCTATTACCATTCGACTGAGACCTGTAACTCCTGCACACAACATTGTGCTACGTTGACACCAAAACCAAATTATTTATGTATAACGATTGGTTCTCGAGACCATTGCAATTTTTTCTTGTTGGATTACTTTGGTTAATTATTTTGATTTCGAGATGGAGTACTCGTCTGGACGGATTCATATCTACAGTATTGAGAATTAAACATTTATAACTACTACTTACTATAGTATTTTGTTTTTTGTTTTCTACTGTTCAGTTAATTAAACTCTTAAATAAGATTGCATGCAGCTGAGATGAGGATATTGAGATGGATGTGTGGAGTGACAAGAATGGATAAGAAGGATTGAGTGCATAAGGTGAAGCTTGAAAGTAGCGCCAATGGCTGTAAAGTTCAGAGGGAACCGTTTATCCTGGTATGGCCATACAATGAGGAGGAATGTAAGTCACGTGAGTTATGCATATGAAAGTGAATGGATATACGCGAAGGGGAAGATCGAAAAAGAGATGGATGTATTGTGTAAAAGAGAATATGGGTAAGAAAGGAGTGAATGCTGGTATTGCGGATAGAAGAGCGGAATGGAAGAAGCGGACATATTGCGCCGACCCCAAGTGATTGGGAACAGGGCAGGTAGATGATGTGAAATAAAAAAATACTTTTAGTAGTATCTATTAGTGCATTTGTTTCAATAACTATATTTTCATAGAAACTGTAGGGCACCAACCCCATATTGTTACCGAAGGCGCGTCAGGTAATTTATATACTCGTAAACCGTTTGACAGATTGGTGACGTGCTTTTGACATACCGGTGACGTCAATTTAAATTATATCATAATCAGCTAAACTAAACGTGGCGTCTGTCGGTTAATTATGGTGAAATTCTTTATTTACGATAACAGAAATTTTACTTTAATTAAAATGAGTAGACGTTTAATTTGGTTATAATTACATCAAATAACCAAGAAAAATCCCATTCGTTATGAAATTTTCTTTACTCAATTACAGTTTTTTTTTAAATATTCTATTACTTTATATCTTTTTTCATTTTATTTCAACAAAATAATAAAGTTTAAAATCAAATCGAGTTTCATTACAAGTCGAATTCAAATCGTGAACGAATGGTAATGGTCGTATACGATCAGAATGGTATTAGCAATGGAAATAAGAGAGCGTGCGTAGTTTACATTGAGCAATGGGGTAGGTCAGACATGTGTGTTGATTTAATTTGATTGGACTCATACAGCTATATAGTCATATAAAAGTATAATATAGTTACAACTACACAAGCGCTTAAAATGCAGTTGTATTACTGGTTACGTTAACAATTACTGACATCATTTTGTTATATGTTTAAGCTCTTTGTTGAATAGCATATTATTTCCTTATTATAATAACATTTTAATCAGAAATCATGAGGAAATTGTGATTTTGGAAGAAGACAGTATTTGCATGAAAGTAGAGGCAGTTGATAGATAAACAATAGTGGTTGAAGAAGACCATGACTAAACGTAGCTAAAGAGAAGTAGACTCAACTGGAGATGTATCTCCACCTTAGAGAATATCTGCAGCCAAATAGCTGAATATTGTGAGAGAGAAAGCTCATCGGGGAGGTGGGAAGGGACTGTAACGAGTGAGTTATGCCCCAGGGGTTGCAAGCGTAAGGCTACGGTAACTGCTTACCACCAGGTGCGCCAAGCTTGTTTGCCAACTTAGTTGTAATAAAAATCATCGAACTTGCAAGTAGCGACCTAAATATCCACCGAATAGGTTGAAATAAGGACACTTCATCATCATCATCAGCCTATAATATCCCACTGCTGAGCACAGCCTCCTTTCGCTAATGAGCGTGAAAGGAATGGACAAATACTCCATGCATGCTCAGTGCGGATCGGTGGAGGTAGGCTAGTGGTCAACTTACTGTTGGAGTTTTCAAGTCGCCTAGGACGCCTTTAACTAGCTTAACGACTATAGCAATTAAGTGATAAACGGAACTTTACGTGCCTTCCCCAGCACGGAAAACTTATCGAACGAGTAGACTTATCATTCCGTAAATAACTATTATTCACGTTAAATTTTCCACGTTCTGAATTTTATTACAAACATTCCTTAGATTACAGCAATATTTGAATGAATCACGTTTTTTTACTACAATTGCAACGTAAAGCCGTAATTTTTTTTGCTCATCGTCTGAAATCTATTAATATGGGTGTAGTACCGTTGAAATATATTAAAAACAATCGTTAGTCTTATCTCCTGTTAAATCGCGATATCTAATGACGTTTTAATGAATGTTTGCGAATAAAAACTGTCAGGGCACCGTTAGGCACCGAAAACTATTTCACGTTCGCTATTCGATTTAACCGTTTGCTTGGATTTTGATTTGATTTGAATAGCTATCGCTAATTATGTATGTGAGTTAGTATGCAAACTGGGTGATAGTATTTGGTGCTTGTTTATAACTATTATAGAGTTTCTTAAAGTGTAAAACTTTGAGAAACTGGGATTTAAAGGTAAGGTACAAAACTATTCTCAAAATTGAGACAATTGCTTAAAAAAGTCCCATAGATCAGTACTCAAAACAAAACTCATTTATTATTCTCTACACTGTATTTAGTTACATGAAAAACCTTAATTTTCCATTACCAGTTTTTCTGTTATGGGTAATTTTTTTTAAAATGGATACAAGAGTTTTTTTGTTTGATTGTTTAAACGGGCTAATCTCAGGAACTAATAGTCGGATTCGAAAAATTCTTGCACTAATAGGAAGTTATATTATCCCCAAATATTATAGGCTAGTGTTTATCCCGGAAACGCTGGTGAAACCGCGCAAGACAGCTAGTAGAGCTATAAGCTTAAGAACTCCTCGTGTAGATCATATGAAATTGTTAATAGGTACATCATGCGCTTATAAAGAGGTGTAAAGCTGGCGACAATATATCCAGCTCCATGAGACTATATCGCCAAAAGGTTAAGTTTTGTTAATTATTTTCCGTGATAAATAAATGAACAGCAAATTGATTTATAATTATACTAGCATTAGATATTTACAAGCCAGCGTGCTTTGCAACCTAAGCAGATAAATATTTATTTATTACAGTTTAAGTTAAGTTTATTTACAGTTTAAGAAGTACAGAACCTGATACATTTTTTTTTTTAAATCGGATTAACTGGTTTCCTGGTTCAATGACTAGTAACTAGTTTCTTGACGTTATGGTAATTTACTCAAGTGACAAAATGTTGATATAAGTAAGTAATCGGGTTAACGGTTTTTTGCAAATGTCTCAAGAACATGTTCTAAAACATTATATAATTATTTGTTTTAACATAATTTCTACGTAACTCTCGTATGGCAACACTGTGCCAAATGTGTGGTGAACTCGTAACTCAGAAACTCATAATTTATACAATATGAATTATTTTTTTGTAAGTAGGCTCTCTAACTAGCAGACGTTAGACAATCCACCGTTGCCTAGGATATTAGCAATATCAGGGAAGTGTTTCTTCAGCAATAAGAGCGCTTATTGCACTATTTAATTATATTAGTCCAGTCTGAATAATAAAGACCATGCCTTAAATAAATTTTAACCCGTTGGCGTTGGTTTCCGCGCCCTACTCCAGGAACTGCTATCTTGTTGCCCCAAACTAAACAAGCTTTTTTTTTTTTTTTTTTTTTTTTTTACTGTTTATAGGCCTGTGTTTGACCGCAATCTCACCATGGTAAGTGATGATGCGGCCGAAGGTGGTAAGCACACAAAGCCTAGAAGAAACTGGCTCTCAAGTGCAGCTATCGGAACACACCGAAAGGTGCTTGGCGACAGATTTTCAACTTGAGGGTGGTAGCCAGCCAGGCGGGTACTACAAAGTACCCTACCACCGTGCTATGGTTTCCTCACGATGTTTTCCTTCACCGAAAGCTCAAGCTCATTGTAGGACTCGAACCCGGGACCTTCGTCTCGGTATCCGACGTCACTACCACTGAGCTATCATCGCCCTAACTTTTTTAATGTGAGCTTAACTCATGAGTACATACATACTTACATACATACACACCAGTGGCGTAACTATAGGGTGGCAGGGCTGGCAAAATGCCACGGGCCCTCGACCCAAGAGGGCCCCGAGCTCAAAAATATTTTTTTACATTGTACCTGAGTTACAGACCTCACGATGTTGTTCCTTCACCGAAAAGCTAGCAAATAGATGATGAATGCATTGAGATATTATGTTCTATGGATATGGATGTAAAGTCTCCAATACGCATTGGGCTAGCGTGGGGACTACAGACGATTCCCTCGCGCCCAAGAGAGGAGGCCTATGGCCATTAGTGGGACATATACAACGCGTAATTGAGTACGCTGAAAATCTCGAAGTTTATTAAAATTAAACTGAGTACGACGTGACGATATTTACTGATAGGGCCCCATCAAAAGAATTTTCCACGGGCCCCAGATGGTATAGTTACGCCACTGATACATACATATTATATAATTGCCGTCCTTTACAAATCCTTGATGATACGGCTCTAAGGGTGTGTCCAAACACAGACTTTTACGCAACGGGCAAATTATTTATAATAATGATAATTACATACGATGAAATAATGGCACAAACTTCGTTCATCGAATACTTAACCCAAAGAAGCGCAATGGTTCATTTTGGTTGAAATAAATTCCGCCAATTTCCCACCGCCGCTAATGCGCTCTCATTGGCTATGTCAAGGACACATGCACTCTGATTGGCCAAGTCAAAAACACACCTGTAGTGTTTGGTCCTCACCGTTCAAAATCAGTGCAATATCACTGACTAGTTGCGGAGTAATTGTTCAGTGTTACTACTCTAAAGGTATTTTTCCTCGATGACTTCATACGAGCAAAAACCTAGAGAGACATAACTAGTAAAAAAAATAATCTTATGTCATTGTATTTAACTATTTATTTATTTACTGAAGCAATTAATAGCCAATACAAACTTACAAACTAGAACACAGAAGAGTCTAATGACTAAAAATGTGCATGTATATAAGTAGTATAATTATTAAATAGGATCAAAACGAACAACTAAAGATTAATCGCTGTTTAACTAAATCAGTGTAATAGTGTGCCCCGTCTCACTCTTTCGATCACCAAATGTCACCTGCCAGATAAAGACTCCAGAATTTTAGCTAATCAACGTTTTTGATAACTTTATTACGAATAAGGGGGATACTATTTATACATGACTTATAATCTTCTCGCAAAGAACGGCAACCATTTGCAAAAAAAACATCGGTATAAGCCGACAAAGTATAAAGACATCATTCACATACAGTCGTTGACCGATATTTGAACAAGTCAAACAGGCACTGCTATAAGAGATATGCAATTATAAAAAAATCGCAAAACCATCTTAGTAGTGAAAGCTTTGACGTAAGATAAGATGTCATCAGACATGAGACTGAAATACTTCGGGTATTGAAATAAAAAAACCCGGCCAAGTGCGAGTCTGAGTCTGACTCATGCACCGACGGTTCCAACCTTCCTTGGCCATAACTATTGTTTAAATATTATATATTTTCGGAAAAACATTGACGCCCTTGAAATGTGGTGCTGGAGGCGCTTGCTGAGGATAAAATAGACTGCTCACCGCACTAACGTTTCCATCCTGAATGAGCTTCGCATCAAATAATGACTTTCGTCGATTGTACAAGTGCGAATTCTTTTTTTTTTTTTTTTTTTTTTACTGTTTATAGGCGTGTGTTTGACCGCAATCTCACCATGGTAAGTGATGATGCGGCCGAAGGTGGTAAGCACACCAAGCCTAGAAGGAACTGGCTCTCAAGTGCAGCTATCGGAACACACCGAAAGGTGCTTGGCGACAGATTTTCAACTTGAGGGTGGTAGCCAGCCAGGCGGGTACTACAAATTACCCTACCACCGTGCTATGGTTTCCTCACGATGTTTTCCTTCACCGAAAGCTCAAGCTCATTGTAGGATTCGAACCCGGGAACTTCGTCTCGGTATCCGACGTCACAACCACTGAGCTATCATCGCCTAAAATTCTTAAGATGTTTGGACATATCATCCGCAACGAAAGCTCATTGGAACGATTAGTGGTACAAAGAAGAGTAGGAAGAGTAAGGTCAACGTTCCCGCGGCCGATCTACCACAAGATGGACAGACCCCATAAAATCATCAACAAGTTGTTCCCTCAGTGAATGTACACGCAATGCCGCGAATAGAGAAAGATGGAGAAGTCTCGCAAAAGCCGCAACAAATACATCAGACGATCCATAACCACCACCGCCAGGAGTGTACGACTGAGAAGAAGAAGAAGAATTGTTTAAATACTGAAAACACGTACACGTACTGGAAAGCGCCGTATGGGACGACCTCCGACCAGGTGGACCGACGACCTGGGAGCCAATTCTCAGCTAATCGAAATTGATCGCTCGATTGAAAAAAGTACGAATTCGAACTTTTATCGTGTGTTAATCTCGTCATGTTATTCCGGCAATTTCGAGGCTGTCATTTTTAGAAGGAAAACCACTCAACTAGTCCTTTGATTGGTCGGGATCGTTCGAATTGACTCCGCCCCTCGAAATTTTGCAGTCGAATAGGACTCGAACCGTAAGTTCGATTCGAAGGCTAGTTCGAGGGAAGTGAGAATTGGGTCCCTGGTCAAAATCGCAGGGCGCCTCGCTGGATGTAAGCGGCCCAAAACCGTTCGAAGTGGAAGTTAATGGGGGAGGCCTATGTTCAGCAGTGGACATCCCTAGGCTGATATGATGATGATGATTATTTAAATAAAATAAAGAGATGGTCAGACAGATAAACGGACAGACAGATGGACGGAGTCGTACTTTTGCTAATTAGTAAGGTAAGCAATTCGGAAAAACAACACCGTCTAGTCCAAAAAATAAAGAAAATATATAGGTATTACCGGTAATTTTATTTCTTTTTTATTCATAAAAAAACATTTAAACCTTTATATGTATGAAGTGATCAAAACTGATAAAAAAACAAGTAGATCTTATTTTCTTGTTATTTGAAAGCTTGGTATAACCATGCGTAAACGTTTAAGGAAATAACGTTTGACTTTTGGTATTTCCAATTAAATAATACGCAGTGAAAGTTAGATGCCTTCTGGGCATTGTAAAAGATCTGCACCACATTAGCAATCCTCATATGATAATGTCTATAAACCACATACATTTTATTTTCTTATTTTTTTTGCGGTGGAACACCAATTAACACAATTAAAGAAATGATATAAAATAAACTGTTTTGAAGTGAGCGAAATCGCATGACGTGTTCTATAGAAAATATTTCGCTGACTTCAAAACAGTGTCAGATAAGAGTTATTTTATACTTTTTAGTGTACTTTGAAGGCGGTTTATTTTTTTGTTAAAAAGTTAATTATTTTTGAATTTTTAGTTTCATTATATACTGAATACATCTGCGTAACCCTTTCGAGTGTACAGGCCTGATGTTTTGTTGTGTGATTACGTAAACAATGCATATTTATGCGATAGCAGCAATCGCGGCTGATTTACTGTAATTTTTTTAAGTGTTCCGTTGTCTATCTCCGAAACTCATCATCAGATCTATATGAAATTTATATGGGACCATTTCGGAATATACCCCTTTCGAAAAAAAAAGGAATTTTGCATATCCGTCTATATATGACGGAGTTATGCCCGAACATACATAAAAAAAAAATAAAAAAAAATATAAACATCCGAATTGAGAACCTCCTCCTTTTCTTGAAGTCGGTTAATAAACCGGCCTAGTGCGGGTCAACAGACAGACAGTGGAGGCCACGGAAAAGAGAATTTTTTTCTCTGTGGTGGAGGCTTTGTAATAGAGTCCCGTTGGCACCCTCTGGGTACGGAAACTCGTACTCTTCAGACTTTTACATCTTGAGATATAATATTTTATCGCTTGTCATACATTTTGCTATAGTATACATTACATCCCAAATTATAAAAATATTTTCGACAAAATATATAACGAGCGATAAAATATTATATCTCATGACGTAATATATATTATATTATATCCCATAGTGAAAAGCCGGATTTATAATCATGCTATTAACCTTTCTTTACTTGATATAAAACTGGTATCATTTAATTAACTACTTTATATTAATTAGTTTAAGTTTATTTTGCATTTGACCTTGTGCTACATACAATATTCCCTGTTTTAATAAAGTACTTATTCAATTCGTAGAATTAACATGCTATGCTTTTTTTAACTTACATGGAAAATATCGGAGGCAAATGGAAAAATTCCGTTTACACGTTTTCTTTATATTTTATTTGGAACTATTTGAATGTTAATTAGGTACGTATGAGAATACTGTAATTTTCCATTATATTGACTCCATTCCGCACTTAGCGACATAATAATAAAGCTGGTTTACGTTAAAGGTTTTATAAAGTTTTTAATTTATTTATTGCTTACTTGTCACATGCGTGGTTTTATTTCTTCGTTATGTCTTGAATATGGATACGATTATTACTTATCTTTACTAATATTATGAAAATTAACGTGATCTGTCTATTTGTTAAGGTTTCGAACCGACTTTTAAAAGAAAATGCTCCTGGTAAGGAAACATTTACCCCGAGACTGCAGGTGAAACCACGGGAGACAACTCGTTAAGTAGAAGGAGTTTTCTTACATAATATACTCACAAAAATAAAGAATATTCATATAACATTATATAAAAAATTATAAACGTACAAGATTTTACTTAATGTCCTTAATTAATTTGTACAAAGTGCGCAGACGCGCCTAAATTACATCCGCCATTTAAACTCAGCCTACTTGATAAATACTGACCTATTGACCTTAAGTCTTATGTCACTGTGTTAAGAAGCAATTTCGCAAATCATCGCGGCGCTTTCTTAATAACTCAGTCTAGATCCGCTTATTATAAAAACACACGTTAGGAAATTGTGTACTAAATCGCATTATACTCTTATGATTTTTAAGGAAATACCAAAAATAAAACTAAGCTATATATATTTTTGTAGGTTTGAATTACTTTAGTAACCTTATTAGTTCTAATTATTGACAAATGGACCCAGTTTATTAGGCATAATTAAGACGCAACTTAAATAACAAGAAATATGTACTAAGAATGTGGCGTGACCGACATAGCAATCTTGCGGTCCATCTTTGAAAATCCAAACTGCATTTGCCTATTTTGATTTTATCTATGTAACCAGTAAATGAATTAACTAAAGGCTTGATCAAATAAGACGCATTAAAGCGCCATGCTTTGACGTATAGAAAATTAAAGCGACGTCAAATTTTGGCGCTGTCTTTTTGACGCGACGTAATTAAAGCGCCTCCTGTTATAAGTAAGTACAAAATACCAGCATTGGTTGACATCAATATTATACATGAATTAACACTTATTGCCCATATTTTAATTTTTGGTAACGAAATACTATAGAAAGGAATGCTGCAGGAATTTAGGCGGCTGCAGCGATTTGCGACGAAACATAATACCGTATACAATCAGATTAAGGTTATTCACGATTATACCACAATTTCAGATGCAGTTCCCCGTAATTTATACAAATCAACTGTAGAGTTGTGTAAATAAATTCTAAATGGATTCAATGATTTCAAAAGATGTTATTTCAATTCAAAATTCATTGCACTTCTCTAGCTTTATAGGTTCTAAAGCCATTTTTTCTATATCAATTTCGATGATCTTATCATCAAAAAAACTAATTACGCTGTTAAAGGTGAGTTAAGATCAGTTTCTGAGATTAGCTAATTAGCAACATTCGTGAATACCTATTTGTTCATCTTTACGTCGTCTTATGGAAATAACAATGTAGGTTACTGAACAGGGTTGCCTTGAGAGAGCTGGGGACCTTCGTGCAGACCACTGACCCAACGGTCAGATGGCAGAATACAGGGCATCACATTAGCGGTCTTTTAATTCACTTATTAATATTTAGTATTGGTTTATCCATGGTTACTCCAATATAACTATTCAGGTATTACCCAACTAATATGGCTTACCGATGTACCTGCGCAGAAGATACATTTTAAAAGTGCGGGAATCGCTATTGGTCGGCTGCTGCCGCCATGTTAGCGCGCGCCGTGCGGAGGGGCGTCACTTGCGAGCGAGACGGAACTAACAGCTGCAGTGTATTATGAACCGTATAGTAGTGATCTAAGGTTGATTGTAAGTTTTAAGCATTCTTTCGTTAATCCTCGGGGCCATACTTTCTTTTCTGTGCAAACGAAGATTCACGACGCGCCATATCAGTTGGGTAATACTGTACCAGCAGCCGATCTACGACTTTTTCGGACCGGGGCAGAAACGTGATAGTGGCGCCCCACCTCGCCAGCGTCGGAGATAAGTTTAAAAAATGTGATCAGAAACCGATGGTCGTTTTAAAATCCAATGAATATCGATAGAAAAGGATGCGCTGGATGCTAGGCGCTTTATCAAACCAGTTTCTTTTTCATACAGTTATTTTGCGCCCCCTGAAACTGCCGCTCGGGGCATGTGCCCCGGTTGCACCTCCCCCCCTCCCCATAGATCCTGGACACCAATCATTATAAACTAAGTTAGTTACATGGTGGTCAATGGTTGTATAGGACGTGGGTCGGTCGTTGTCATAGATATAAATCTAAATAGATTGTATGACGTTGCGAGCCAAAAGCGAGAGCAATGCTCTTCTTTTGACAATGTTTCGCATGGATGGAGAACTCGCATAAGGCTGCACCAGAGATGTGTTTAGCTGACTTATAGGATCGCTTCATTTTCCCGTTATAGCTCTAATGCCAGCCTAACTAAAGCGCTCTTGTGACATCATGGTAGGTAAAAAAAAAAGTTGCACGCTTATGGTTATCATACGGATGGAGGGACTTGCGTTATCTATTTAGATTTATATCTGTGCTCCTTGTCCTGGCTGAGAGTAGTGCTAATCATCATCAGTACCTATAATAATTTATTACTAGTTTATACCTCGCGGTGTCACCCGCTTTTCCAAGAGACCCTAATGTTTTCCCGGTAAATTGTTGTGCTTGTGCCCCGTTGAGGAGTGAAGAGGGACAAACAAACAAACCACTTTTGCATTCATTATTTTATAGTATGATTAGTCCCAACTTCACTAAATTCCATTTCACTTTAAATGAGTTGTGACACTGCAATTTTTTTTACTCATATCTTGTAAAATTTCAGATAGCACAGAACATATTTTTAGAAATCTTGCTCTATTACAATATTTCCTTATATATCGAAATAATCGTAAACTATTGAGAAAGAATAAAACCAATATCACGAAACTCATGCAATTTGATACGATAGCATATTGATTGCTTTACAACGAATGTTCGCACAAAGCCATTGTCTATTGCTTTTTGCATCCATGTTTCAGATCAACATGATGTTAATCTGAGATATAGAATACTGTCGTTTTTATGTTTAACTTTATTTTCCAACAGTGCAAACATGTTGTAAAGATAATTTTCGAAATTAGCACGACCATACCACCGAACTACCTATTTTTACACCGAACCACAAGACGCCGGGGAAATTTTTTCACCCGTACGTTTGACGTTCACTGAAAAAAATGGACTACAAGTGACTACAAAAATTTATTTAACAGTAACACAAAACCTAAGCTTACTTGACTTGCGAACTAAACTTACCAGTAACAAAACTAGTTTTTGTTCAATAATAAATTATTTGATTAAATGTACTCAATTCCCGTCAAGTTACAAAACTAGTTTTGTAGATAATTTTTTTCAGTGTACCGAAAATATGGACGCAGCGTTTTGCATCCTCATTTATAATGCGACCAGCAAGGGTGTGGAACTTACTCCCGGCGTCTGTGTTTCCTGACTCTTAGAATCAAGGTACTTTCAATGCCAGAGTGAATAGGTTTCTTTTGGGTAAGCGTGCTCCATCTTAGGCTTCATCATCGTCCTTTATGGGCAGGTCAGTGGCCAAACGCAAGCCCATTTAATAAAAAAATATCTTATATGATACAAAACCTTATTGGTCAAAAACCTTATTAACTTGAATACTTTATTAAAGAAAAACGATGTCTGAAAGACCAAAAAGCACAGGAACAGTGTTTTATTGATAAATACAATGTTTATAAACTTTAATTCGTATTGCGAAAATTGCGAAGTTATTAATATTCCTGTCATAACCGATTGTACATTTTATTCGCTGGAAACCCTAACTTTTCTATAGGTCACAGACAATAAATCAACTTGTAACATTAAAAGTTGCGTTCTGTTATACCCTTGATTCTCTCCTTCAATTCTGCTGACCAATCCTTAATCCACTCCTTTTAGTTCAAGCCTATATTCAGATCATCTAGTCCCAGTCAGTCGGTTCCTAAATCCCATCCGCGCCGGTCATATTAATTTTTGTATTGTTTTATTATTATTTTTATTAACATTTAATAAATGTTCTTTGTGTGTGCAAATAATAACTTTTTTTTTAAAAACCTAATCACCAGACTCCGTATAACATTGGTGGCAGCGAAAAGGGATCTCAAAGGTCCCCGGAATTCTCTAATCTGTGTATGAAAAGTGCAAAAAACAATCACTGTGTCGTGAAATAAAGTGTGACCGCCGCCGGGTATTTCATCACCGTTTCCACTGTGTCAACTTACCTTCATCGCCGTGTCTTTCATCACCGTCTCCATCACCGTGTTGACTTACCTTCATCACCGTATCTTTCATCACCGTCTCCATCACCGTGTTGACTTACCTTCATCACCGTCTCCATCACCGTGTCGACTTGACTTCATCACCGTCTCCATCACCGTGTCGACTTACCTTCATCGCCGGGTCTTTATCACCGAGTCCGTAATCATCGCATCAGAACTGCTACAGAAAATATGGCATCTACGTTCCAGCTGTGCTCACGTTCCAGCATTCAGTGAGTTCTTTCCAGTGACTTTTGACAATTTTGTGTTCTATTATTTAGTGTAAATTTTATATTTTAAATTATAA
This sequence comes from Polyploca ridens, assembly GCA_951394255.1. Classification (NCBI taxonomy): domain Eukaryota; kingdom Metazoa; phylum Arthropoda; class Insecta; order Lepidoptera; family Drepanidae; genus Polyploca; species Polyploca ridens. Next base: position 5,180,233 of record OX596253.1, read on the forward strand.
AGTCCAGTAAGTGTGCGATAGCCCTTATTTTTTATCATAGCCGAGCGCTTCTCGCCCACGCAGAATTCCTCAAACCGATAACGCTCCGTCTCATAACCGATTCACTGTGCTTCTTTAAGATTGATTTATTAATTATGTTTCAAACTTGATTAATATTAAGTTATATGTTAGTTTAATTTGTCGCTTTGATGACCAAACCAAAAGAAGTAAAAGACGAGGAATTACAAGTTAAAATGTCGGAAATCGATTTGAACGTATTAATTAAATTTATCGGAACTTTTGATGGTTCAAGGGACACACTGATTCCGTTTCTAAATAATTGCCGAAACGCAATAAACCTAGCAGCAACCTCCCAACAGGAAATACTCTTCAAATATATCCTAAGCAGATTAACGGGAAAAGCGGAATCGGTGTGTGCTATTAAAGAATTTACTAAATGGTCTCAACTGGAAGAGTTTCTCAAAACTCAGTTTGGCGATAGAAAACATTACGCCCATTTACTTGCCGACCTCCAAATCTGTAAACAAGGCCCTACAGAGAATGTGGGTCAATATTCTTTAAGAATAGAGTCTTGCTTAGCAAAACTTTTAACAGAAATCAATATTTCAATTCCTACCAAAAAGAAAGATGAGTTATCAGGCCGGGTAGCCACGATGCAGGACCTAGCATTGAATAGGTTCATAATGGGACTCGACCCCAGATTGGCAACTGTCGTTAGATGTCGTGATCCAAGTACGTTAAATGAAGCCATAAATTTTGCCTCAGCCGAAGAAAAAATCTTAGGCATTACATACAGAAGTGGTTCATTTTCGTCTTCATTTAAAACAAATCAGCCAAATGCATATAGACAGAATTTTAATTCGTCATATTCCAGATCTCAAGAACAAACTGCTCCAAGGTCACGAGGTCAATCGTATTTTGCAAGACCTCAAGGTCAACCTGGACCTTCTAACTGACAGGCCCCTGTGTGTAGGTACTGTAAGAATATAGGTCATACTATTGAAAATTGTCGCAAGCGAGAATACAATAACCGGAGATTCGGAAATTCTCCAAATCAACAATCTCCAGTTCCGAATCGTCAAATTCAACCTATTCACTCGATTAACACGCCCGAGAGCTTTGACGAGGTAGATACCCATAATTTAAACGAACAGGCCTTCCCGTCCAGTGTCGTGCGGGAACACTAAATGGTAAAATCGATACTAATTCAAAAAATCCACTGAATCCACTGAATCAATTAAGTAAAATCGATACTATTTCTAAAAATCCACTGAATCCACTGAATCAATTAAGTAAAATCGATACTATTTCTAAAAATCCACTGAATCCACTGAATCAATCAAGTAAAATCGATCCTATTTCCAAAGATCCACTGAATCCACTGAATAAAATCGGTACTATTTCCAAGAATTCACCGAAGCCACTGAATCAATCAAATACTTCGCGTCCTTCACTGGACCCCTCTGTTTCTAAGTTCACTAACCGATTAGTCAGCTATGATGATCCTAATGTTTGTAAACCTGCCTCTCTCCAATCGCAAAACTTAGACGCCTTCGATGAAAAACCTCCTACAAAATCTTGTGACGCACATACAGCACCTGAAACAAAAAAATATAAATTAAAAACATATAATATTACTACAAATCCAAAGAACAAGTACTTACCCTTTGTGGAAGTTCAAACCTCCGTCTCATTGAAACCCTTGAAGTTCCTTGTCGATAGTGGGGCATCCATCAGCCTTGTAAAAATAGACGCTATCGATATAATGCCTGAAATAACAAATCAGATCATAAGTTTTAGTGGTATAGGATCAAGTGACAATCCGATGCGTTCACTTGGTCTTATATCCATAAACTTCGATTCTTTAACCAACAAATTCCACATCATTCCCAATCTCGATTTTCCCTACGACGGTATAATTGGTAATGACTTTCTTTCTACTGCAAACTGCAAAATCGACTACGTCGAAAACGTACTTATAATTGACGATAAAAAACTTAATTTGACATTCACTGAACCGATTATCACCATTCCCCCTCGTACAGAAACTGTGATTGAATGCTCCGTTACTAATCCTGAACTGAGAGAAGGGCTCATCCTTGATCAGAAACCTATCGAATCGTTATTAATAGCAAACTGTATGGTCACTGTTAAATCAAATTGTCGTATTAACATCTCAGTCGTAAATATTTCTGAACATCCTATCACTATTGACTCCACGTTGAAACTCAGTCTCATCCCTTTCGATTCAAGTGATTCGATACCTCATGAAGTAAACACTGTCTCACACCATGACAAAATTCAAAGTGCTTATCTACGAACAAATCAAGTAATCGATCAACTTCGCGTTTCACACCTAAATCGTGAAGAAACCCAAGCCTTACAAGAAGTATGTAGTAAATTCTCAGACATATTCTTCTTACCTGGAGACAAATTATCTTCTACTAATGCCATTCAACATGAAATCAAGACAACATCCTCAATCCCTATTCATACAAAAACTTATCGTTTCCCCGAATGCCACAAACATGAGGTCGAAACCCAAATGAATAAAATGCTCGATCAAAACATCATCAAACCTTCTTCCTCTCCTTGGTCTTCTCCAATTTGGATAGTCCCAAAAAAAAATGGATGCTTCCGGGCAAAGGAAATGGCGCGTCGTTATAGATTACCGAAAACTTAATGACATCACAATTGGTGACTCTTATCCCATTCCCAATATTTCTGAGATACTTGATCAACTTGGAGCTAGTAAATATTTCAGCACATTGGACCTAGCGTCAGGATTTCATCAAATTAAAGTATCTCCAGAAGATTCTGCTAAAACTGCATTCTCTGTGCCCCAAGGCCATTATGAATTCACACGAATGCCTTTTGGATTGAAAAACGCACCATCCACTTTCCAACGCCTTATGAATTCTGCCCTAACCGGCTTACAAGGTATTAAATGTTTTGTTTATTTGGATGACATAGTAATTCACTCTTACGACCTTCCTTCCCATATCTCTAACCTCGAAGAAATCTTCCAAAGACTCCGCGAATTCAATCTAAAACTCCAACCCGACAAATGTGAATTTCTTAGGAGAGAAGTCTCCTATCTTGGACATCTAATCACTGACGAAGGCGTAAAACCTAACCCAGACAAGATCAAAGCTGTAAGAGATTTTCCAACTCCAAAATGTGCTAAGGATATCAAATCCTTTTTAGGACTTGTATCCTATTATCGCCGTTTCATCCCCAATTTATCAAAAATTGCCAAACCCTTAACGCAACTGTTAAAAAAAGATACTATATTTGAGTGGCAAAACCCACAACAATTAGCCTTCGATACTCTAAAGGAAAAATTAATTACCGCACCTCTGCTTATATATCCCGACTTTTCTAAGCCATTTGTTCTGACTTGCGATGCATCTAACTATGCTATTTCAGCCATCCTCTCACAAGGCCCAATCGGAAAAGACAGACCTATTGCATATGCTTCTCGCACTTTGAACAAAGCCGAAACTAATTATAGTGTTACAGAAAAAGAATGCCTAGCAATCCTATTCGGTACAAAAATATTTCGCCCATACTTATATGGACGTCAGTTTAAAATTATTACTGATCATAAGCCTCTAAAATGGCTTTTTAATTGCAAAGAACCGGGATCAAAATTAGTGCGATGGCGTCTCAAATTAGAAGAGTTTGACTACGAAGTTGAATACAAAAAGGGAAAAATTAATTGCAACGCAGACGCTTTATCCAGGTTCCCAGTAAATCCAATCCGAGATGTAACTCTTAATCCTAACTCTGATACCAACCCGCTAAACCCTTCTAACCTTGAAAACATACCTACCAATCCGTCTCCTCACAGCGCAATCCCAAATACATTGGATATGGAATTCCCATTTAGCCCTCCAAACCTTGATGACATTAATGACTTGCTTTCACTGGATGCACTTCAAGATGCTGATATACTTCCCAATACTCCATTCAATCCTGAAACAGAAAATAATGATATTAATCCTCACAATCCTAGCCCTATTGAGACAAATAACGATAACTTACCTTCAAACTTTCCAACATCTGAGAACCCCGATGACTCCTACTCCAATTTCTGTAAAGCTATGACAAACAAAAGTACAGATAAGAATTACAACACCAACATAAAAGAACACAATCAGAATCTTATGAAGAGCCCTTGTAAGATTATACTAATTCCATTATCTATTGATTTCGATGAATCAAATCCATACGTAGAAGAACTTATTGCAAATATGGAAAATTCGAGTGACCTTATATATAGTGAAAAGGAACTTTACTCACACAAACGGGTTGAAAACAATGGGAAAATTTATTATTTCTTATTCACTAAAGTTCATCACTTTGATGAGTCATCCTATAAAGATATATTCGAATCTCTTAAGAAAGCCAGATACCAGATTATAACAGTGGAACAAGCTACTGAGATTGCTATTTCTGATTTTAAGAACCCATTTGAAAAACTGTCATTTACCAAAATCTACAATATACTTACATACCTATTTAATAATACTAATATTACTATAAACGTTTATCACGACTCTATAATATACCCTATACCTAGTGAAGTGCCCAAAATTTTAAAAGAAAACCACGATATTCCTATTGCCGGACACTTAGGATCATCAAGAATGTATAATCGAATCAAAGAAAAATACTATTGGAAAAATATGAGATCAGAAATAGAGGACTATGTGAAACATTGTTCCTCGTGTCAATCGAATAAGGCATTACGTAAAATTAATAGAGCTCCAATGCAGATAACAACCTCTTCAACGAAACCATTTGATCGCATCAGTATAGATCTCGTGGGTCCTTTGCCGGAAGCTGGTATCGTGAAACTTAAATTTATTCTTACAGTTCAGGATGACCTCACAAAATACTCTGTCTCTTACCCTATCTCTAACGCTACCGCTGAAGAATCCTGTGAATGTTTAGTTCATTTTATCTCAGTTTTTGGTATTCCCAAAACAATAGTTACAGATCAAGGTACAAATTTTACGGCCGAACTATTCAAAAGAACCTGTGAATTCCTTAAAATCAAACAAATATGGGCTTCACCCTACCACCCGCAAACTCAAGGCGCTCTTGAACGCAGTCACTCTACTCTAAAAGAATATTTAAAATCATTCATAAACGAAAACCAAACTAATTGGCATAAATATGTTTACACAGCTATGCTGGCATACAATACTAATACTCATACCACGACTCAATTTACCCCTTATGAACTCCTCTTTGGTCACAAACCATTTATACCCGACTCTATATACGAACTCCGTTCCGAAGTGACTTACCCCGAATACCTCAAAATGCTACACCACCGACTCAAATTGACTCGAGAAAAAGCGCTCCAAAATATACAAGCCTCTAAAGAAAAATCCAAAACTTACTATGACAGACGGACTCGATCTGTAAAATACAAAGTAGGTGACTTAGTTTACCTTAAAAACCATCTGAGATTACGGAAAGCCCTGTCTCCTATCTGGAAAGGCCCCTACAAAGTTGTTAAAATCCACGGCAACAATACTTTATCTCTACTAATCAATCGTCGTCATGTGAAACACCATTTCGATGAAGTTAAACTGGCATCTGAAACAGAAAATTAAATTAAATATTATTTCTATTACTATTCATAAATAAAACCCATACTTACCTTGAACTTCTCGTTTCAGAACCATACTACTATTTCTCGTTGCAACGTCCTTGGCTCACGAACTAGTTCAATCTCTGGATAAAAGTCCTGGTATATACTTCGATCCGGCCAACACTCTGAGACTCATAAATGATCATGTTAATTTTATTATCCCTGTAAATCTGAAGTTCATAAAATCTCATCTTACCAATATCAATAACATTCTAGATACATATAAAATTATATGTGAACAAAATAAGGCGATTGATGACTTTCGATGTTTAAATATGCTTCATCCACTTACTTCTCTTCATGATGATATAGTTCGCGATTACGATGCTATTTCTCACCTGTTGTCATCTAGACCTACGAGATCAGCTTGGATTGCTGGAATAGGCACGCTTATGAAAAAAGTATTTGGAACAATGGATGAAGATGATTCTGAAAGGTACTATAACGCCATTCAAACATTGCATTCAGATGATAAAAAGATAGCTTCCTTAGTAAAACAAAATACTTTTATATCTAGATCCGCAATCTCAAACTTTAACAAAACCTTAATTACTATATTAAAGAATGAAGCTCGTTTGAGTGAAGTTACTAATACATTATTGAAAAATCTAACAATAGTTACTAATGAACTTTTATTTAGAAATAAGATAACTGAAGTTTTAAATGTTTTGCAAGCAAATTTACTGACTCTATCCTTTAAATTAGAGGAAATCGTTAATTCTATTATGTTTGCGAATAGCAATACTTTACATCCCTCGATTGTTACACCGACACAATTGTGTGCCGACATAGAAAGTAATATGAGGTATATCCCTAAATATAAGGAATTTCCTGTAAGTATAGATTTAAGAAATATTAATGCGTTATTGAAAGTCTCAGAACTTTCCACTTATTATAGTGTTAATAGTGTAGTATTTGTTTTAAGGATTCCTCTAGTTTACCATGTAGAATATGATCTCTATAAGATCATACCAGTTCCAGTACCTCATGATACAAACGTATCAGACTCTTATGCTATGATTGTACCTACAGCAAATTACGTGGCTCTTAGTAAAGATAAATCCTCCTATTGTACCTTAAATGATCTGAGTACTTGCAAATCCTTATATAATGGAAATCTTGCTTGTAATATACCAAAAATCCTATCAGTAAATACTAATCCTATTTGTGAAGTCGAAGTTATGACAAAAATCATAAAGACTCTACCTTCGCAATGTGAAACCAAATTCATACATGGTAATGTCGATATTTGGCAAAATCTTGGCCATAATAATTGGATGTTTGTTCAAACCCGACCTACCAAGGTATCCATACAATGTAATGATAACGTTGAGGACGTAATAGTAAGCGGAACTGGTATACTATCACTAGAACCACGGTGTATTGCGTTCTATGGAAATATTAAATTATTAGCAATGTTTAATCTTGATGTAAATATACCATATATCCATTCTGATTTCAACCTTATTGATGATATGTGTTGTAATTTAGGAACTTTTAAAAAACTGAATGTAACCACCGCAAACGTTACTATATCAAATTTAGATAATCTAAAAGATTTAGAGGTTCAAGCCGAGATAGTAAATAAAGACCTTGAGGATTTTATTAATAACAATAATGAAATATTCACCAATCACATCAGTTTCCCTATTTTAACTATTATTTTAATTATATCCTTTATTATTTTCTTAATTTACTTTTTCTATAGATTAAATGTTTGTATTTCGCTTTTATCTTTATGTAAGAAACCGAACTTAAGTGCGGAAGACTGTTCTAATATAGCACAAGTTCCACCACCTAGATTAAGAATAGATTAAGTTATGTTAGTGTTAAGTGGCGCATCCTTGCCTTCATCTTAATACTTACCCTCACGATCATCATCTCCTTTCTTTCCACAATCTTCATCATCTGGTAAACTTTCCATTCATGGTAAGTTTACTCTTAATGGGGGAGATGTTATACCCTTGATTCTCTCCTTCAATTCTGCTGACCAATCCTTAATCCACTCCTTTTAGTTCAAGCCTATATTCAGATCATCTAGTCCCAGTCAGTCGGTTCCTAAATCCCATCCGCGCCGGTCATATTAATTTTTGTATTGTTTTATTATTATTTTTATTAACATTTAATAAATGTTCTTTGTGTGTGCAAATAATAACTTTTTTTTTAAAAACCTAATCACCAGACTCCGTATAACAGTTCGAAAACGAATCGGTTTCGTTCAGAAACATATCGATTAATTGATAGAAAATCATTATTTTATTCCTGTATTTCAATAAAATAGGAGGAATAATTAAAGATATGTTCATTTAACGAAACATTGATTAATTGGCTATAAAACCCAATAAATATTAAGAGGCTACAGACAATTAATCAAGTAAAAGCATTAAACTTGATTTAAAAAAGAACGATTCATCGACGAATCGAATGATAATCGAAAGTTATTATAAAAATTAAATAATTAAAAACCCATTTTTACTACGTTACAAAAGGACCTCTCAAATGCAGCTGAGGGAATTTACCATTACCATTTAATCGATGAAAGTACTTTTCAAACGTATATCCAAAGTGAATTGCGACAGATTTTCAACTTGAAGGTGGTAGCCAGTTACTGTAGCTACAACAAAGCTAGTTAGAATCCGAACCAAACTTAATGGCGGCTGTGAAGTGCGCTGCGAGCCGGCTTTGCGCAGGTTCAGTCATCTCGAATGTACCGCATATCTTCGTTTTCGCTACGCGCAGCGTTCCGCGCCTAATATCACAGCCGCCAATAAGTTTGACTCAGTCTGTACCACCGTGCTATGGTTTCTTCTCACGATGTTTTCCTTCACCGAAAGCTCAGTTCATTATAGAATTCGAACCCGCGACCTTCGTCAAAACTTTGACGTCACTACAACCACCATCGTCTCAATTTATTTTTGTACTTTGTAGCAGCCTTCTCCTACCAAACATTCATCATACATTCATATACACAATTGAATATAGTGCATGTTTTTCTTCTAGAAACTTCGCATAACAAACGCCGCATCTAGATCTATACAAGTCTTTTTACGTTCACACGATCCTTTCCTGTTGACTATCGCATGCGCATAAATTATTACGTAATTATAGCATGCTATCTCCCATGACTATCGCGTGTATATAATACAGATCTAGTCGCAATATCTTTAGCGTTTCAATCAATCTCGATGTTGAATGGCGATTAGTGTTTCTTTATATTTTTTTCATGAAATTTCTGAGGAATTTGAGAGAGAACTTATTACGACACACACTGTATATTTCTAATACATTGATCAAGACAAATGATTATTAGTTTATTGCAAACCTCTTATAAATCATTTGAGAAGATTCGATTCAGTTTCTCAATCGTATACAAATTGTATATTGCTGTCTAGTTGTTAGTCTGGCTATCCTTCCTAAATCAAACTTAAAATGTTATTGCATTAAGGTGTAAGGAAGTAGATAAAAAATATGAACCATAATGTGTCAAAGTTTGCAGCCGACTGTAGACAGCAGCAGTAGCAACGTGTCATCGCGACACTAATTCTTTCTCTTTCGTTTCTATATATTACATACTATGGAAGCAACGTGTCGCTAGCTACAGAAGATATTTCATAGTAAAACATAGAAACCAAAAGAAGTAGTGTCGCGACGACAGTGTCGCCTGCTGCTGTGCTGCTGCCTGCGGTCAGCTGTAAACTGGCACCTTTATGACCAAGTTTGATCACAGTTGTCAATACCTAAAGTTATCAAACTTTTCGCCGGAGAATTCCTTATGTGATCCTTATCCTTAGAAATACTTTTGTGAAACTAAAAAAGGTTATATTCTTTAGAAAAAGTACAGAGGCTGAATTAAACTGGTGTTGACACAATCGTTGTAGTAGAGTGAGACAAATTAAGATTTCCTCTTGTCCGGATACAGCGCTGATATCACTGGCCCCTTGAACCTTTAAGTACATTGATCTCATGTATTAAGAGCCTAAAAAGGTGAAAATGGTGTATTTATAGGTTACAAAATGTCTCGGCTAATAAAATCAAAAGGTAAAGCCTTGGGACAAAAACAAGAGGAAATATAAGAAATATTCTGAGGGGGTTTTGATGGTCAAATTAATGATTAATGATAATATAATTCAATGATGGAATAAAATTACAATGATACCTATTAATTTTACGACTTATTTTTTTTATTCTAATTAGATTTGTGTGATTGTAATTACTTTTTAAACGGTAATCGTAAGCATTACCATGCTTTCTATAGTTGAGCAATTAGTCTTGTTCTAATAATTGCATGTACGTATGAATATACCAGCTGTTGGTATACCTACAAAATAAAACAAGAGTAAAGAAAAATCATTCTCATATTGAATTTTATTAAAAGTTGTGAGTAAGTTTACTTATAGAACTTTATTTTATTGTATAAACACAAATTATACAATAAAATTGAGTACTTATTAAAGGAACCGTTACTGACACGACAAAAAACGGTAATTTCATTAATGTCCGTATCTTGCGTCTTCCGTAAACCAGTTTTAGTTTTATTTCCAAATGTATTGAGACTTTAAAACAAAACAAAACCGGTCATCCCTTTAACACATATACATATTGGTTGATTAATTATGTTTTTATATGAAATTCGCGTAAAGTTGCAATAAGGTGTAAAGAAACATCATCGGAACATAACCTGTTTATGCACTTTAGAGAGAATACCGCGACGTCTTCAAGAAGGGATGAAGAGATTTTTTCAAAGCTAACACGCGATTTCGACCCCTGGTGATGCAAATAAGCTGGCCGTATGTGTTTAATAACTACCTTAATAGTTAAAAAAAAAGTTTCCATATCTCACAGACGACACTAAGCCAGACGTGTACCCAACACAATGTTTTTCAATTCCTTATTTATTTATATTTTATTAGGTAATCCAACAGCGTACTTAAGACACAAATTCAAAACAATTGGTATTTACAGTAAGGCCAAGAAAGGGTTACACGAATTACTAATTAATATCATACATTGAAGTTAAGCTATCAAAAACAAATTTAAAAAGTTTATAAGAAAAAACCCTCTAGAATTCGGAATACAATTTAAACGCAACTGATACATAGATAAAACAAAACAAAAAGCAACGAATATGAGGTGTGTTTGATGTGGGGGTGTGTTTGTGTGTATTTGTACTGCTGTGTAGGGTGTGTGTGTGTGTCTTATGTTTTTCATTCATCAAAAGTCGAGCAAAATATGTATTTTCTATCATGTATATCAAGGATAGGTCATTGGCCGATGCAAGTCCTTTAAAAAAAGAAAAGCTCACAGCAAGTCGACGCGTAAATATTCATGTCGACACAATACGTCTTACATGCAATGACGCCTTGTAGGTCTCCTACAGATGTTTTAACAAATTTGTAGCACGTTACATGACATCACGCACCATGTCACTGCATGTGACACGAGACAAATAATAAAAAGGCTCCGTTTGTGGGTGATGCTCCATCCTAATTTAACATAGTACTTTGAAGGTCTGTTCACTTTGATGTCAAACATTATATGATTCGATTTGTAAGTAATTTAGGCTACATTCCGAATTGGATAATATCGCTCACAGTGCTCACAGCAATAATTTGCGTACCGAGTTAGATATCACGTTAATGACAGCTGAGAACTGTCAACAATTCGGAACGCCCGTTATCGCGCTCACAGTATTCAAAACAGAACATTTGAGAATTTAATTAAAATCTGAATTAACAATGCGCTAGGACTCCTTATATCTTTTATAATTTGACTCGCAAAAAGGAATATCCGCGTTTTTTATTATTTTTCTCTCATAAAATCATAAAAAGTATCTTTTCTAATTAGAAAACCAAGAATCTTATTGGATTTTTGCCGAAAACACAATAAATAACCGTCACTTTTGACAGAGCTCACGGTGTAAGGTGTTCTTACAATTGATGTTTAACTGGTGGCGAAATGTGAATGAAACGCGTGTGTCCAGTTAGAATGCCTTTAATGCACTAAATTGAATGTGGCGCGATCGCAGTCGCGCTATGTCAGCAAATTACATCGATATGCAAAATAGTACGCTTGCCCGTACATGCTCCCGACTCAAAGAGACGAGATGAATACAATGCAAGATATATGTAGAATGTCACAATGTTAATGATAAAAGTGTAAACAAAATGTAAAAATATAAAGTTGTAGATAAAAGTTAAAACAAAATGTAAAAGGGTCTCTTAACTTAAACTTTAAATGACGCTTTATTGTGGACAGGCGACGGCGACGTTGCCTTGTCCACCGTAGCACATACACTATGCACTGATTCACTGATAGATTTTTGTTCGCGCACACTATTCACTTCATAACTATGACGTGCTTCAGTACCGATTGGTGAATTCTGGCTATGTAATCTTCTGATTCTCAGACCTGCCCAAATGCATGTAATGATGCCGATGATAACGATTACACAATAAAGTATGTAATTATGTGCAGTTTGAGATGCAACTGATGCATGAAAGGAAGATTGTTGTTCCTTTACACTCTCAATCTGTTCCTTCAAATGGGTCCAGTGTCCTGTATGATTTTCAGGAATAAATGTGTTGTCGAATGTAGGGTTGTTGATTATATTATTGATCCCAGAATCTATTTTGGTTTCTCTAAAATCTTCACCTCGTAAAATCATCTCATTATGGAGATGATTGTGTGTATGAATGATGATGTTCTCTCCTCTCAATACACATCCAGGACTCAATTTGATGATCCCTGTACCCTTTAATGACGTCGTCGTTAGACCAGCTGGACATAAAATGCGTACGTCGCATTCCTGACAGCACGCGAACAACCAGGTGTGTTGATCATGTAACAATGTCCACTTATCACTGCAACTTGATAACTCCGTACGGCAGTGTGTCAGGTTTCTATTGTTTATAATTTGCGCTTCGCAAATAGATTCGGAACCTTTGTAATAATACATTGGTAGATTAATAGGGCATAACATGTTTTGTTCTGTAAGATAAATGCATGTTTTGGTATCATCAGATCTTAAAGGAAGTAATAAGTCTTTCTTTAAGTTCAAAGCTACATATTCGGTCGTTGGAATGATTGTTAACGATGTTTGGCCGCTTATTTTAGGTATTGGAATAATATGATGTAACTCTAATCGCTCCTTATTTATAAGTGGTAACCGAACTTCAAATATTAAAAATGTGTCTGTTAATCGCACGTGTACCTTAGCCACCTTATACATATCTAAAGTACAATGATTGTTGTTGATGCAAGGTAGAGACAACTCATTTGTCAGTTGTCCAGCGATGATGTTTAATTGTTGCTGAAATTCATGAGGCTTAAGCAATTGTGTGCTTACGTGTCCGTTGCTAATCTCTGTAACCATATCCAATATCGATGTTTGAACTCTGCGAATATTGAAAATGATGAGATTAGCTGCGAGTGCGCTAGCCGTGATGTATAATGCATTATCATGGCTGACCACGCTCTTTTGTATAACCTGCAAGTGTTGGTCTATTAGGGAAAATTGTGAATTCATAACTTCTTCGTTTCTTTTCAGGATGTTATATTCTCCTTCAATAACCGACGTCTGTTGTTTGTACAAGCTAAGTAAATGGTTTTCATTATTTGCAATCGATTTAATGTCTTCATGATATTTTTCTGCGAACCTACTATCAAGCACACCAAATAACGAATTGGCAATGTTGCCAACTGCGTCAATCAATCCTCTTTTTGTTCTCAATCCATGTTCTGCACTTAGAATCTGATTGTAGTGTTTGATTTCATTGATTTCATGCTGAAGTTGCAGACCTGTCGTCATAAAAGCAGTTTCTTTTTTACAAAGCTTTGTTAAATGATTAACGTAGTTCTCCATATGCACTAAGCCTTGTCGATATGTAGTCATGTTGTAAAACACAATCATTTTCCATTCATCTTGTATAATGTTCATGTCTGCAATTCTGTCAAAGTATACCGGTTTCAATGAATTCAGCATAGTAACATTAAATAATTGGCTTACTGAAGGTGAAATAATTGTAATAAACAGCATCATTGCACATAAATAGTTATTGTAAATTTTCTTGCCGGGTCGACGCGTACGTTTCCTTGTATTAGGAATGTTTGTGATATCTTCGCTTGGCTTTTCATTTCTTTCTTTCTCGTCCTGATTTCTCTTATCCGAATCCTGTAGTGGTAATGGAGATAGTTTTGTAACTGGACGTTTCAGAATGCCGCCTTTTGTTTTCAGCGATACCACTCGCACACGTCCATCGCTACCAGGGTGGGTGTGTGTCACTCTACCCAAGAGCCACTTGGCTGGAGGAATGTTGTCCTCCTTAACTAGAACCAAGTCATTTATTTCTAGGTTCCTACGTGGCTGTTGCCACTTTCCTCGAACCTGTAACGTTTGTAAGTAATCTGTTGACCACTTCTTCCAAAAATCCTTGACCATTTTCTCTGTCAACTGCCATCTGTTTCTTATACTGTTGATAGTCACGTCTGGAGACATAGGGCTTGACAGCACCGGTCCTCCAACTAAGAAATGACCTGGTGTTAGGTATTCTAAGTCGACTGGGTCTTCTGTCAATGAGATCAGAGGCCTTGAATTTAGGCAGGCTTCGATTTGCGAGAGTAGTGTCATAAACTCCTCGTATGTTAATTTCTGATCTCCCAGCACACGCTTGAGATGGTGTTTCAAGCTTTTTACGGCAGCTTCCCAAATTCCTCCGGCTGTCGGCCATGCAGGAGCATTGAAGCGCCACTCTATGCCAGATTCCGCAATGCAATCGAAAAAATCTGATTGAATGTACTGACTCAACGCTTCTTGAGTTTCCTTCATTAGAACCTTGGCGGCCCCGACAAAGTTAGTGCCGTTATCACTGTGCATATACTTTGGTGTTCCCCTTCGTGCACAGAAGCGTTTGAATGCAGCTATAAATGTGGTTGAGCTCATATCTGATACGAGTTCCAGATGCACTGCCTTTGTTGTTAGGCAGACAAACACGGCAATATATCCCTTAGTGGTCCGAATTCCACGTCCCTTGTTAGACTTCACTTCGACTTGGCCAGTAAAATCTACCCCTGTGTACGTAAATGGTCGGGATGGTGTTATTCTTGACTCGGGTAAGTCAGCCATAAATTGTTTGTTGTTTACAATATTGAAACGATGACACCGTATACACTGTCTGATATACTTCTTTACTGTTTTTATCCCGCCAACTATCCAATATTTATTCCGCAGATGGCCCACTGTAAGCCTAGGTCCACCGTGTAATGTGGAATGGTGTGCTTGCCAGATAAGCAATTCTGACAGACGCTCGTTGTTAGGTAAAATTACAGGGTGTTTCTGTGCTTCATTGAGCTTTGAGTACTTAAGTCGACCTCCAACTCTCAAAATTCCCTGTTGATCTATAAATGGATTTAAAGATATAATAGAACTTTTCGCATGTACAATGTTATGTTTCTGTAAGTGTGTAATCTCTTTACTATAATGCTTTCCTTGAATGCATTTGAAAAGTGCTGTGTACGCTTTCTCAATTTCAATGGATTGTAGATATGACGTTCGCATGGCATTTTTGCTGTTGCGCATGTTTTGTATGAATCGTGTAATCCAAGCCACTATACGAACGACTCGTGTCATTGAACTGTATTTTGTAAGGAGATTTTCATAAAGTTCGGATGCCGTTTGTACAATACAAACGTCATGTGATGATTTCCTCTCTAACTCAGGAACTTCGACTGTTTGTTGTTCCTGCTTGATATCTTGTCGCAACCACGATGGGCCCTGCCACCATAAAGAATGTGTCAATAATTGTGAAGGTAGCAGGCCTCGGCTTGCACAGTCCGCAGAGTTATCTTCAGTTTTGGTATGTTTCCAACAATTGGGCGGCATGGAACTTACTATTTCCATTACGCGATTAGCTACAAACGTCTTCCAACGCGCAGCATTTCCCTGGATCCATCCCAATACGACCATGGAATCTGTCCATCCGTAAATGGTTATAAATTGTTGAGGCAAGGATGCAACAACCTTACTCATCAATTTCGACAATAAGAGTGCGCCACAGAGTTCCAATCTTGGTAGCGACACAGCCTTATTCAGTGGTGCCAGCTTATTTTTCGCCGCCACTAATGTTATTGATTGTTCACCGTGCTCATTTTTTGATTTGCAGTAAATGATGCATGCATACGCCTTCTCTGACGCGTCACAGAATCCATGCAACTCCAGTTTCTCATCCGTTTTTCCAATCCATCTAGGCATTTTGATATCGTTGATAGCGTTCAAATCAGTTGTAAACTTATCCCATTCCTTTTGTAATTTTTCTGGAAGGTTTTCATCCCATGTGATACCTGAAGCCCATACTTCTTGAAACATGATCTTACCCTTGACAGTTACAGGTGACAACCATCCTAATGGGTCATACAGTTTGGATATATTGGAAAGCATAGATCGTTTTGTTGCATGTTTCTTTTGTGACATCACTGTGTGTTCGAATGTAAAATGATCCGCCAGCGGATTCCACCTAATACCTAATGTTTTATTAGACTGCGCGTGTTTAAAATCGAAGATATTTTTATTAATTTGACATTGTTGTAAGTTTTCGAGTAACCTTGTGTCATTACTCGCCCACTTTCTGAGGTTAAACCCACCCTTCTGTAGAATGTCAATCAGCTGTTGCTGGGTTGTCTTTGCATCTTCTATGTTATTATTTCCGCCCAGCAAATCATCAACATAAAGTTGATTATTCAGGATTTCCGCCGCCTGAGGATATTGTGATCCTTCATCAATTGCTAATTGTTTCACTGTGCGCATTGACAAATACGGAGCGGCCTTCGTACCGTACGTCACAGTACATAACTGAAACTCCTTGATAGGCTCGTCATCTCTGTCTCGCCAGACAATCTTTTGTAGATGTTGATCTTCTTCATGTATCAATATTTGCCTGTAGAATTTTTCTATGTCGGCTGTGTATACATATTGATATTGTCGCCAGCGTAGAATCATGAATTGCAGATCCTGTTGAAGGTTTGGACCTGCACGCATGAGGTCATTTAAGCTGTAGCCAGATCGTGTTTTGGCTGACGCATTGAAGACAACACGTAGTTTTGTTGTTGTTGAATCTTGTTTATGAACTCCATGGTGTGGTAAAAAATAGCTAGGTGTCCTCTGGACCTTACACTCTCTCATATGTCCGAGCTGTATGTACTCGTTGATGAAATTGTTATAATCCTTAGATAATGTACTATCCTTAGTTAGGCGTTTCTCCAATTGTCTGAATTGTGCAACAGCTGGTGGCTTGGACGTTCCTAACTTTTCCGCAGAATTCGGGATCATAGGAATCCTAACCTCGTATCTTCCATCTGATAATCTTCGTGTAGTATTTTTGTAAAAATTCTCACACCATTCTTCGTCCTCTGTCAGGTCTGTGTTAGTGTTGGAAATGTCTTCCATTTCCCAAAATGTTGAGATTTGATCAATCTCGTTAAGAACTGCATGGCATTTTAATGTCTTAGTGTAGCCTAATTTTCCAAGCAGTACCCATCCAAGCTGCGTCTGTTGAGCGATTGGTGCTTGGTCATCTCCTCGCAGTATGCCATTCATAATGATTTCCGCATACACACTCGCATCTAATAAAATATCCACGTGTCTGGATATATTGTAGTCTGGATCAGCTAAACATAAACTCTTAATGTGTGGCCATGACTGTTTGTCAAATGTGCGATTTGGTAGGCTATTTAGCAACCTTTTCATAACCAAAGCGTCCGCCATAAAGTTGTAATCACTGTGTATTGATTCACAATGAAGATTTACCGATCCATTGCCTTGATTGTTCGATATACCGACCCCAGTTACAGTTATTGCGTTATGATTTCTACGCAAACCTAATCGTTGAACTGCATTCTCTGTAATGAGATTGATCTGGGAACCTTGGTCAAGTAAAGCTCTCATTTTGATGTACGATCCATCCGCCGCCCTGACTTTTATTTGTACCGTCGCCAGTAAAACTTCGTCGAACTCATCTGCCACGTGGTTGGCCTTGGGTAGTGATGATGTTGTTGTCGATGTCGAGGGTCTTGACACGGGTGCGGGTGTTGCAATCGTTTCATGTTGGTTATTATAACGCGAGGTATTCTTGTTACAAGCATCGTGCATAATTGTGTTATGTGCACCGCCGCACGCCTTGCATTTTTTGTTGGAATCACACAATTTGCCGCTATGACAATATAAGCAATTAATGCAAATACCATATTGTGAAATGGTTTTTAATTTCATTTCCTGTGACATATCGTGAAATTTACTGCAATGAAATAAAGTATGATTCGAATTACATATTGGACAAATTCTTAATGTACTAGCATTTGTTTTAGGCGATTGATGTTTGCCCTTTCCTTTAAATGGGAAATATTTAGATGAGAATTCCCTTGCCTGAGGGGGGTTATTCTGCTTAAATGGAGTATTATCCTTGTATTTTTTGCTATTGACCGGTTCTAAAGCCGTAAATTTCTTGTCCAAAAACTGCATAAGCTCATCAAATGAAGGTAGCTCCCTAGGTGTTTTCCTAGCTTCCATGTAAGATGCAAACGTTTCCGAGTCTAGCTTCTCTGTTATAATGTATACGAGAATAGGGTCCCAGGTAGATGTATCCACACCTAAATTATGAATTGCATGAATGGCTTCCATGCTGACGTCATAAAGCCGCTTGAGATCCTTAGAAGACTGCCTCTGTATAGTAGGCTGATTCATGAAGACTTGTATTTGCTTCGTGAACAGTACTTGTTGATTGTTGTATCTGTGTGAGAGCAAGTCCCAGCAGGTATCGTAATTATCAGCTGTGATATGAAGGTGCTGGACTAAGTGTTCAGCTTCACCCTTGAGTCTTCCCTTAAGGTGCTGCATTTTTTGAGCTTTACTCAAGGATGGATTGTTGTGGATTGCTTCGCAATATAAGTCCATGAAAGTAGGCCACTGAGTGTAAATTCCTGAGAAGACAGGAATTTCCACTTTTGGTGTCGACTTTTGTTGATGTATGGTCGTGTTTAGCTTACGATTCAAAGACCTTTTTGTTTCTTCGAATGTACATTCGTATTCAGAATATTCTTGCTCGTAATCTACGTCAGCTCCGATTATTAAATTATCGATTTGCCAATGCAAATCATCGATAACCTTCCAACGACATTGTAGCATTTGGAGCTTGTCTTCCAGCTCCCACTTTTCGTTAATATCATCTACGTTGATGCCCTTTACTACTCTTACCAAAGCCCTAAAATTCGTCCTTTGCTGACTTTTTAATTCGTCAGTTTTAGAAGGAGACGCTTTTTCCTCATGTGGAATATTTTTATAGGTAGCTATTAGTAAACGAACTGAATCATATTGTTTGTGCACCTTGTCATGAATTTGATTGACAAAGTACTCATGATGGTCAATTTTAAACGAGAGCAGGTTTTCATGGTTTTTTTCAAATTCTACCCACATAGCATCAAGTGACTCAAGCCGCTGCTTGATCATTTCATTGGTCTTACGATTCGCTGGATCTTTTTTGAAATTGGTTTCTATCCGCTGGATCGACTCAATGATAGCCTGTTGGCGCTTGAGTAGGGTATCCATTGTAGATAATGAATGTAAAGTAAGTCAAATATGGAAAGATCTTACTTGACGAAGTCTGATGTTGCGTAGCGGTGATCACTGAAGCTGTTTGCTCCTTGGTGATACCTCAAGATGAGAGCTGTGTGTGCTCCCGCGCTGAACTTCAGAATGAGAGCTGTGTGCTCCCGCTGCTGGAACTCGAAATGAGAGCTGTGTGCTGCCGCTGCTGTGTAAAGACTTTGTGAGAGCTGTTTGCCCCCTGTCAAAGTCTACTGTTTCACTAGTCACTGCTACACATAGAACTTAGTTCACGGCACCTCGCTTGACGAAACTTCTCGCGACCGAACTGTGTAGACGCGATAGGTCCTGTTGGACTTAAAACGTGAACGCGAGGTCCCGTAGGTTCGAAGGACCAAAATGTAAGGTGTTCTTACAATTGATGTTTAACTGGTGGCGAAATGTGAATGAAACGCGTGTGTCCAGTTAGAATGCCTTTAATGCACTAAATTGAATGTGGCGCGATCGCAGTCGCGCTATGTCAGCAAATTACATCGATATGCAAAATAGTACGCTTGCCCGTACACACGGTGATATCAATTTATGGCATGGTCGGTGTGAGCGCAATATGGCGGATGTCATGACGTCTATGACGTTTCACGAGACATCGTTAGCTGTCATGGATCAATTCGGTACGGGTTTAAGTACGCTCAAATCGATTACAGTGATTACAGCGTCAATTCGGAATGTAGCCTTATTTTATTATGGTGCACAAAGTAAACAAATCCCAATATTTGTAAACCTATATTATAATATCCTTCATTCTTACAAACTTTTATATCATTAAAGTAGTAATATCTTTATCTGTAGATATTTATCTATAAATGCCCCATAATGCGGAGAAGTAGTCTGGAAGTAGTAATTTTTTTTTTCCCAAAAAATATTATTTCTCCCCAGGA
The DNA here is from genome assembly GCA_951394255.1 of Polyploca ridens. NCBI lineage: Eukaryota > Metazoa > Arthropoda > Insecta > Lepidoptera > Drepanidae > Polyploca > Polyploca ridens. Next base: position 5,200,427 of record OX596253.1, read on the forward strand.
TATTATTAAAAGTATTTCATAAAAAAAGCATAAAGGCATACCTGCCTAGTATATTGAATTAAATGAGCCTTTTGCACAATTCAATGGACTTTCCAATAATTTTTATCTGTCACAAGCGAACGGCGAAAGTTGAGATTCCTTTCTCCGGTTTATACTGTGGAGCAATGACGGCAACGTCTAAGTTATATAATTGTTTTGCAATTTAATTTAATAGGACTCTTCTAGGATGTGTGCTCACCAATTTCAGTCACATAATCTTCGATTGGCAGGTGCACCAACATTCGTAGATTTGGGACTATTACCTACGATTCCTGCAGCGGCAGCGCGGCGCTACGATAGTTAAAAAAGCTTTTTTTTATACGACTAAGTCGGTAAACAAGCGTACGGCCCGCCTGATGGTATACGGTTACCGCAACCATATGGACGCTTGCAACACACGAAGCATCGCTCATATATGTACATCCCCTATGAGCTCTGGCGACCTTACTCACGCACAGGAACACAACATAAAGTTATTTGGCTACGGTATTCTGTAAGGTGTAGGTAAATCCCCAGTCGAGCTGCTGTTTGAGCAAATAAACGTTGCGCTAACCTAACTAAAAAAAAACAAATTAAAAAAAACAGCTTATTGGCTATCTCACTGATATTGCAAATATCTTTACGTGACGGTGACCACTTAATATTAGTCGTCAAATCCACTATTCAAAGCAACTTTTCAACTTTGTTAAGCATTAAAAAAATAGGCTTATCAAGTCTCACATCATCGGAAAACAGCCTTCATCTGAAATGAACTGACAAGAAACTTGTTACTGCAACTTCGTAATATCAATGATTGCATATTTTTGAAGGACCCCTAAACCTTCTACGTCTAGCATATTTTAACAATGCTACATGCGTGCAAGCATAAAATACCGAGATCGGAATCTCTAGAAATTTTGCATGCAAGCACGAAGTCTCTGAATTTGGATTAGATAACCTTTGTTTGTTTGCGAATGTTGTAACAGTCATTTGTTTGTAAAATATCATACGCACACAGATTGTCTTCTTATTTTTAGAATAAGGGACCTATTATATTATTAACTTTCAATACGATTCAACTCTACCCAAATTGAATTGTCTTTTTGTCAAATGTAACTTTTTTCCATAAATTCGATATGAAACATAAAAAATTATAATTGTCGGTGACTAGAACTAAAATTTATTCAGGTAAGTAACGACATAATATTATTAACTATATATACAAATAAACTAAAATGTTCTATATAAATTAAAATTAACTAATAACTATATAAACTATTTAAATAACGTCTAAAATGGGCCCCCGTGGCATTGTCCCAAAGATTTCCTCGCTGAATAGCGATACTAATACGCTGGGCGAGGTAGCTGCCAGCCCTTTGGTCTCCGGTGGAGTCGACGAGCCGTTTTAAAAATTCTTTAAGAGTAGCCGGGCATTGGGACCCCACGGACCGAACATAAAAAATCGATACAGTTCAGGGCGAGTTTTTTTTTAAATTGTATATAGGCCTTTTTTTGACTACAATATCACCATGATAAGTGATGATGTGGCTCATGCGGCCGATGGTGGTAAGCACACAAAGCCTAGATGAAACTGGATCTCAAGTGCAGCTGTCAGAACACACCGATAGGAGCTTGGCGACAGATTTTCAACTTGAGGGTGACAGCCAGCCAGATGGGTATTACAAAGTACCCTACCACTGGGCTATGGTTTACTCACGATGTTTTCCTTCACCGAAAACTCAAGCTCATTGTAGAATTCGAACCCGGGACCTTCGTCTCGGTATCCAACGTTATTACCACTGAGCTATCATCGCCTAGTTGAATCACTATAAGAGTTAATGGTAGAACCTGGTTTTATTTTCATTACTTCAGTTTATGTTTGGACACCATGCTAAGTTAGTCAAAGATTATGAAAACACAAAGCTTGGATGTCAATTTGCTCTCAGAAGTTGGTGGTCAGTTAATTTAGCACTTCGGAAAATACACAACGTCCCGGTAGTGACCCGATATACTCTGACAGTAATGAATGAACGTGTAAGTATACTAAATCTACACTAATATAAAGAGGTAATGTTTGCAAGTTTTAATGTAGGATGTATCTCCGGAACTACTGACCCGAATCTAATAGATCCGCGATTGTTATAGGCTGATTTTGTTCCCGAAAACGCGAGGGAATCTGTGGGTAATAGTACCTATATGAAAGAAGATAATAGAGCATATGAATATCAAAATATGAACCACATATTGTTTTTGATTAGTTTAGGCACTAAACAAGATTATAGCTGGTGATAGTGATCAGACCAGTTTCTCTCTATAACAAGTTAAGATACTGATATATTTTCGAATCTTTTGTTTGGTTCGTTGTACTAAACAACTTTTACTACGGAAATAACTCTAAAATTGCTAGGCCGCACTAAAAAAGTTAGTCCTACATAATAAAACCAACCTAATTCAGATTTCAAAAGGTACCATCTACAATTATTGACAGAAAATAAAATGGAAATAAGATCTAATGAAAGATAAGACATAATTTGATGAAGCTCACGTGTGGATCTTAATGAAATGTTACCATGTTTGACCATACCATCGCAATATTGTTTATAAACAGCCTAATAACATTAAAAAATGACTCTTTAATATCCCTGTGATATACATAGAAGATATACGGTACTATAATGACCGTCACGTTTAAATAACGTCACAAGACAATCGTTCATTAAAATATTCATAATGGCTGCCACACATTGTATGCGGAACCTGTTTATAAGCGCTAAGAAGTGCTTTCGAGTAGATCCGAAAATACCTTGACCTAATACTAACAATCGACGTATGTAAATTATACACCTTGGGTAGTCAACGATGATAACTTTTTCAACACACTCGCTCGTAAAGTGACATTTATTGCACCGTTTTTAGTATGTTAATGCAGCTTATTACGCATTAGTGCATTTTACTTTACATTACCGCACAGTTATATGATCCCGATTGTGTTAAGTTTGTAACTCACTGTAAGTGAAGTAAATATCCCTCGTTCCGAGGTGGAGGAAAGCCGCGAACGGCTGGTGTCTGAAATCGAGAGTACACTAACTAGTGTCTCCGATTGGGGTCGACTAAACCTAGTCCATTTCAACCCCACCAAGACTCAAGCCTGCGCGTTCACCGCTAAGAAAACCCCATGGTCTGTGGCTCCACAATTCCAGAACACTTCCTTGAACATCAGTCAAAGCATCGGGATCCTTGGCGTCAACATTTCTAGCGACGTTTTGTTCCGAAGTCACTTGGAAGACAAGGTTAAGCTGGCATCCAAAAAGCTTGGAGTGCTCAACAGAGCGAGGCAGTACTTCACATCGGGGCAAAGGCTGCAACTTTATAAGTCGCAAGTCCGGCCTCATATGGAGTACTGTTGTCATCTGTGGGCGGGGGCACCTGGATACCAGCTTGGGCCTTTAGACTCGGTTCAGCGACGTGCCGCTAGAATTGTCGACGATCCCGAGCTCACAAACGGTTTAGAGCCCCTCAGTCTGAGGAGAGACTTTGCCTCTTTATGTGTGTTCTACCGCTTGTACAACGGGGAGTGTTCCAAGGAATTGTTCGACTTGATGCCCACGGCTACCTCCTACCATCGCAACTCTCGCCATCGACGGGGAATCCATCCTCACACATTGAAACCAGAATTGTTTCGAACTGTGCGGGCTCAAAGGAGTTTTCTTCCGCGGACGCTCAGATTGTGGAATGAGCTCCCCGCCGTAGTTTTCCCAAAGGAGTACAGCATGGGGTTCTTCAAGAAGGGTGTGAAGAGGTTTCTTCAGGGTCGGCAACGCGCGAGTGATACCCCTGGTGTTGCAAGCGTCCATAGGCTACGGTAACCGCTTACCATCAGGCGGTCCGTATGCTTGTTTGCCACATTAGTGGTATAAAAAAAAAAAGAAGTGATATGTGTTTAGACGAAGCATTCTTAATTTAAACGGGTAAAACAGATTTGTTGACGTACTCATTGTGCGGTTGATTTCCTCACAAGTGTGTTGAAAAACGCAAAAACACTACGATGTTTTACTACGGTCGCGTCGTAATTACTGGTTATCCACGTGGGTGTCTCTTTCTCTCTTCATCTTTAATAATAGATAGAGTTCATTCACCCCTACAATTTGATACGAATGATAGGTTCCAACAAATTAGACGGTAAAATTAACATTGACCAAAACGGTGGTATCATTATGCAAGCAATAATTACGTGAATTAAATTCAGTAGAGCGCAAAGCGGGGCGACTAAATTTGGTATTACGACTGTAAGAAGGTGGTTATTAACTTTATTTATTAAGCTTCCACAAACGTAATTTAAACGGTGGGAAGATACTTTTTAGTACCCGAATAACCGGTACCCCTCAAATAAATTTCAATGTATTTTTCGAACTAAATTCATGTTTATCAAAAACATATTGTGATAATAATATATGCGCAAGCAAATAGACTCGATAAACTCAAACTTATTAATTCAGTGTACGCCCTGGGTCCAAGCTCAGTAAAAGTAAGAACTTTGGCCTAAGGTAATTCTACTAATTATATGAACAAACGTCCAAACTGAGAAGAGTCAGCGCTCCAGCAAGCGACAAGACCCTTATATTAGCAATACTTTAGCAATATATTAGCATACCAGGGGTATTCTTCCACTGGTATGCCCATAGGCAATAAAAGCTACGTATCATCAGATGGACTACCTGCAAACTTGTCAAAATTCTGTTAAAAGAATCGAATCGAAAATGGAGGTAGAGCATAGCGTTTATTCCCTTACACTTACAGAATACCGCAGTCAAAATAACTTGTTGTATTCTCTCGCGAAGCCGTCTAGGTATGGTAATAAGGTCCTATTTTCAATGGAGCCAATAAATTGCTCGCGCATTTTCCCGTTCTGTCTGAACTGGGGCCCAATTCTCACTTCCCTCGAACTAGCCTTCGAATCGAACTTACGGTTCGAGTCCTATTCGACTGTAAAATTTCGAGGGGAGGAGTCAATTCGAACGGTCCCGACCAATCAACGCTCTAGCTGACTGGTTTCCCTTCTAAATATGCCTTGCCTTGAAATTGCCGGAATAACGTAACGTTCGTAAAAGTTAGAATTCGTACTTTTTCGATCGAGCGATCAGTTTCGATTGGGTGAGAATTGGGCCCCTGACCCTAACGCGTGAGTCATGCCCCGAGTGTTGCAACCGTCCATATGGCTGCGGTAAACGCTTACCATCAGGCGAGCCGTAAGCTTGTTTACCGACTTCATCGAATAAAAAAAAACGTATTTGCTGTGTCTTATGTCGTACCTTAAGCTCTCCTTACATAATATTCCGAACATGTCATTTGTATAATTAATTCATTCAAAAACCGTAGGCACCACGCACGAACAATGCAACACCAAATGGTAATTTCGAAGGTATTTATGTAATACGTTATGGCATCTCTCTGGACTTATTTGTTTGTTCTGATCTTTGACATGGTAACTGAGAACTTTCACTGTTTCTTGGACTTTCAAGAGGTATATTAATAGACTCTACTTTGTTACAATGAATCAATGACATCTATGTCCGGTGTGTACAAATATTTAGTATATCTAGGGGCACGGGAGTGCTCCCGTCAAGACGAGCCAAGCGAAGCGGAAGGGCACTACCTTCCATTTCTCGAAGCGCTTCGTCGTTTTTTTGAACCCTCATAACTTGGGTTTGGATTATACCAGACAGACAAAATTCTCAGTATATGATGCCAATAATGAACGTATTAAACATATTAAGTTTCAATAATTTATTATTAGTTATAGAAGTTAGGGCTTGTAGAGTTAGGGCGTGTAGAGTTATAATCATGGCTCTACATGAGATCTGATAACTTTTCTGACAGTGCGAGCCATATGGTATGGTCTTGGCAACATTTTACATAAAAATGTTTTGGTGGGATAATAACTTCTATTTATATAACTTTAAAAAAACGATAAGATAATGATACAAGCACAAATATAATTATTATAGTCGGTCTAGAGATCCTACATTTTAAATAGTTTTATTTTTAGTAGACGCAGGTCGCGGGTTCGAATCCTACAGTGAGCTTGCGCTTTCTGTGAAGGAAAACATTGTTAGGAAACCATAGTATGGTGGTAGGGTGTTTAGTAGTACTCAACTGGCTGGCTACCACCCTCAAGTTGAAAATCTGTCACGAAGCACCTTTCGGTATATTTCGACAGCTGCACTTGAGAGCCAGTTCCTTCTAGGCTTTGTGTGCTTACCACCTTCGGCCCCATCATCACTTACCATGATAGATAGATAGATAGATAATACTTTAGTTACACCAAAACATATTATTACAAACAAAACTTAAAACTAACAGTGAAAGTGCTACAATGGGCGGCCTTATCACTAAAAGTGATCTCTACCAGGCAACCTTTGGATGGAGAGGAATTGAAATAAACATTAAAATACGGGGTACAATACCATGGTGAGATAGGCCTATAAACGGTAAAAAAATCGTACCTATTAGTTTAATTTGTATTCCCAAATAGTTTTTGGTCGCTCTGGTGACAAATTCTGCGGTATATACGTACCTAATATTTTATATTTTAGCAAAATATGATTGTTTATGGAAATCATAATTTACTTTCAATAATTTCAAAACTCGTTTTGCCACCAAAATCTTATAATTTATCAAAATTTGTTGATTATAGACGAATTAAGAAACTCTTCGCTTTTTGTTTCATTTTTGCGGTATATAAAAATTCTGTAAAATATAGCTTGTGATCGGTTATCTAATAAATCAAAGTCCAATCTTAGTCAATCATAAAACGATACAATTTAAATAAATCATGATATGCCATCTATCGAGCATACAGAGAACTAACCAAACAATGCAATGCCAAGGCAAACGTAACTATATGGTTGATTTTACGATATTTTTCTCTAAATAGAGCATTATTTCCGTAGTAATATCACCATAATCAAAACACTATTACACTAAATAAATATAACCAGAAGACAAAAAAACGAGACTAAAATAAAAATATTACGAAACATCAAGATCATTACACCTACTGGAAATGAGTAATTTGCGGTGCCATTACATAGCGGTTTCCTTCCTCAATTCCCACGTGCATTCACGATTATGCTACGAATAAGTAAACAAACAACCCGATTCACTACTTGACAACATTCATTACGTAGACTTCTCATTATATGTGCAATACCCTTATTTTTTATACTTTTACATCTCGTCAATAGTGGGTAAACTTTTTCATTATATCGTTACTTCCTCCGGAATCAATTAGACCCCAAACAACTTTCAAGTAAAATGGCTGGATTTGTGTGTAAAAGCCGAAGTCAAAGTCGATGCCGTTTATTCAGAGCGCTTATGGACGTCGAAGTCAAAGCCACTAGTTTGGAAGTCGTCTTCAACTGAGAAGCATCACATACAAGCTATAGAATAAACAGATACTTTGTTTATTATATTGGCAATTGGCAAACAAGAGTCTCGACTGGCTTTCGTACAAGCATGAACAAGGTACAATGTGCAGTGCAGCTACTTCCAGACATCTTTATCTTCAATATAATGCTACCTTGTAAGCACTTCTTTTCTTTTCAGTATTTTTTTTGTGATTCCGTTAAGAACTTAATATTTCCATTCCATACTTTCAAGTTACTTATTCCGTTACTCTTATCAAATAATACGACTAACGGAAGAAGTACCTTGAAAGTAGTTGGTTTTACCTTCATTTTTCCAGATAATTGTTATTTCGTAAAGGAAAAACTGCACAACACTGTGTACAGTTCATAATAGAAACCAAAAAAAGCTAAAATCAGTGGAAACTTGTCTCAACTTAGACGTTTACAAAGAATGACTGACACTATAATAGCGCATAATAAACATACTTGAGTCGTGTTTTAGTTTTTTATCGATCAGTTAGAATAATAGTGGGAATAATTACCCAAGTAAATGACAGGAAAATATAGGTGTTCTAGATAATAAATACGTAGTTGAGAAGCAAGTTATGAAAGATTGGGAAAACATCCAAGTACTATTTGGGTTTCCTATATTTTAAATGTACCTAGTAGTAACTTATCTACTTTTGTGTTACTTACAACATATATGCTATTGTATTATGGAGTGGACAGTCTTAACTTAATATCCGTCTATTAACGTGTTTAAATTTCTCTCCATCCTATGGTTGTCTGGAAGAAATCGCTTCTTAGCGGTAATACCGCCCATTGTACAGTATTTTTAATATTAAGTTTTTTTTTTATTCTATACTTGTTGGTGTTATCTATCTATCATTGGTGTATTATGGACGGAAGTGTATTGCCGGAACCCTACGGTAGGTGCTTAATTATACCCTAGTAGGTTACCACCGCGTTTTCCGATGTTTTCTATTTCCGAATCTTAGGGCTGTACAGAACGAGATCAAGTTTCAAGAATAGATAGAAAATAATCATAATATCATTGGTGCAGGTTCCAAATACAATTAGTTAAATCTCGACTCAAAACATGACTGATTCCAAATTCAATTGTTTCAAATGACTTAAGGACTAATTGACGTTCTAGAATAAGGACTTTACTGCCAGTTTCTGAAAGCCAAATCAAAGTTTATCCACAATCAAAACTGTTGCCGTCTTTGTCATTTAATACGTTATCGACAATGACAGGTACACTTTCAACAATAGATTAACTTTGATTTGGCTTTCAGAAACTGGCAGTTAGTTACATTCGACTATCTACCACTGAGCTATCATCGCTTCATCAAGCAGAAGCTTAGAATATAAAAATTTCCATAGTATCTTTGAATCCGTTTTGATTCAAAGATAAATAAACACGCCACTGTAATAGTACGTAACATAAATAACGAGACGTTCCACATTCGTTACGGCCAGTCGTGACATTCGTTTTAATAACTAGTATCGAGTATTACGTACTGCCTTTTGTTATTTTTTGCCGAAGCGTTGATGGATACTTGTGACACACAGTTATCTACTTTGCTCAATAAATCTGACGAACAATTTTGTGGTCACTTAAAATGATTGCGAAATGTTTTTAATCATATATTTTTCGTCGATGGTAGAGTTAATGGATTTAAATACAAGTTGATACAAGTATCTATAGCAAAAGTGTTTTTTTTATATCACAAAATTGGAAAACAAGCATTAGGTTTAACTGTTGGTAAACGGTTTTCGTAGCCTATGGATGCTTGCAACTTATCGCAAATTAGCTACTTTACTCATGCGCAAGAACGCAGCATTAAGTTATTTAATTGGCTGCGGTATTCTGAAATGTAGAGGTATTACTCCCCTCCAGCTGCTCTTTGAACGAAAAACGCTGTATCCTCTCCTCTCTTTAATCTTTTTTGTTATATTTACATAGTCGGCTATTTTAATTCATTTTAATATTCATGATTTCACCCGAAACATTAATTAATTGACATTTGATACATGCATTAATTATGCATATGTTAATAGTCCAAGTTTATTTATATTATTATAATCACCATATAAAACAATCCACCTAACTTGTTTTCGTTCAAGCAATATTTTATTCTCTAAATAACTCTCTCCATAAACTTTTTATGTGCTGGCAGGTCATTAATTCAAATAAGACCTGCTTTAATTATTTCTAAAATTCAACTTCTGAACATATATTTCTAACTTTTTATTCGCAATAGTTTAACGGCTTTCATATTGGCTTGACAGTCACTTCGAGCGAATTGATAGTAACTTAATTGGTTTTATATCATAAATAAAAACTCGAAGTATATTTACATTGATAACTTCAAGTAACCGCCACTTGACAATCTTAAGCTGTAAGTAACTTCTGTCATAAAACTGTATTGAAACATAAAGCCTAGGTATTAAACGCTTATAAAATGCCTCTTAGTATCTAAATCGGCCACTTAAGATTGTTTATTCTTAATAAAATAGCTAAATAAAGACGACACGATTTCATGTTCACATACAATCATGTTTATTTAAACATTTATGTTGAATTTTTAACGATCAATGCACGATATCACGCTACAGCTAAGAGTCTTCTTACATTGACAACTGTTTTATATTGTTTTATGCATATTGTATTAACATATCTAAGGGATAATAGTCCTCAAAACATTCCATAGTGTTAAATAATAATAATAATCATTTATTTAAAACAGAAAAGTAACATAAAATTTAAACAGATTTAGATGAAATTTAAAATTAATTTAAAAGAAATAAAAAGGAACAAAAAAGATTAGCTTAAGGGGATTGGTTATAAATTCTTAATAGTAGTTCCATATTCTAGGTTCTTTAGAAAGACCATGGTGAGTTGAAGTATTTTAGGGCTCTGTTTCTTACGTTTAACGAACTTAATGAAAAATAAATGAAATGGATTAAATGACAAATATTTTAATTCTGCACGCCATTCGAAGCATAAAAAACATTTTACATGCAAAGAAAATTACACAGTACAATAAAAAATAATAATGATAAAAAGTAAAAAACACGATCATAATGATGTTGCCAACTTTAGCTACATTTAATTATCTCTAATTTTCTAGGATAATATTAGCTTTAAGCAATCAAACTTATTCAGTAACCTGATTGAAACTTACATAATTACAATATATTGCCGAAAATTGCCATTCTTAAAAATTCTTCAATATTCGCTTTCTTTCTAGGTTCTCCATTTTTAAACAATGTGGCATGCAGCATAAATATTTTTACTTATAGCTGATTTTTTATTCACTAGATAAACCTCGAATACGCTATTCCTTTGATAAGTCTATTTAAAAACTGTTCTTATTTCAAATTTACAGCTAGATACATCTTAACTGGCCATTGAAAAATTGGCTTATAATCGAATATTAATACGAAATAACCTCGGAATATTTGTTTTTTATTGTAACAGATGTACGGTCATATGCTTGACAAAGTTACCAGCTGTGTGTCACAGTTACTCAATTCAACAAGCATGACAAACATTATTCGCAAAATCACCTGTATTAAACACAGTGGGAATATCACAGTGTGTGAGTTTAATTTTAAGTTGTGTTTTTGCACACAAAGTTTATAATAAACTCATTAAGGCTTAAATTAGCAAAAAAATTGTTTGAGGTTCAAGGATTTTGACGACAGCCTCTTAATATCCGTGATTGATACAAAACATCAAGGTCTTATTGATTATATACATATAGGTCATATACATTATCGTGAGAAAAATATCTTATACTGTATACGCACGCATACAAGAAGTAAGAAACATTATTGAAGAGTCATCCACTTTTAACTAGTAAGGTGTTGATCCCGCAGAAGGAGGTCTAGAGTTCTGCGTTTCGCGTTCACCGTAATCATTGCGGCGCCTTTAAGAGTAGGTAAATAAAGTGTATCGGTAGCGAATATTGCAGTACCTCTACCATGAGTTTTCTACACTAACGTAATCTACAGTCGCTAGCGACTACGGTGAAACATTCTGTATGAAAAACTTCCAAAAGTGTCCACTAGAGGCGATGCTCGTCATGAAAAACATCCACCGTAGTCGCTAGCGTGTGTAGATTACGTTAGTGTAGAAAACTCATGGTAGAGGTACAGAACTCTAGAACTCTAGACTACTTGCTGTGTGCACAATAGTGAATGCAGACCGCAGATCTCTGAACGCAGAACTCTAGAACTCTCACTATGGTATTGGCTTGCTATGTGAAGATGAGAAGACACTAATGTCAACATTTTTTGAACATAAGGTCCTTTACACTTCTGATCACAAGATCATCTAAAAGACTTTTCTATAGAGAAAATACACAGACAAGTGACCAGCGTACTGAGAGCGACAAATTTTATTTAAAGGTTCCCCGGATATAAATATTCAGTTAGCAATCACTAAATTATAACCAGAAAGAGATAGAATATAAACTTTTCATGTGGATTGTCGCATTAAAAGGGTACACTGGCCCAGTAAACCTTACCAACAGTTCATAAACATAGATCACATAAAAAGCCTTGCAACCTCCGCGTAACAATCATAATGCTTCCATAATATTGCTCCAGTTACCCACAAAAGTGTTATTATTATGTAAATCCCTGACTGATATAACGTGTACGTGAGACTCGCTCGACTTGCACTTTCTAGTACTTTCACAGCTATTGTGAATTGAAGCCCTGACGCAATAGCCGAATGGGTGACGCGCCTCTGACGTCACACCAGCCGTTGATACAACCTTCAAAGAAAAACTTATTTTGATTATATTACAGGTGAGTAGATTATTCTTTGGAAGGTCAAGGTCTTGTGGTATTTAAGTGATACTAACGTTGCGAAATGTGTTTTGGACATCGAACAAGAAAATCTACAATAACGGAACAATCAATAAACGGAACAAAAAATCACGGAAATGTTTTGTTACGTAACTCAGATAGATCAGTAGATAAGGATAAACTGCCTAGCGTTTAATTTCATACATGATAATGGTTAGCTTTCTTTAATAACTCTCTTTTACTTCGCCTTATCTTGGACATAGTTTTCGAAGATGTATTCATGTCATTCGTTGGACTGATCTTATCAGGACGGTAACCCAATCTACCATGGTACAGTGTTCTCGCAGCGCTACGAACCGCCATAAATGGAGAAGCATTGCAAAAGCAGTAACCCAAGTAAAGGAGAATTTTGGCATTGAAGACCCTCCATGTACACCATCTTTTGCAACCACGACCACTCTGACAAGAGTGCCCGACTGAGAAGATTCATGTCATTCAGCACGATCAATCCATCTGTTTTGGGTATTTGGATAGCTAAGGACAGTTGCAGTGACCAAATTCCGATGTGTTCAGGTTTTCTTCTGACGTAGCCATACCATAACAGCTCTTGCCATGCCAGAATGAGAGTCATAATGATGAGTATCAATTATAAGTTAGTCTGAACTTCTAAATAATGTCCGTAGAGCTGAATCGAGACGGAACTCTTTACAAATTGGCAGTAAATTATCTTTTTAAACTTTTTTTGTCTGTCTCGTTTTATAATATCTAGATACGTTTAGACGCTGATTAGTTTGGTTGTTAGTTTATTTTTATACATGTTTGATCATTATATGGTACTATGGCTGGTACGCAAAATGATAGTAAAGTGAAAACATGAAAAGTATGTTTAGATTCACAAAAAAAAATATTACAATAGTTTCTAATGTGTTATGTTTGACGCAAAATGAGTAATGACCATGATTTGCGAGAAACAGTAGCAGAGTTTTTATGAAAATTTATTAATAGTAATTATATCTATATAGGTAATTATATTTTATATTAATAAAATATCTAGATTTTTTATAAATTACGCAACAGTTTATCTTTGCCTATTTGTCATCTTACGAAACTAATCTTAGTTGGAGACTGATATAACTGCAGATTTATATCATTTCTTATCTTCTGAATTACAGATTTGAACAAATGCTAGCTGATATTGCTATTATTTTCATAACCACACAAGACATAGCCAAATAATAAATAAGTTTAACCGTCAAATATTTAGCCATTCCATCCGTTTGGGGGACAATTTTGATAAATTCTTAAAATACAAATTTGATACATTTTGATACATTCGTATTCCAATTCCTTTCCGCGAAAAAGTTTCAAATAAAATGTAAAGCCCTCTTTCACCCCATAGGGGTTGATATTCGGAAAAATCTTTCGGAACTCAAATTAAAAAGTAGTTCTTAAGATTTCACGATTGTAGAATGAGTGATAAGAGTTTGTTTTTCAGTTTTAAAATATGACTACATCTTTTTATAACCATATGTCAAACTTCCAAGTAGAACGTTTTCTTTGCTAGTTTTCCTACGTAATCCAATAAATCCTCATATTTCCAAACATTTACATCATATTCAGATATATACGTTCATCTGTGGGAACCTTATGTCATAATAAATGTATTACAGGAAATGATCTACTATCAATATTTATAACTTGTAAAATACCGACATATTTTACATACATTCTCAATGTGTTTGATATATTTTCCATCTATTGAGTGTCAAATTTTAAAATCTATCGTTCAGAGATTACCACGAGCTAGCTCCATACATAATGAAACGCATTCTTATTTTGGAGAATGAACGAGATTTTGCAAATAACTAATATCTGAGGAAAGTCAAATTCCCATTACGCAATAAGTTTCAAAATTACTCGCAATAATTAATCAAAATCTTGATGCTGTTTTTGAACGATAATAATAAAACTTCTGAGGATTTTTACTTGCCTTAGAAAACTTAAGAATTTCCTTAGGTAACATAAAAATAAGACTATTACTGTCACACGAGATGGCAATATTACCTAACGCGCGCGTAATGTCCTCCCTATATTACTCACAGTACATTATTATCGACACATGGAAATTGGTCTTTGTCTCGGATTTTCTCACGAATAGTTTATAAACAGTAGGAAATACCGCCAAACATGTATGTGTTAAACAAAACAGCCTTTTGAATTGTTTTATGTGGCATTCAGATATAAAAACGGTTATGTAAACAAGGTAGCATACGTGGCTGATATTATGGGGTACCATTATTGCGAATTTTCCAGGATATGTGCTAGTATCGGGAGCATCCTGGGATTATCCGGACGGGGATAACCGTTCCGAGAATGACTTTACAACTGACAATTTAACCGACGCGGAAAATTCAAAATTAAAAAAATATGCTTCGATTGGACCCAACTATATTTTTGTACCTTTTGCGGTCGAGACCATGGGACCGTGGGGGTCCGAAGCTCGCCGTTTTGCTCGCACCTTGTCATCAAAATTGATCGAGACCTCCGGAGACCAGCGGGCGGGGAGCTTTTTCCGCCAACGCGTCAGCTTGGCTATCCAAAGAGGAAACGCTGCCAGCCTTCTGGAAACCTTGCCGTTAATCGGAAGCAGCGGCAGGCTTGAGGAAATTTTCTATATATAGATTGTATTTTGTACATATTTGTTGTAAATAAAGACTTTAAAATATTGTTTTATAAAAATAAAAAAAAATAAAAAACCGACACTTTATTTCCAGTAATTTTCACAGTACGGCTAACGCTCCAAATGTAGTGTTAGATGTTTTTCTTTTTTAAATTTCTTAAATGGTCACATTTTGATCTTAAACATTCGGGGTGATTCATGTCCTGGATAATGTTGGTACTGACGACATCCTAACAGCTAACTAAATTCTTTAAACAAATAATATATTATGGAACTGTCAAATAGCGGAACATGATTATGAGTGTGAATATTTGGTCCGTGAATTAAAGGTCATTTACCTTATAAATATAGGCTGAGGCGTTTCAGTGTTTTCCGTTGTTATAATAATATTTTATAATAGTAAAGCTTAGTTGATATCATAATTGTGTAATTCTTTATAGAATACAATATTATTGTTTCAAGACTACTTTACATAATGATTATTTTTTTCTTTACTGTCATTGTTATGAGTGAATCAAAATATATCTTTATAATCATAGTTATACTTTTTGTTTTGTTATTAAATGTACTCAACAATAAATAAAAATAGCAATGTACAATATAAAAATACAAACATACATATTAGATTATCCTGATTATTATTATATCAGTATTTGGATATCTTTACCATAGTAATTGTCTTTCCTAACTTTAAGTTTAGTTCCAACAAATGCTTGCGAAATATTAATTACGAAATAATAAACAAAGTTTGAACGTTTAGTTACCACTTGTATCTTTTGTAATATTCACCTTTGTTTGCAATAAACACTAGCTTTTAACTTAAGAATAAAACGAAAAATAAAGCCCGTTTTAATAAAGAATAAAACGGAAAAGCATGCTTTTATATCTTGCACTGTGAGATGGGATGAACAACTAACATGGCAGACCAAATCTCTGAATAAAATAAAGAACAGAACAGACTATAAATGCAGCACAGGCAGATAATAACTGAAGACACAAAATAATAACTTTAAATAGAACAAGGTACCTATAGTAGTAAATTTATAAAACAGTGTCTGAAATAATATTACAAAATGCTAACTTCTCAACGAACAATGACCTTTATAGCATAATTGCAGAACATATTTCAAATAGGAATGTAAACCTTTAATAACTTACAAATACAAACGTGAAGTAAGGAATTTCAAAAGAATTTTAGGAGGTTTTGAACAGAACTAATTGTTTACATACTATGACTCAAATGCGCAAGCGCAAAGCGATTGTATTAATTGATTACAATAGCGTGGATTGAACTCGATAGTATAATACCTTTTATTGTTATAAGAAATATTTATGGGTTGGTACAAATTTATTTTAAAAGCAGATTTATAAGGAAAATTAAACGGTACATTATTAGAAGGAGTATAGGAGTGAGAGCTCAAAATGTGCCTAATACTTTTTATCGCTTTCTATATATATAATTAGATATCAGAAGTGATGACACGAAAGACGTAGATGCCATAAGAAAGAGTACGTTTATACTCAGTAATGATAAGACACGGGCAAGACTAATGATACTAATGCGCAAGCCATTATTTAACAGTTTTGAGTAATTAATAATTATACACTGATAATATTAAACAGTGTATAAAATCAGCCAAGATCAGCTTCCGGCAAGAAAAGACATAACAGTACATGTACGAAAATTCTGACGCCCAAATTAAGACAACCATAATTTGCAATCTGACGTAATAATGACGGCTTGGTCAATTTAAAACCAGGTAACAGAGGCTCGGTTGCCCTATCCATATAAATTGCCAATTTATGTAAATTTTATGTTTTGTTATTGATGTTTTTACTTAATTTTATGGTAGAAAATTTACATCAATTCACACTCTAATATTGGTACTTCTCTCTGTAATTTTGGTAATAACATAATTCGTTTTAATGATAATAGTCTCCGTCAGTTTTTGGATTAAGTTCTACTTTATTTAGGTACCATAATTTCAAAGAGATCCTCTCTTACAAAATAGGTGACATAAAACAGTATAATGCTATTCATTTCAAAACCGCATTATCTCGAGTAGTTACAGTTATTTATTGACTAGTTTTATGTATTTTCTCGTAATACTATCCACAAAGTGAAGTCCAAGCTAGCTTCCCCGTTGTGTATGGCATCTCGTCTTGCCAGTTAAAGTTTACTTGAAACTAACTGATCTACCGTTGGGTGAACATCGATATATTTATAACTAGCAGACCCCCGCGGTTTCACCCGCGACGGTTTTTTTTTTTCCGCGGAACACTAAATATTTTTCAAATATAAAAGAAGCTAAGTTACTCCATTTAACATCAGCTATGAACCTGAACAGACAGACAAAAATGATTAAAAAAAAAAGTTGAACTCACATAAAAGCTTGGTGCAATGCACAGACTACGTATTTAATTGCTATTACAACAAATGAAAAAGAAATTAAATTAACTACACTCAAAATATTCTAATGAAATAGTGAAAATGAACTTCCAAACAAACTATACAGCAATCGAAAATATTTGCTAAGTAGGTAATCTAAGCGATCTCCAAGGAATTTTCAAAGGAAAATCAAGGCAGGCGCCGATCCCACAGAAAAAGTTCTAGAGTTCCGAGTTCCGAGTTCTGCATTCCGCGTTGACTGTATGCTATGTGGCGCCTTTGAAAGTAAAAAAAGTGTATGATTTGTGATCAGCAGCGAATATTGCAGAACTCTAGAACTCTAAACTGCTTGCTGTGTGCACAATAGTCAACACGCAATGCAGAATTCTGAACGCAGAACTCTAGAACTCTCTATGGGATCGGCGCCTAAGATAAGTTTTTCATTCAAATATTCAAGAACAAAAAAAAATTATGTTTCGAATTCTAATCCGATTTAAATATTCTTTTATATTTGACATTCCAATTTTAAAGAGTATTGCAATGCACTTTTTTGAATAAAATCTGCTCAGATTACAGAACAAAAGGCAGATAGAGCGCGCGAAACACGGGAGTGAGGCCAAAAAACCACAAAGCTTATTTAAACGAAAGGTATTTTCGTTAAATAAATTATATATTATTATATAATGTTTTATAAACAAAGCAAATACAAATTCAAAAGTGAATACCAGGCCCCTATTTCACCAGACGAACAGGTGCGACAATTGTCATGAAAATATGGCAATTGCCGATATGTCACGATAATTATTGTTTCATAAACTTCTACCATATGTCAACAAAATCCGAAGGTATTTCGGCTGATGACAGGCGTTATGTATTGAAAAATTACAATTATCACGTCTCGCCGTTTGGTAGGGCTAACTAATGCCCGGTTTCAAACAAAAACGAATCGTTTTGCTTACCAATGGTAGGTTTTTTATTGCCAAACTGGGCATATAGATCATTTCGTGAGCTAATTTTACCTGTGATAGCTACTTCCATATGGGAGGGTCTCCTATGCAAAGCTTTGAGGTCTTTGCTTAATTATTAGTAAAGATATAAGAGTCTTAATTTTAACCGATAACGGTCCGTAAGTTATAGGGATCGGCCATAAGATCACCACCAATTTCCACACATACTTATAATATTTTTTTGCTGCTACATAGATGTTTTGTTGTTTTTATTTTATTTTTACTATTCTCAAACATATTTTTAATTTGAATTAAATTACACAATTAAATAAATACCTAAATAATTACATGGCATTTACTATAAGCGTTTCAAATTAAATATAGTAATTATCATATTTATCATGGATAACCAAAAAGATAAATTAATAAAAAAGATTCTCTAGGTAATCTGATTTTCTTTAAATGTTCGTTTTTTATAGTTTGAGAACTCATTGAATCTATTATCGCCACCACTACCTACCTATTTACTGCTTTCGCGAAGAGCCAATTTGTAATGATCACAACAAAAACACGACAATTGTAGTAGAGGAAGCCGACACAGCTCTTACCTCATGTCAATTATTTCCGATAAATCTACAAATATGTAGAGTTGTAAAAAATAACATTGTATCATACCATAAAAAGTTGCCTGTCATGCCTGTCATTGTAAAACTACAATTGTAGATAAATCTAAACATTATATCAAACAATAAATGCTTATGAAACGATTTTTTTGACAACTTTTCGCATTTCCTTAGTAATCTAATGCGAATTTGTAGAATTGTCGCCTAGAATCTGTCACCTGTAAATTGTCACATATCACCTGTCATCTATCAGCTTGGTCAAATAGGGGCCAGGTATGTGTTTTACAATTTGTATTTGCTTTTTTGGCCTCACTCCCGTGTTTCGGGCGCTCCATCTGCCTTATTTTGTAATCTGTGAAAATCGGATTGAGTTTTCAAACATGTGTCAAAATAAAATGTAATTTAAAACAAAAGTCCTAAGGAGTATTGATATCAACTTCGATGCAAATCACCCCTAAAATAACTTTCTACCCCTTTTTGACCCCGTTAGGCGATGAGTTTCAATAAAATATGAAACACGTCTTCCATCAATTCTGTTAAGGAATGTTTATGCAAAATTTGAAGTAGATCGGACCAAGGAATCACGTTGTCCCATACAAACTTTGCCCCCGTTTTTCACCCCCTTAGGGGTAGAATTTCGAAAAATCCTTTCTTAACGGATGCCTACGTCATACAAAGAACACACCCTCCAAGTTTCAGGTCTCTACGATCAGCGGTTTAGGCTGTGCGTTGATTGTCAGTCAGTCATTCAGGACAAAGCATTTTATATGTATAGATTATAAGGCAAATACTTAGCTGACTTTTCATATCTAAAATGTGGAATTTAGTAAATGATTTGGTCGACAAGTAAGTTAATTACTTAATAAACGAAAACAGGTTTTTTTTGGTTTCAGTAATTCTGCATTCTGTTACTATACTTTTAAAGAGTTAAATAATTCCACAGACATATTGTGTTAATCTGTAATGTAAGTTCAAATTTTATTTTAGTAGTTTATGCAATTACCATCTATATGTGCATTTCAGAGATTCCACTTTACAAGCTACCGACCCTGTTACCTCACTTTTATAGAAATGGTTTTTCCATAAATGGCGATGAAGCAAATCTAGTCTTGATTAGTCGTACCTAATACATATTACATTAATGGACAAGTATTAAAGTCGAACCAATCGGCAAGTAGCTGATTCGTATAAAGTAGAATCAGTCGGCAAGTAGCTCAATCTTCATGTAGCTGATTATCTAACATTAGTCAGTGATGTTACAATGGGACTATTAGTGAGCCGTGGCCTACTACAACTGAACAATAGCTTCTAGTGAAGAAGTTAATTCTTGAAACTGTTTACGTTGTTTGGTAAATACATGCTATTTACAGATGTCCGAGTAACAAGCATTATTTAAAAAACATAGTCCCTGTTGCATGAATGAGATAAGTGATTGTTCTTCATAAGTCTCGTAGGGTGTAAATTGAATAAATGGAGTCTAGTCTCTTGGTGAGAGAAAGAGAGAGAATATAGTCTGGGAATTCATGACCGTTGTAATATTTTTAGCAGACTTATTATGGATACCTTTATCAAAATAGAAAGGGTTTGCTGTCTTTAAAAAAGCTCATCTCCGTACATGTCTCTAAGACCTATGTTTCGACTATGGCATCCGGTGATTATTCGAGTTGCTGGTCAATATTGGAACATGGTCTCCATTCAAAAACTCGTCAACCGCAACTCCCAGTCATCATTTCAACCACAAATAATGTGTATTACGACATTACCTACATCACCCAACTATTGATGAAATATCTTAAAACTATGGCAAAAAACTATGGATATGTATGTCAAATGCCGCAAACTTAGAACCTGTTCATTCTTGTATTTCTACACAATCGTATAAATATTGAAGCCTTTGCCTTTAACACTCATTGTAAGTTGACAATATATTAAAAGGTATGATTATGTTCGTTCATTCGTCTTCTATGCGTTCGCTTATCATTCATGCGATTGAGTTGAAACATTTTACAGTTATTGGCACTTGGGTGAAAGTTACTTATAATAATGTAGTCAAAAAAATGCAATGCATGCCGGACATTAGCTGAGTACGTTGCAAAAAACTCACTTGCAAATATTTTTAATTAGTGATCTTTGACACCGCTCCATCATTTATGTCTTCAAGTCATAGATAATAATATTTTTTTTAGTTTTTTTATATTACATACAACACTCATTGGGATTGCCAAATTTATTTTTCTGTAAGTTAATTAGAAAATTTAATTTTGTATTAATGTTTTGGTCATAATCTGGATACCGTATCTAAACGAGAAAAGAAGTTCTATTTTCAGAAGAAAATTACATAAGACGTAAGCTTCTTGATTATGATGAGGATGAACATTTTTTCAAAGAAGAAAACATAAAAAAATGGCTTCTACCTATATTCTTTTTTTAAATACTTAAACAATATACAACAGTCCTTATCTATCGTCATTAGCACTTTTACACAAACGACAGTAAAACTAATAAAGATAGCTCTTAATTATGCATTTTAATGATAGCACATGCAATCCTTGTGATGGCAAACAAGTTCGCAATGTCGAAACATTCCTTTGACAAGGACATTTTTTAATTAAAAAAGTAATTAAACTTTGTAAGTGAATTCCAATTAGAACTCACTTCAGTATAAATAACAAGTATCTAGGCACTCTCTATGAAAATCAAGTTATTTATCATGTATTTATAGTTTTTGTTACTAAGTAATGGCGTTGCTTGTTTTCAAAAGAGTAATAACTGAGTTTATTACCGGCTCTTCTCAGCAAATGCAACCTTCCGAAACGGTACTATTAGAGTCAGAATAAGTCTTCATTCAAGAAATCTGACATGCAGACATTGAGCTATTATTACTACGTATAGAGAAGACGCCACTAATCAAAAGTATGTTCCGGTCAAGTGAGGCCATCCGGCCACACTTCTTGTTGTAGAACAATGAACGAAACGCGTAAGCGCCGTAAAAATCACGGTATTTGCGAGAAAAATACTCCTAAAAGCGTTCTGATAGCGTCTGCTGTCTGCTTAGACGACTAACTATTGTTTCAGCGCTAAAGAGAACTATAGTTGACTGTACAACAATTGGACATAACCTTTGCTTATGATAGCTTCTCTATACGAAGTAATAATAGTTCAATGCATGCAGATGGTCCACCGGTAAATGCTCCATAGTCTATTGCCATAGCAATTCCAGGAGGTTTACGAACTAGAATAATACTTGAGTATGTTATGTATAAATAACTAGACTGACATGGCTCAGTGAATGCAAAAACCCTGCACAAGTGCACACATATCAATATTTACTTAACCCCGGGTTTTCACATGAGTTCTTGAGTGAAAAGATAAACATGAAACACACGACACGTTAGCTGTTTTATTTCGAAACTTATCATAAACTGGTTTAATCTTTAATGCTAATCGCTTATAATAATGAATTTCAACTAAATGGGTAAGTAGGTAAGTGGGTTGGAGTAAGACATTTAGGTTTATTTTTAGTCTGCAAACAGTAAACAGTTACCGTAGCTCATCGAGCAAAATCCCATTTGAGTAGTAACACCGATAAACCAATTCCGCAACTAGTAAATGCTTTTGCCCTGATTTATAACACCACCGACCAATCACTGCATCTAAATGTATAGTGTGTCCATAACTTAGCCAATCAGGCCGCATGTGTCCTTAATTAGCCAATCAGAGCGCTTTGTCGGTGGTGGTAAATTGGGGACACTTGCAACTCCCCGGGTTGCAAGTGTCCCCAATGTCCACAATGCGCTCTGAACTCCTCTGCTAAACTCTGGCTACCCAACTCATACGCAGTTATTTTTTAAAATTATTCGACGTCTGTTTTATTTGTTTTAGTAGGTTATTAACGGTGCAATCAACTAAGAGTATGCTAGTAGGTTTACTTAAATAAATCTTAGACTTTATACTGAAAAAACATACGAAAGTAATATAATGTTAAGCGTGGAACTGTGTCAGTGTAATATTTTTATCTATTCTTAACCTAAAAAGTTGAATTTCCAATGCTAATGATTACTTATGCAATGGTAAAAAAATCTTCGGTTATATAATTTACTATTTTCGAAATATTTTGTAAAGATATTAAAATAACCTAAGAATAGTTTATGATATGACTGCCAATAGTTGCAAAGCTGTTCAAACACAGTGATCACACACTTGGAATGACTGAAAGCCTGAAAATATTGTACAAAGTATATTATATATTAAACCATTTGAGTTATGTGCGTGTTTCAAAAGAAACAAGAGCTCCGGATTGATAATTATCTAAACACACAATCCAGTTGAGTTATTTAGTACAAAAATTCATGTACTAAATAACTCAACTGGATTGTGTTGTGCGCACATCACTACGTGCAAGCTATCAGTAATAACACAAATCTTTAACATTTATAATTCGTTTTCTATTATTCCTGTAAATAACCTTTATCTACACCCATGCTATAAATCCTCTATTAAAGTTCCTGAAACAGTTAGCTTATTGCCAACATTAAAAAATCCGGTGTCACGGTAACCATTATATCATCCAAAACAGTGTATAATGTTGTACTGAATTTCATTATGCAACTCTTTTTTTTTGCTTTTTCGGTCCGTTCCTTACTCATCAAACAGCCACATTCTCCGTGGTATCCTTATGAATTTCAAAAAAAGAACATTTTCATGCAGGCGCTATAATATCACTATCACAGCGCCTACTATTATTTTCCTCCGTGATTTTCCTAACAGATCCCCAAAGAGTTGTTAATATTGTTTTAAGATTTTTAAGTTAAGCTTTATGTTGTTTTACAATTTTATGTCATTCAATAAAGAATGAATAATTTTAATGCATGAATATATACTAGATTTTACAAGCTAAAGCTTTAAATCAACTGTTTTTCTTTAAAAAAGAACCCTAAGATGGAATACAAATCAGTAACGGTCAGACATTTTCGTCAACATAAATGATGGCAGTATTTCTATACCATACAGTCATGGATTTTTTGTTATTATTCTACTTATTTGGATAGAACCTCTATTTATTGACAATGTTATACAAACTTGAGTAATTAATTATTGTCGTAACATTACAATTAGTGACACAGATACGTCAAGATTCGTTTGAATGATAAATGTATGGTTCAGATCACGTCCACGATGTCATTTGTGTTTCCTGTAGGTTATCCATACATTTGGTAACTAACAATGGAGCTATGCAAAAACCATGCATCTCAATATGGTATTGTAATTGGCTGAGAGCAAAGGATTTGCTGATTTAAATAATGTTATACTTAAAAGATTAAGCTTAATGCTTTCGGAAGTATAAAAAGTGCGTGTCGGATTCGCACACGGAGGGTTCCGTACAATATCAACTAACTAACTTAGCTAAGGAAAAAAAAGTAAAAAAAAAACGTTTGTTATATGGGCGCCCCCTTTAATTTTTAATTTCATTTCATTTTATTTGTTGTTATAGCGGCAATAGAAATACACATTCTCTGAAAATTTCAGCTGTCTACCTATTGCCGTTCATGAGATACAGCTCACTGACAGACAGACGGACGGACGGACAGCAGAGTCTTAGTAATAGGGTCCCGTTTGGCACCCTTGGAGTACGGAACCCTAAAAAGGATTAGGAAACAGAGGTCATCGGTTGCTCAGTCTTAGTCATTGACGAGTCGTAGAAGGCGGCAATCAAGCGGCTCTCCTGGTAGTGACCAGGACGCTTGTGATGCTACGAGTGTTGCATCCCAAGGGACACTTGCAACACCCGGGGCATCACTCACGTGCTACCCTTCTATCTCCTTCTAAGGAGCTCTGGAAAAATTACTCAGACGCATTTACACATTGTTATTTGGCTGCAGTATTCTGTAAGGTGGAGGTACTTTTTTTTTAAATTAAATGGCCTTGCGTTTGGCCACTGACCCGCCCATAAGGGACGAAGACGAAGCCTAAGATGGAACACGCTTACCCAGAAGGAACCTATTCACTCTGGCCTTGAAAGTCCCAAGGTTATATGATTCAGGAAACACAGGCGCCGGAAGCAAGTTCCACTCCCTCGCTGTCCGCATTATAAATGAGGATGCAAAACGCTGTGTCCGTATTTTCGGTATGTCAACAACGTACGGGTGAAAATTTTCCCGGCGTCTTGTGGTTCGGTGTAAAAATGGGGATGGTGGAAGTGGTACTTCCGCAGTCGAGCTGATCTTTGAGCAAATGCTATGCTCTACGTTTCTTAATGCCGTGAAGGTTAAGAACGAATCCTATATTGAGTGAGCCTACCAGAGATCTTATACCAAAAGGCTAGGTGCTTTAAAAAAATGCCATATAGTCTGCGATGAAGAAAAAAGAGTGGGAAATTGAGATTAGCTAGATTAGCGTGATTAGATTATGGAAGTTTTTTTTACATATTTTCTTTTGTTACTTTCCTCATATTCGAAATGAAAAGCAGATTGTTAAGCTCGGGTAAAAACTAACAATCTCACACTCGAACTATTGGCACTCTCATTTCGTTCGAGCGTCAATATATCTCGTGTGGGATTTGTGACTTATTCTACTATTAACCACTCTATACGTACGAAAACATTTTAAATAATTGGAAGTCATTAGTGAATCTGTAAGCAAGTCTAAAGGTACGGGCCAGGACTTTTTTTTTTACTGTTTATAGGCCTGTGTTTATGACTTCAAACTCACTTCCTCACAGGATGTTACGTTTACTACTGAACAGATGTTATAGTTTTGTTACCTTATAAAATTTTATTTTGATTAATACTTAGTGCAAATATTGAAACACAAGTCAATTGAAGTCTTATAGCCAGTCAATTTTATAAATATCCTGGGACATTCCTCACACACGGTCATCTGTAGCCTTAGCACGAACCACTTTCGTATCGCCTTCGTAGCGTCATCGTATCGAGTAGATGTCACTTTTGACAGAAGTTCTATCGTCTACTCGAAACCCAGCTTGCGAGCTACGTTAAATTCGTTTAGAAATTTTGAAACATACATTTTTGATTTTATTGGTACACAATATTAAAATATTTATTTCAAATAAAATAAAATAAATGAAATAATCATCTTATCTTATATTATTAGCTAACGATATAAGGTATTACATCATCATTCCCATGTAAATGTTTTCTTTTTCACCATTGAAATGTGATGAATGTGGAAATATTTTTGAACGTACAGCAAAGAGTTCACGAGTTTACAGGTTTGAATTTAGAACATAACAAGACGAAGAGGATGAGTCTTGTGACTCCGTGAGAAATAAATTCGACGATTTTCATTTCTAGATTAGTGTTTTAGCAGTTTTAGGGGATTTCATATAAAGAGTGGCTCAACTTGAACTATCGACATCCCCTAACATTTATACACTTAGTATAATTAAGTATATATAGGATGTTTCAGAATCAATGGGTTCGAATTCTCGCCTAAAAATTAAAAATTTCGGATAGTAGTCAAAAAACAATACATGAAGCTCCCCAATTGAATTTGTTTTAGTTAAAACTAACTTAAACACTATAGTAAATGTAGAATTAAATAAAATTATGTTATTTTAACTCACCATATTTCGTTATAAGATTATAAATAAAGAAATACAAACTAAAAATCTTAATGCTTCAAAAAAATAACACATTCGAAATATTGCAAATACCTACCTAAGATGCGACGAGTTCACGTAACGCTCTCACTGAAAAAAATACGGTGACAAAGTCTACGGTAGCTGGCTTGCGAGTAGACGATACCATACGTCAGAATTAGTTCCAATTTCAAATTATATACCAAACCGCGTTTACGTAGTGTGACGTGAGGTTAACGTAGTTGTTCG
Source organism: Polyploca ridens (assembly GCA_951394255.1). Classification (NCBI taxonomy): domain Eukaryota; kingdom Metazoa; phylum Arthropoda; class Insecta; order Lepidoptera; family Drepanidae; genus Polyploca; species Polyploca ridens. Next base: position 5,227,160 of record OX596253.1, read on the forward strand.
TGCTACCGATTTCAACGTTTGGCAGCATTCGAATGACACATTCCCATACAAATTTGAGTTAACTCTCTCGATACGAATACGTTACGCTTGCGATAGATTTTCGTGCTAAGGCCTCTGATCCCAAACTAAGCATAGGTTGTACTATGGAAACCAGATAACTGATATTTTCCTTACACTACTTTTTTTTTATAAATACATACTTAATTACATCCAGACTCAGGATATGCACACTAATATATGTCCTGTGTGGGAATCGAACCCATAACCTGCGACGTGATAGGTGGAATCTTAACCAACCACGCCAACTTGCCTTTCAATTCATGACTAGCAATAAGAGTTGATGGTAAGTGGACAGGATATACAAAGCTAATCCGATGCGAGCAAAGTGAAAGGAGCTCACTTCACCAGCGCTTTCTTCACACACCCTGACATTGGTCGATTACAACACCAAACCTTGTTATTCATCTAACTATATCAACTAATGCGGGTCATTAACACAAACGACGCCGTGTAGCAATGCGATACTAGATTCTGATACACAATGCTCTGAAGGTTAGACAACAAAGAAAATACTGTCACTAGTTTTGTTTGTATATGGTCTCAAAAGTTTTGTTCACATAGATATAGAACATCTTCACAATAAGCCTTCCCTTTCCTTACAATGATTGGCTCAAAAGATCTAAGTGCGTTTTAAGTGCAATTTTACAGACTTCATAATATTGTCTCACATTTATTTTCTTTCACTGAATTTCCAGTATAGTTACTAAGATTAAAACAAATTTTACTATTGATAGACTCATGTCCGAATCTCAATATGGTAAGTTATAATTAGGCCAAAGGTGGTGTGCGTGCACCGCTAACTCGTCTAATAAGCTAAGCAAATGCCAATTAACGTGATATTCATAGCTAGAAGATAAAATTAACAATTCCATTAACCTTTATTGATTACGCTAAAGTGGTTGTTAGAAAACTATCAGTTGTTATCCCCGTGCAAATTCTTCCAGATTTTCCCCATCTGGGCCAATAGTAAATTGAGCTTGCATGACAAAAGGCCACCAATAAATATTAGCTCATGCCGTAACTTCTCAGCTCTCAATTGAGCTTCAAAATTTATATTTTATGGTACTTACCTACATTTAAATGTTAAATTGTTTAGCGACCCTTTGACATTCGAAGAATCTATCTTAGCATTTCACGGAACGTGATAGTTAAAGAGATATCACCTATTTTCTGTTCGTTGATTTTATCGTCCGTGTGTGTTGCCAGCCATAGACAGATAAATTATAATAAATCGCCGCGAATTTCATTAATAACTTTTTATGGAAAGTTTTGTAACTAAGGTGTGGTATTTTGGTTTGGTTTAAATGCCACTTCGCCCATTCTCCATAATATTTAAAGTTTATATAATTTTAGATTGAACCAATTTGTTAGTGACGCTCAGTTAGTCATTGTTAGATTAGGCAATGTTGAACCTACATTCTCTAAAATAGAAATCTTTTTCTTTTAAACCTGTTTGTGGTAGATATAAAAGTAGGTATTGTGATTAATTATGTGAATACAATAAAATACCAGCCTGTTTGTATTGTTGTAGTATATTAAGCGTATATTAAGTCCTCACACACATCTATTAAGACACTAGCTGTCCCCCGCGGTTTCACCTACGTTCCCGAGATAAAAAGCCTATAACAATCGGGAATAATGTAGCTTCCTATTAGTGAAAGAATTTTTCGAATCCGATTAGAAGTTCCAGAGATTAGCGCGGTTAAACAAACCAACAAACTAAAAATATTCAGCTTTATTATATTAGTATCATCATCATCATATCAGCCCATTTGATGTCCACTGCTGAACATATAGGCCTCCCCCATTGATTTCCACTTCGAAGGGTTCTGGGCCGCTCGCATCCAGCTGCGCCCAGCGACTCTGACCAGGTCGTCGGTCCACCAGGTGGGAGGTCGCCCCGCTCGGCGCTTTCCAGTACATGGTTCGAGACCACTCGAGAAACTTTCTTCCCCATCGGTTATCGGTTCTTCGAGCGATGTGGCCTGCCCATTGCCACTTCAGCTTACTAACTCTACGAGCTATGTCCGTCGTTTTCGTTCTACCACGTTATATTAGTATATAAATGTAAAAATTGTTATTAAATATACGTACCAATTAAGAAACACAAAAGCAATAATTAAAATGGTCATTTTAAACTTATTTTTATAAAGTGTTATTCTGTTTTTGTTTAGTTTTATCGCAAAATAACTTGACATAAACTATACGAGTTAAGTTAAAGCCAAGTTACTTTTATGAATCAAAACCAGTTTCAATTAACTATCAATCTATGTAAAGACATTTATTACCTCGTCATACGTAATAAATATATTATAATAATAATATTAACATAACCAATCACTGAACCATAAAAGTCAATGTCCTTTATCAAAGCAATTAACTTGAACCTCATTACCAATTCGATAGTATCACGCATGATTCAATAGTCAATACCCATGACCCACATCATGTCGAACAAACAATCTAAACATTGGCCTTTAGCACCTTGTTCTTAAGCTACCAATTTATTAAGACCTCCCACCCCATCAGTAACATACTAAACCATGGATTTAAAACGAGCAGGCAGGTAATTAAACTGGTAATATATGTCAATGTAATATAAAATGTTGGTCCAATTTAAATCACAAACAATTGTCATAAGTTTGTACTAGACTTTACATTTGCAGTGCCAGTTGTAGTTTATTGAACTTTTTCATATTTGCGTATTTACCAGTTTTTACTGTGTAATACATATTTGGCCCAAAGTCCCGTAAAAGTAGCGGAGGAAAGTTTGCATTGTCAATTATTATAGTTTATTTGAAAATGGTGCTGATTCTGTTGTTTTCAACTAAACTAATTTTAGTCTCACTATGTCTCTTTCTAACAAAACACATAAGAAAAGGATGTAAGAAATGTTGTCCTGTCAAATTAGTCCAATGCTTGTTTTCAATATAAATTTAGTTACCATCTATCGCGGTTACGTCTAAATACCCGCAAATGAAGACGGCAAAGACTAATTTGACAGCTTTAAATATGTTCTATCCTTTTTCAATAATGTTCGTAAGAAAGAGATGTGATGTGACTAAAATTAGTTTAGTGCGATTTACAATAGAATCGGCACCATTATGTCAAGTGAAGAAGTTCAAAGTAGACCATAAGATCGCAAGGCCCTCACTCTATTCAACATTCTCTTCTCTTCTCTTTTATAGGCAAGTCCTTCAAATAGTTAAAACGTTTTAAACTTTGATAAATATTATCCAGTAAAATCGGTTTTATTAATAGAAACATCTTTGAAAACATACTCCGTATAAACGCAATCATTTACTGGTACTTTTTTGCTCGTTCCATCGCTTCATCTAATTACATCCGAGCAATTTTTATCAAACGACAAGTTGTCTGAATTATCTTACTACACCCACGATGAATCCTGGCGTAATTGCTTCATAAATTCGTAGACAGGGTCAAGTGTGCTTGAACTGTTGTATAATTCTGTCACTATTGAGTTTGCAACCGGTTAAATCTAATCAAGACGTAGCTGATTCGTTTACGAGGGTATCAATTCAGAGAGCGGTTGTATCTTAAGTCATCCTATCAAGAGACTAAAATATACAATAATAATTAGACTGTTTTACAAAAACCTTAAACCGACTTCAAAGTACACTAAGAAGTAATCAAATCCTGATCTGATGACAATGGGACTAAACCGGAAGTGTACCCTTTCAAATAAAAAAAAAAATCCAAATCGGTTAATAAATGACGGAGTTATGAGGTAACAAACATAAAAAAAAAAAATACATTCGAATTGAGAACCTCCTCTTTTTTTTGAAGTCGGTTAAAAAATGCAAAGAGCAAGAACATGTAATTAAGAATGTAATGATTCCATCACTAGACCGTAAATCTTCACTGCTTTTATCAAAGGAATAATTAAGTGAAATCCTTCGAAAAAACTTATTTACTAACATTATGCTAATTACGACCTTCTTTTATTACATGTTCGCTTTAGAGATGCATTTCGAAACTTTGGATTTTCCATAAGGGGTAGGCCAAATAAGATTGAGAATCTCTGTTGAAATCTCTATATTAACTCGGATGTTCTTACTCAATATTCAAATCAATAATATAATGTATTATGGAAATATTGGTCGTCAGATACATTATCTAATGACCAAACTCCAATATATGCGATAGACACGGTACATAGTAATTCAATTAATATATTGATATTACGCTTATATGACCCTTATAAACCAATAACATAAGACATAGTTTCGATAAGAATATTGAAATGAAACAAAAAGGTATTCAAGAGAAACAAATGGACCAACCATTGCAATGCAGTTTTTAGTGTCAAAACAATTATACGAACAGAATAATAAGCAAAAACCTGCACAGCCTCTTGCCCCACCTTTCATCCAACGATAGATAGGCGTTGAAGCCGTTACGAGATTTATGTAACAACTGATGAAAATGGAATTTGCCTGATCACGTACTGTTGGAACGAATATTGCTCCGAAGTTGGCAATGATCATAAATTACGAGGATTACTGTACACAATGTACATATTGGAATCCAAGATGGTATTTATTTTTGGTATAATCAAATGGTGAACAAAAAATGTATTAAACATCTTAAAAAATTAATAAAACCGGTGTGTACGGTTCGATTGTATGTACAAATTAGCAAGTTAAAGTATGGAATGTTATTTTCACCGTCCGTTTTTATTTTTACTTGAAATAGATTTGCATTTAAGTGCAGAAATATTCTTCTCGGTCGGTAAACTTAAAGGCTGAATGGAAATAATTATATCGCTGTTCGTATGCATTAAGTGATCCCTATTTTTTATTTTACCAGTTGCTGTCCCGCTTCCTCAGGATGAAGAAGCCTCAGGAATAATTTTGCGTCATATTAGTAAAATAATTTTCAGATTTAGATTCCAGAGATTACCTTCTACATCCAAACTAACGAACAAACTGTATCTGTTTATAAAAAAAACTGTATAACGGCTCGTAGAAGACACTTTCTTGCCAATTTTCAACCTCGTAGTCCTATAGTTGCCAAGTATTTAGATGTGCTTTATGCCAATGACCTAGACAATCTAAAAGACTACCAGTGTCATGTAATTTATGTTTTTGGAAATGTGTTATTTGTTACTTACTAAATATTTATATGGTTTTTTTTTATACCGACGAATCGATGGTGTGCGTAAAAACCAAAAATGGTTTATGTCACACTTTATGTATAAGTTGTATGTATTCTTTTAATAATAATACATAAATGTCTCGTAAAGATCTTCTTTGTTAAAATATGTAAAAAAATATTTCAAGTCAGTCTTAGGATCGAATAACCTAGAACCATAAAATGCATATGATTGTACGTTATACAACGACTTTGGAATTTTAAAACAATAATAATGAAACATTGTTTTTCTTAATAACCGATTAAATTGCACATCTGTTACGCTTCAGTGTGCTTCAGTTATAAAATGCAAATAAAAATATTACATGTAATGTGCAGTTAATACAAGAACAAAAATGAATCTTAAAACTAACAAAATAAAATTCATTATGATAAAGTTTATTTTATGTAAAGTCAAACTGCACTTAGCTCTACGTCTCGAGTATTAAGTATTATAAGTTCCGTGACTTAAACATTCGAAGTTGTTGGTAACAATTCCTTATCTCGATTAAACATTTAATGGAACAATTAGCCAATAATAGTACAAAAATGGATACCTACACCTGTGTAAGTAATAATCATTCTTTTTGAGCAGGCGAATATACCTTTATACTTATTTGTAGAATTAATGACGAAAGGAATTTAATTGATAAGTACAGAAAATATGTTTTGGTATAATTACTTGTAAAACTTGAAAACTGTACACTTCAAATAATAATAATTTTAGTGAAAATCAATTTCAATATTTGGAATTGTTAACAGGTTGTGCTATGTGTTGTACAAAAGAAATAGAAACCAAAATTAGCATACCCACGCAGACATAAAAACCTGACAATAAAGATCTAAATGAAACCGATGATTCAAATACACAGCTACAGCTAAGGTGATATATCGTTGTAGAAATCAATAAACATAAAAATAATGATATCTTCCAAACGACTTCTAAAGACATAAATAAGACAAGGGTATTATTGTCATTTGCCAAGTGCAAAATGAAAAAATAAAACGATAAAGGAGAATAAATTTATATAAAAATACATGACAACTTTATAGTATGTCCAACAATCCAGATTCCAGATGTAGATCACGCTCTAAGATCTCTAGCAGGTGATAATTAGTTGCAAGTGGCATTTTTAATCTCTTTTAAATTATCTGCTTTAATATCGTGACATACACTTCCTAGCATGACCAGAACTAGTTTTAAACCTAACAGGATGTTATCTGATTGTAATAATTGATTTCGTTACTCTTTCAATGCTATTGTACTATCGTTTGTTATTAATTGCTTCAGTTGAAGATATGTAATGCAGAAATGAAATCAAGAATTATATTACATTCCACCAAGGGTGTCGTTTTAAAAGTATCACAGTCACGGAATGTAATAATGATTATATCAATGATACAGAATTAGAAACCACAAATAATCCGACATGATACAGAAGTAAAATAAAAATAAGAAAAGATTAAGACGTAAAAAGTAGTCCAAACAAAGGTCTTATCAATGCCATATTCCGAGACATGGCATATCAATTTAATATACGTGTAACAGTCACGGATTTGTGACTCACAAACAAGTTAATTTTATTTTTCGCAATATATATTATCATAACACTTTAAGCTTAAACAATGAGATTATATTTTTTTAATTAAACATAAGTCTATTTAGTTAACGGTCCATAGTTTTATGATATAATGAATGTGAATCTTGGTTTGTGTTAGTGGTGTAATGGTATATTGGTAATTATTTAAACAGTAATTACTTAATTGAAAGAACTGAACAAAATTCTCAACAATTTAACTTTTTATTGGTAAAAATACCGATACATGAAATATACGATTCAATAGCTTCAATTAAACTAAAACAATGAGGAAATGCATTAAAATTCACAATGATAATTACTGAAACTATTATGAGAAATAAGGAAAATCTATTTAATAATAATATAGTTCCAAATACACGTCTTCTAATATAGATAACAATAAGGGCGACAGATAAGGTAAATTCGTATGCATAAATCAAGGATTTCTCCTCCAAAGAGCATTCCTATTGTGACAGAGACTCATTTATTTATTTTGTTGTTGTTATTGAATACTTTGAGTGTATTTACGTTTCGGACGAACTTACGCTCATTCATATTGCTCATTGTTTAGTTAGATATTATAAACTGATGAATCAATTGAAGAATTAGTCATTATGATTGTAGATTTCATTTGAAATAGAGCGAATTCTTGGCAAACTGAAAGTAGCAGGGGATTATACTGAATTTGTTATATTATTTATGAAAAATAAGATAATGTATTATAAATCTAAAAGGAAATATATAACGTAGGTAGACCCTCTTACAATAATTATGTTAATTAGAAATGTGACAATGCCTTCTGATATGACGTTGATGTATGTTTACACAAGTGAATATCGTCGAATGTATACTTATGACACTCAGTTTTTGAATAATATAGTCTCACGAAGAAACGTCTAGACAGTTAGCTTCATTATTTATGTATCTAGAAATATTAGCGAACTATTTGGCATTATTCATTTCTTGATCGGATTTACATGGCAATGTTGGCTTACACTCTATTAGAAACTAAGTGCGAAACTAAAATATTTAATTTGGTTATCCAATATGTCTGAGGCGAGGCAAAAGAGAAAACAGTTAACATTTGTTTGTACAAATATTTCGTCCATTTTGCGTCCGTCTTCGGGCAGGTTTTAAAGTCGCTCGTCCAAGTTAACAGAGTGAAAACAGCCAGCAATAGGCTGGTACGTTGCGTGATATCTACAATAAACACCTGTAGGCTTACTCGTTATTGCAACGAACCTTGTGTTTTAGACTATTATTGCTTCTAAGTATTGTGCCGAATTTATATTTTCATTGTTCACAAAGGTCAAGACCGTCTCTACAAACATAAACGCATATCGCAAAAACTTCTTAATTTCATCATGAACTTCAATTTTCGAATGTTAATTATCGACGTAGTAAGTAAATCAAGGATTCATAGCGAGGTCTTCTTGTATCGCTCGTCTCATCATTTGTTATCGTTAACACTCCTCGTTTGCTCTTAAACAAACAATTTCATTGTGAATACCATTGTTCTTAGACTGATTGCTGTTAAAAAATGATTAACATTGTCACGAGTAAAATACTACTATGTGTTTGGACATACCTGAGTCCTGAGCATTTTGCAAATGATGGATATGATGCAGGTGTGCATAATAATGGTGGTGATGCAGGATGCATTCCAGATCGGTGCAATTCAACATTGTCACGGAGCACCGGCCGTGCCGGCAGCCGTCTGCTCACTCACGCTCTGTGCACACTTTCACAAAACTATTTCACTGGCACCACGATATGTATCGCTGTCACATCACGTTATCTCCTTGGACACCGATAAAGGACGACTAGCACACATGGGTCTGGTCCATCAGGGACGGCGCCGTTAGGTCTACGTCTGACGGCGCCAATACTCTACCACTTCATCACGTGCACTTGTTTACGCTTTCCGATCCTGCGAATGTTCACTTGTGAACACGAGCGGACTGATCCATCACTGTTCGGTGTAAAGCACACGATCAAAGTAGCGGAAAGCGTAATCGATAAGGCAGCCGATTCGATAACTACGCGAGGTTCTGCTGCAGTGAACGGCTGCGTGCGCGCAACACTTGAGGCGCGCGATTGTATACTGAATGCGGTATGCGAGCGGCTGCCACCTCTCCCGGGCTCCCGGCCTCGACCGCACTTGTCAGAGCCCTGGGCTATCATATCGCGCCACCTATTGCCCTCTGGAGGATAATGCAACGTTCAATGGCCGCTTCTCATTATATTTTTCACATGAAAATGCATCAAGACACGCATCGGATGAGTTAAAGATTTTTATCAGATTATCCGCAAAAAAATAGAGTTTGTTTTATACAGTTTGAAAGTTGATAAACAAATAGGTAGCCGAGTGATTTCAAATATTAATCACTCAAATACGAAAGACGTGATCACGGTCGAAAAAGAGCGCCCGTTAAGTCAATATCAACAAGATTCGCGACTGAATAGTAAAGTGTAGATTTGCGGAAAAAGGGAAAAAATCAACAAGTAAAATATCCGCAGTGAGTCCCAAGGTCGAGGTACCTGTTAACCGTGAACACGCTGTAGCTACAGACAGACTTTCAAGTGACGATGTATGTACAAACATAACTTATTGTAAGAACACATTGTCATCGTAATGCAGACACCAATTATAAATTCAACGTATTCAAATTGTATTGATCTACATTGAAGAGCCTATTGTGATACTGATGACATTGTAACCAACTTAAAAAATAACTTAACTGAAAAAAATTATCAGAAACTTGTCGGTAGAGTCCCATCAGAAGTAGACATTCTTGGTTTTACGATCAAATTAATTGAATGCAAATGCATTGCGTCAATACATTCTCATTGCATGCGATGTTGTTGAATTTAACTGAAAAACATAAAAATAAGCAAAAATACCAACTTCATTATTTATTTCTTGGAAACATAAAATTTCCAATGATCGAACATTTGCAGCCAGCAATTTGCTAGGCAAGCGATTGAAAATCCTTGACTTAATAATAAGGGTCGTTTCTGCATTAATTAATGCTAATCCTATTGTTTTATAATCTTGGGTCAAATCGTAATAAGATGGATGGAATAAATAAATAATATCACGACAAGTTCTAAGAAGAATTATTTTTGAAGCCAGTCCCTTCTTAGTGATTCATTATTATTTTGCAATTCTGCTTGCAACTTCTTCCACAAGACAGACGAATGAATAGAAGGATTCTCGAGATACCATATTCCAACGATCTAATTGAAGTATTGAAGATATAAGATCGGCAGATCAAGAAATGTAACCAACATTAGAAGTGGCCTCAGAACAGCTTAATTATGAAGATAGCTCAAGTATTGACAAATACAGTCAACTGACAGCCAGTTAGAAACTTAGAACTATGTATAGTGCCACAAGCTTATCTGGCCCGGTGAGAGAGTCGCTGTTATCGCATTTGATGGAGCAAACAACCAATGAACGTAGTGTTTATATTCTCTTTGACCAATGGCGATTGACATTTCAAAATGGCGTCGTTAGTTCCTCTTTTGACTACCGGGTCAGATAAGTTTGTAGGACTGTACGTCATTATTCACGCGTAAACAATAGATTACTTAATGCTATTATGCCGATGGCGGATGTGAATTGATTTATTATTAATTTTACATCTGCATAAATCCTTTTTACTGAATAATTAATTAATGATATTAAAACGAGACGGCTACTGCTTGTCTCTCTGTTCCGGCATCTTGTATAAACGACTGAACCAAACTTTTTTTGTTTTGTAGTTATTAATTATCTACATTTGGAAATCCCAGTTTCCAATGACATAAAACGTTATTTTTAGAATTAAAAAAATATATATTGTACTGTACGCAGTAAAGCTATTATTACCTAGTTTGCAGACTATGAGAAATATTATAAGAAATGTTTTTTCCTCTTAGCTATCGATGGCTCTGAAGTCACTTTTGTGTATATAAAACTAGTATTGTATAGTTATCTCTTTTTGTGATGATTCCATAAATCACTTGTCATTTTCCGAATAAACAATCATGTTTAATTAATTTTGACGTAACTTTTTTGCAACATTATTTCGTAGGAGCAAATTATGTTGTTTTTACACCATATTTATATATAACAGATGGTGCTGCAGTCGATAATATAACCTAGATACCGACTGCAGCGCCATCTGCCGGGCTGATTTATAAATCTAAACCATCTAGGGCGCTATCCAAAACGCATACAAAAAAAAAACATTTAAATCGGTCCAGCCGTTTAGGAGGAGTTCAGTGACAAACACACGTACAGTAGAATTAACTCCCTGGTTGGTTTAGATAGGGTAGGGTAGGGTAAGGTGACAAGGTGGACGACTCACCTACAGACTTACACAGATACTCACCGGGCATGGGTGCTTCGGTGATTATTTGTGTAAGATCGGACGTGAGGCGACGGCGGCTTGCTTCCATTGTGGGAGCGACCAGGACTCCGCATCGCACACGCTCGCGGTGTGCCCCGCGTGGGAACCCGAGCGGCGGATCCTGGTCGACTTGATCGGTCGGAATCTCTCCCTGCCAGCAGTCGTGTCGGCGATGCTGAGCGGGGATACGGCGTGGAGGGCCGTAGCCTCCTTCTGCGAGACCGTAATGGTCCAGAAGGAGGCTGCTGAGCGGGATCGGGAGAGGGCCGATCCCGCCCGGAGACGACGCCGCCGAGGCGCAGCAGTGCCTCGTGGCGGCCCTCCTGCCCTGTAGCTGGGGCTAAGAATCACAGCTACGGTGTTCCCCTGCCTGTCGTAAAAGGCGACTAAACGGGGACCTTCGGGGTCGTGGGCAATCGGGGCGGGGGCCCTGAACGCCCAGAAGCGACCCCGAGGAGGACGATGGGTCGTTGTGGTCACGACTCATCGGGCGATAGCACCGCGAGGGTGCTGGGGGGAGGTATCACACTTCCCCCGGGACGAGCTATCACAGCGCCGCGCGTGGAGGGGCGAGCAGGTACGCGATCTGCACGAGAGCCCGCCCCCCTCTGTAGCGCAGGTGGCGACCACCGTGGGGTTTTAGCCGGTAAAAGTCCGGCATAACCTGGCCGCTCCCCCCAGGGCGGTCGGGTATCCTATGAGGATTTCCCCACGCTAATAAAAAAAAAAAAAAAAAAGGGTAGGGTAAGGTAGGGTAGCACCACGCGAACGAAGTCGCGCCGGGCAGCTAGTTAATTATAAATCTATAACTTTATAGAGTTACATTATATTTTTAACTCTGCAATTAACACACCTATAGATATTCAGGAGTATAGATTGGAGTTATTCAGGTTTCTTACGGTATTAGCATTTCAACTGAACAAAAATATGATACGTAAAAGTTTTGTTATTACCATCACTATCGTAAAAAACTTTTGTTGCACATTGACACACATAATGCACGTCATAAGCAATAAAATAAAACAACATCTTTTACGATTTCCAAATATGTGCAATGGCCAATTCAGGTAACATCTGTTCTGATCGTAAAATAGTGAGTTCCGAAATCCGCAAGGCATTTATTTGGTTATACTTTATACAGGAAAATTAAAATGACTAAACTTAACACTGCCTACAAAATATAGGAGTACCTATCTATTTGATAACCCTATTGTAGAATATCATAATAGTAGAATGCACCTTGGTTAATTCTATAAAGGAGGTGGTTGCGTCATAGTATTAATCTTCATTTTAGGTCTAATTTGAACGAATAGCTCTTTGTTTTCATATCGGCCTTTCATATTTTGAGGAATGTGCAGGGTTATAAAGTACGCATATTAAAGAAAGACCCTGACAATTAGTCAGGGTGATGAATGAAATTGGTGTTATTAGCCAAACTTGAGTCTTTATACATGTTTCGCTGTACATTTGACCTACCGTATGACGTACCTAAATGTAAGGAGTAATATTCAAACAAACTCACCGTAATAAAACTAAAAAGTTTAAAGTTAAGACCAAAAATGAAATCACGTGCCTTACTTACTAAACCGGCAGAAGAAAACGGTAACCTTGAAGATAAAGCTAAAGAGGAAATAAGCCAGTGTAACACAATATGAAGTATACATGATAATATAATTGTTGACCTAAAATGGGCGCACGCACAGTTAATTTTTTGCGAACGATATCGCGCTATCAATGCCGGTGAAAGGGTTTTGCTTGTAGCAGTGGCAGTAGGCCAGTCGCCGCTCAAAGTGCAGCCCGGCTGTTCAATCGATTATACTCCTATCAATTTAATAATATACATAACAACACTTCGGTGTGGCATGTTTATCCGGTTAATACAAATTAAAGTCAAATATTTTGATCTTACTATTTACTTTGTGTTACTCAATTATTAATTTTGTAACTATAACTATACTTTTTTGGGATCTGATGACGCGTATTATATTGTCACAATTCACCATTAAGAGAATTTGGAATCATTTATCGTAACTTTGAATTATGTAACTTTACGATTGATTTCATCAAGCAACGATACACATTTTCTCTCACTGTTTTCATCTTTGTGTTTCATGGGTTAGGATTAGCCGTATATTCCTATCTCAATTATAATACCAAGTAGAATAATAACGTACCTTTAAAATTAATGCCCACTTGGTAAGCTAGTGAAGATTATAGGGGTGTATCCATCGTAACTCGGACATCTCACCAGGCTATTTGCAATTTCTTCGAGATTCGATTGCGAGATGAATGTCTATGTCATTAAATTACCTTCTTGTGAACATGCGCGCACGCATCCTATCGCGCAGGTGCGGCCGTCGGACCTCCATTTATGGTGTTTCAATTAAATCGCTTTTGACCGATGTAGAGGGTCGTTAAACTCTAACATGGCTGTTGAAGTACTGGATGTAACTATATGGAGAAAGGTAGAATATATAGCAAAGTCGAAAAAGAATGTTAATAAACGAGATATTTATAAATTAGTTTTGAAAATAATTTGTTACTTACCCTCCCTCATCCTTGCGTCGTATACCTCATTGCTGAGGGCCGTGACCTTTGTGGGTTATCTTTTCACGAACTATTGCTCGCCATCTGGATCGGTCTTCTGCTGTGTGGATAGCAGCACACACTGGTTTCCAATGCTGCGCGTATTTGATTATACCAACGCATCGGGCTTCGACCTCTCGGCCTCTTTCCATCCACCTTGCCAGTAATTAGTAACTTCTCAAGGTCGCCTCTCTTTCTTGCAATGTGGCCGAAGTACCCAAATATACGGCGTAGACAGGTTGTCGAAAGTCTTTGAGTGATTTTGAGTAAGCTTAGAATGGATGCGTTGGTCCGGTGCGCTGTCCATGGAATCTGAGGCATCTTCCTCCTGCACCACATTTCAAACGCATCTATGTGGTGCATCTATGGTCACAATATGTTTTACGTTTGACCATCAATCACAAACCGTATTTGACCACAATCGCAGAATGTCAAATAAATAATATGCCCGAAGATGGTAAGCAATCGAAGCCAGGATTAAAGACACATATTTAAAAAATCACTCCAAAACTTCATCCATTTTCATTGTTTGTACAAACAACAAAAACTACGCCTAAATTAGAAGTCCATTTCCACTCAATATCGTTTCATGAATCTTTATTTCCCGAACACCTCAGACTGATGCGTGTCTCGTCATAATCGTTAAGGTTGATCGACGTCTACCCAATTCAGGGAACGAGTTTAAGGGCATGTGCGTTGATTATGAATGCGGTTTTGTTTGATCACCACTTCTTTTTGATTTTCCGTCAATCTTTACTGGCTTGCTACTTGTTGAATGTAGAGTAAATATTGAAATACGGTAGGAATAGAATTAGATAAATAATTTTAGATTTCATACGATTTTTTTCATGTTTATTCAGATAACTCTTTCTAATTCTTCTTCCCAGAGTCCGCTTATAGGACTTTCCTTATTAAAGCATTTTAAGATTTTTTATTATTTAATAGACCTGTATATGAGAACAATCTCACCATTGTAAATAATTATGGAACCGAAGCTCTCTGAATATACCGATAGGGCGACAGATTTTCAGCTAGTGTGGGTAGGTAACAGCTACAAGTATCATCACGTTGATTTCCTTCACAGAAAGATCAAACTTATTGTAGGATTGAATTCGGCATTGAGCTATCATCACTTAAAAAAAAATGAAAAGGATTGTATTTTATGTATTTGAATAAAGTAGCAAACAATGGATACAAAGTGGTTACCATAGACACTGCAAAACCAAGGGTGTCTCTTGCGTGTTCCTGACCCTATTAAAATCTCTTCACATTCTTCTTGAAGAGGGGTTAGGAGGAGTTACTGTAGCTATAGCTTAGTGGTATATAAAAAAAAAGCTGTACTATCAGCGGAAGCACAGAATAGAAAATTAGTATTGCGAAAGGGGCAAAGGATAGCGTTTGTACAACATCGCTGGTCCCCCGCACACTGTCAGCACTGCGCCTCCACACCACATGGAGTTCTGGCGATACAACTCACGGAGGATCCCAAAATCACATTACAGTATTTTGTTATTTGGGTGTGAATTTCATCATAGTGGAGGTACTTCCTCGAATGGGCTGGCCCGAATTTAGATCGGAAAAACCCGATTAAATAAAATCACTCAAAAGAAGTAGGCCGTTTGACAGTTATGCTAATAATAGCTGATCGCCGCGGTTTCACCCGCGTATGTTTTTTTTTTGCTCAGCAGCATCTTTTACTACATAAAAGTAGCCTGAATTAGTTACTCCTTAAAATATCAGCCTACTGCCAGTGAAAGTTCAGTAAAAATCGGTCCAGCAGTTTCGGAGATTATCCGGAACAAACACACACAAATAAAATTAAAAAAAAATATATCTTGATATAAATACCATAAGTATACTTTCATATACATTTAGTAAAAATCAGATTTTTTGACATTACTTCACAGAGTACTTACGGAACATGTATTAAAAGAAAAAAAAAAAGAAAAAGATTGGCCTAAAAACTAAGTTTATATTTGACCAGAATCCTGTGGTGTATTTAAAATCAACAACATTTGTTTAATCTCCGAATATCTAAAGCTGTCCCAATATTTCTTCAGTATCAAACACTCGTGGTGAGTTAGAACTTAAGGCTAATCTTAAGGCTAGCGCATTCATTCATTGAATCCGGGATGTAAATAAACATTGATAAAGTTTACTCATGGAAGTAAAGTATGTCGAATCTGCGATACACTTTATTCACTTTTAATCTTTGTTCACCAGCTGGTTTAGGCTCTGCAAGTTCTTCCACCGAACCCCTTTGTACCGCCGCTCGAAGGCATCTCCACAAAATTGCGACGAGTTCACCATACCAATCTGTAATTATAGTTAAGAACTGAAGCGATATACTGACACTTTTTGTGTATAAAATGAATTCGCAACTATTTACGAAGATATGCGGCCAATCCAGTTTGCTCACATTATGCGGTGCAATAAAAAAGTAGATATGTCGTTGCAAAATGTCTTATAACCCGTTACCTCTATAATCTAGCGGCTTAATACATCTATGTGGAACACTTTAGTTACCTCGAGTGGTGCGGTAGCGGAAAGTAATGCTAGAGAGAGTTGGTCATCATGGGAAAAGCCAATATGGTCCCTATGGGAAAATACCATTTAGTTGGATGCATCTTTCTTTTGTAAGTGCATCTCAGCACATTGTTCCTGCAAGATAATTTACGAAAGATAAAATTACGTGCCGTTCTAAAATAGACATTTCACGTGAGGAGAAAGGTTTTTATCACCTCTTTAATATATTAAGACGCTTCGTCTCAACGAACAATTATAAAATGTTTGCTGCTAAACCAATTCTCAAGGTAACTTCGCTCTTATTTCTTTCTGGATAAAATTGTTGCTATGTTTGCGATGAAGTAAGCATATTTTGGTTTTTTATCTGAGTGTCTTTAAAGATGATGCCGCAGCGCAAATTTCTCTGAAATCACACTAAAAGACTAAATTGTGCAAATACAAAAATTCCAAGTAAATAGAAAGTGGATTTGGTTGAGGTAAATAACTTTGGAGTTAATAAAATAAAGAATAGGAAATACCGAGCGAAGGTACGTATTGACGAAAACAATTGACCAACCTGCGTCATAAGTGTTGAATGGAACGAATTTTAAATCTTTTCTTATTCTGAGACTGAATAATGAACATATAACCTAGATAGATAGCTTTTTATTATTTTATTTTAATTAGTGCGCTTATATAGTTTTAGAATTAAAAATTTAAATTATGGGTAAAATAATTAATTAAAAGATAGTTAATTTACACCCAATGGAATTTAAAATAACATAAGGTATTTTTACTCCTATCAATAAATCCATACTAAATATATAAATTCAAAAGTAACTCTGTTTGTTTATTACGCCTTCACGCCTCTACTACTCAACGGATCATCATGAAATTTGGCATGCAGATAGCCTATGGTATGGAGATGGACATAGACTTTTTATCTCAGGAACGCGGGAGAAACCGCGGGGGGCTAGTTATTATAAACTCAAACAAATAAAATTTAACTTGTCGAATTGAAAATTGACGGCAGTAAATGTCTTATGACTTTATCACGAGCATATAAAACCGGGGGGACAGCTAGTACAAAAAATATAACATCTAACTTTCGCCGACGTTCCGTCCGTTTGTTCGTACATAATTAACACTATCACGACGTTAATTGTTATTTTAATTAGCTCGATTCAAAAAGCAATTAGTGGCTCTATGAGAGTTGCACAGACCACCTGTCAACGCACTAGTGTGTGTAGTGGAGTTAATACAGCCGTATAATGGCTATTAACAACTACCTATTGTAGCTCTATCAACGCTATATTGTTAAGTAATTATTGTATCTATTACAGGCAGATGGATATTTATAAGGCATTTAACGTTTCTATAGCGCTTTTTCTATGGGAATTTCCATCCCCAGTATAATATATACTTATCAAAGTTTTTTTTTTTTTTTACTACTTAGGTAGCAAACAAGCATACGGCCCGCCTGATGGTAAGCGGTTACCGCAGCCTATGGACGCTTGCAAAACCAGGGGTGTCACTCGCGCGTTGCCGACCCTGCAGAAATCTCTTAACACCCTTTTTGAAGAACCCCATGCTGTACTCCATTGGGAAAACCACGGCGGGGAGTTCATTCCACAATCTGAGCGTCCGCGGAAGAAAGCTCCTTTGAGACCGCACAGTTCGAAACAATTCTGGTTTCAATATGTGAGGATGGACTCCCTGTCGATGGCGAGAGTTGCGATGGTAGAAGGTAGCCGTGGGCATCATCTTAAACAATTCTTCAGAACACTGTCCGTTGTACAAGCGGTAGACTACCACACATATGGAGGCAAAGTCTCTCCTCAGACTGAGGGGCTCCAAACCGCTTGTGAGCTCGGGATCGTCGCAATTCTAGCAGCACGTCGCTGTACCGAGTCTAAAGGCCCAAGCTGTATATGTACACTATATATGTACACTGACAGTGAATTATCACATATATTGATGCACATAAATTACATATTTTTGTCTTGGATTGGAATTGAATTCATAGCCTGTGATGTGATAGCTAAAGTATGTAACACATATGATCACACCAAAGTGTGGTTAACTGAGTCTTTACTTATTCTTATAATATACAGTTATTGTTATTCAATGAACTTGCTTACTTTTAATACAAAAATAACCATTAAAAATACAATTGAAAAATTTGCATTTTCTTTTTATTACGAAAAGATGAATACAATTTAATGTTTATGAAAGTAACTCTATAATACCCTGTATAGAGTTTACTTTTGAGCTGGTTCCATTAATTATCATGTTAATATTGTGACGTAATTGTCCGTTTTCTCTCATTACCAAATTCCAAGTGTCACTGAGGAAGTGAATGCACAAAGTGATTGTTCAAAGGGCAAAGCGGAAGAAGAATCTATTTTTGATTTCCTTACGCAAGAATTTTTAAGTGTCTTAAGAAATAAGTCTTTCATGTTATAACGAGGTTATTATTATTTAAATGGTCTTTTAAATACGAGTATTGTTCTCAGTTAAGTTCCTTATTTGTGCTCTGTAGATTACTTACCTATATATATGTAAACGGTATTATTGCTTCAGGTAAGACTTAATGAGTATAATTATTACCTATATCTGTTTGTAAGTACTTTACTCATATGTACCCCACTTATATTTTATGAAATGGTAAATGATATATTTTACTAGACTACTAGTAAAATATATTTCATCATCTAAGGTATATTAGTAATCTCGTTTCCATAGTAGGTAGGTAGTTACAAGCTCTGCATAATTTGCGATCGATGGGCATGTATGAAGAATGTCCAAAGATATTGTATTCATTTATATTTGTTAATAACTTGCAATAAATTTAAGGCTCCGTTACTTCCATTTGGTAACACTGGGACGCTTCTGGGCAACGGAACATTTCGTATCGTTACATGTCTGCGTCTTGGTGCCCCTAATATCATCCATCCCCCACACTTGTCGTTGTGGCGCAACTGTAAATAGTTTAGGTCATCATGGATTCTCTTGCTCACAAAAAGATCAATAACGTCATCCGTCGGTCTGTTGCCACCGCCCGGGCGGCGTGCCCGCAACTCTAGAGGGTTGGCGCGTGATGAGGACAAGAGAGAGCTCGTGTCATAGCAGATAGGTAGATGTTGACACTCTTACTCTGCCATCAATGCAGATAACCTCAAAAGACGTGCGGTGTTAAAAATTCTAGAAACGTCAGCGAGCCAACCACCTGTTTATAGAAATCTCAAAGTAGTTGGTGTATGCCCCAGAGCTGGCAGCTACTTAGCCCAAAGAATAAGCCTCGCGATTCAACAAGGCAATCCTAAGTACTCTGACACCATGGGAAGAGTTAGGGAAGGTTATTTATTATATCAGAGAGGTAGAGCATAGCGTTTATTCACTCAAAGAGCAGCTCGACTGGGGAAGTATTACCTCCACCTACAGAATACCGCACCCAAATAACTTTATGTTGTGTAAAGTTGTGTTCCTGCACGTTAGTGATGCTTCGTGTGTTGCAAGCGTACATATGGCTACGGTAACCGCTTACTATCTTGGCCGTATGCTTCTTTACCGATTTAGTCGTATAAAAAAATTAGTTTTTTTTATTTTTAGTTAGATTTTAAATTATTAAGAACATGTATATTCTTGCAAGTTACATATTCACATACATATTAGTTTTAACTTGTACGTATACAAAACAACATTATGTTAAATCAAGGATGTACTTACAACATTTTCACAAGGCAATGATGTTAACGCCAACAGCTCTGACTGAACTTACAAAATCGTTTTTAGCATGTAAGAAATTGTGAAAGAGCAAACAAACATGTAAAACTGGTTACAGGGTTATGAAAATTATATTTAATTTACTTTCTTGTAAACAAAATTAGATTATGCAGAAGGGTGCTCAAGTACTATATCAGTCGTCAATTGCACGTGCTCAAATAACGAATTGTGGCCAAGTCACCGCTGTGGGACTTGTAAAGGCACGCGTAAATACATGGTCTACGCGTCCCACAAAACTGACTGGTCCTGGTCTTTAAGGCCATAACGACGTCGACTGCAAATATCCTCCCTGACGTACATACCCCGGCATGGGGCGCACAAAGTTGTGCTCGAAGATTATATGTGCGCCCTGGGATCAGAAGTCCTTTCAACCTGCGAGAGCCTTTTCACTGCCTCTCTCTGATCGCCGCAACAAAATTTCATGCCTGCTCAATCCTACGGTGGTTTTACACCGCTAGTCCCCACATACTGCCAGCGAAGGGCATGATGGCAACCAGACTCACCGCAGCAAACTATGTACAACATCACATTAGTGTTAGGTACTTGACTGCAATCTTCTGTAAGGTGGTGGTGGGCTATTCTGAAATTTGCAGGGTCGTAATACCTTTTCCTCATATTTTAATTTAATTTGATATTCGTAGGTTTCCGGACCAAACGGAACCCCTATAGGATCACTCTGGTGTCCGTCCATCCGTTTGTCACGGAGGTTTTACAGGAACACCAAGCAACGTAGAAACTTGAAATAGTAATAGATCTTGATGACGCGCACATATATCACTCATACAATATTATAAAATACAAATTTTATTTTGTCAGGAATTAGCATGCAATATCAGATATGGATCCCCTTGATCCCAAAAACTCACTGGTATGAAAATTCTGGTGGCATTATAAACCGGCTAAGAAATTTAATGTTGTCTCATTAAAATCCTTTACTTTTATTGTTTTTCTCAATGTAGTAAATCGTGACATGGGTTAATAAACATGCTTGCTGCTCTATATTTGCGTTTTTAAAACAAATGTTCACACAATTTTAGTTCTTAAATCCTTTAATGTAAAGCCTAGCATATGTTACGTGTACTTTTTCTGATAATAGTTTTGATCTAAGTTTAGTAACCTTGTTCTACAAAATAACACCTATTTGCACTCGCAGTTCAAAGTAGCAATTTAGTTAATGTGTTTGTAAGCTTTAATCCAAGCTTCCTTGACATAGTAACACTTATGTAGTTAACCATATCACGTGCCTCCGATAGAAGATGTTGGAATAATAGAAAAAGACCCTGATCTAATAACCAAAAACAATTTAAATTTGAATCAATGACTTAAAAATAAATAAAGATTAACATTTGAATGTAAATCATGTAAATTTTATTAAATTAAATCATATGGAGGCCTACTCTTGTTTAAAATTACGAAGTTTTGGACAGTTTCGGATGATCGATTAGTACTGTAATAATTTGAAAACCCATCGTTTCTTATGATGTCAACAACACTCTCGCTGACTTGACTCGCGGCTGATTGAGAATTAAGTTAAATAATAAATGATTTCTGTATGGAAATTTATATCTATATATATAAAATTCAAAGTCCTGACTGACTGACTGACTGATATATCAACGCACAGCCTAAACCGCTGGTCCTAGAGACATGAAATTTAGAGGGTATATTCTTTGTGAAGGGTAGGTATCCACTAAGAAAGGGTTTTTCGAAATTCCACCCCTAAGTAGGTAAAATAGGGGATGAAAGTTTGTATGAAAGTCCGTCAGTTTCGAAGTTAGGATCTTCAAATTTTGTGTTTAGGCTGAAGATAGAAAATTAATTTATACGTGTCTCAGTGTTTTTAATAATTCCACCCTCCAAGCGGGATGAAGTTGTTTTCTTTTCTTTTATTGTTGTAGAAAAATATGTCATTTGTTTCCTGTAGACCACGCGGGCGAAGCCGCGAGCAGATGCTAGTAATATATAAAATTCAAAGTCCTAACTGACTGACTGACTGACTGATATATCAACGCACAGCCTAATAAACCACTGGTCCTATAGACGTGAAATTTAGAGGGTATATTCTTTGTGAAGGGTAGGTATCCACCAAGAAATGGTTTTTCGAAATTCCACCCCTAAGGGGGTAAAATAGGGGATGAAAGTCCGTCAGTTTCGAAGTTAGGATCTTCACATTTTGTGTTTAGGCTGAAGATTGAAAATTAATTTATATGTGTCTCAGCGTTTTTAATAATTCCACAGTTGTTTTGTTTTGTTTTTTTGTTGTAGAAAAATATGTCATTTGTTTCCTGTAGGCCACGCGAGCGAAGCCGCGAGCAGAAGCTAGTTATAAATAAAATCTCACCAAAAACATTCTGTAAAAATCTAGCCAAGTCTCGATGGAGCTGCTTGTTTATCTCTAAAAAGTAATGAAATCTAGACAAAGTCGTGCCAAGTCTAAGGTTCCTTACTGCGATTTCTTTATTATTATAGTTAATGTTGTGTGACGTGAATTTTTTTGAATTTTGAAAGTAATATCTTCAGACTAGCCTATCTAGGTTTACTTAAAAGGGTCAAATTGGTCTTTAATTTTTTTTTTTTTAATACAACTTAGGTAGCAAACAAGCATACGGCCCGCCTGATGATAAGCGGTTACCGCAGCCTATGGACGCTTGCAACACCAGGGGTGTCACTCGCGCGTTGCCGACCCTGCAGAAATCTCTTAACACCCTTTTTGAAGAACCCCATGCTGTACTCCATTGGGAAAACCACGGCGGGAAAAATATTGTAGCATCAAAAATAAATTTAAAAAACGTCTTTCATTTAATGGTAGGTGGATTTTTCCAATATCCTCAAAAGTTTGATAAACTTGCAGATTATTCTTTGAATCCAACCTGCAGATAAAGAAAGTACTTCCCATATGAAAGAGACAACAAACGGGTTTGATTTATCCTTAAAACTTACTGGATTTCGAGGAACTGGCTTAATCTTGACCAGTAATGGATTAAGGTAATAAGGAATGTGGGCTTTCATGATCATCAGTCAACCTACAAACAAATTTACCTTTTTTTATTCATTTTTAAAATTCCCTTACCTTCTAACCCAACTTATGCATTATTCCACTTTCAAAATTAGTTTTTGGTTCTTTATATAAAAATCTTAGCTTGGCCCAAGTTATGTTATGTTGGCCCAATGGTTAGTACCTAATAATATGATTGTTTTATTGACTGATAGCTTAAATTATAGGATTCAAACCATTCTTCCAACCTTCAACATGGCATTTTTCGTAACTACCACTGAGCTTTGACCGCCTTAAACAGTTGTAGAAATTTATTAGAAAATATAAATGCTAATATTATTTCAAAATCAAAAAGTCATCAACATATACTTATGGATTTCCATAAAGAATTATCCTGAACTGAGTCTTTCCAGTGACTCCCAACGACTGAGACCAGGTCGTCAGTCCAGCTTGTGAGAAATAATCTCGCCCAGCATTTTCCGTTACGTGGTCTTATCAAATTCGGCCCTGGCTTTGCCCAAGGCTGAGATCATCGTTGAATTTATCAGTGGTATGTTACGAAATACCCGGTTTACGTGCAACTGTCGCGATTGATAAATCATAACCGGATTGAAATGGCTTTTGTTCTGACCGATAGTATGAAGTTCCTGCGCTACGATTCTAGAACAAGAAGAGTTCCAAAACAATTTTGTAATGATCCAACCACTAACTTTAAATATATGTCAGAGAATAATCATCGCGATTGAAGCATTTTTATTCAATATTGTCGACAATTAGCAATGGCGACATATCTCGACAGGTACTTAGACCCTGTCCAAGGGGCGATTTCGCCGCGATTCTCTCGCGCGTATGAGGGAAGTGCACGTGATTTACGCGCGTTTTTTAAATTTACGTGATGCTTGTGGACTCAATGTATTGGCTCCCAGTATCTCGCCAATGCGCGTAATGCATTCGCGCGAGAAAATCGCCGCGATTTCGCCCCTTCATAAATATACTTACTCAAATTAAAGAAAAAAATTCAAAAATAAAATCCTCTCGTGAGCATTGAGCTATTATTACTACGTATAGAGAAGCTATCATAAGCAAAGGTTATGTCCCATTTTTTTAGAGTCAACTATAGTTCTCTTTAGCGCTGAAACAATAATTAGTCGTCTAAGCAGACAGTAGCAACACGTCGCGCTATTAGAACGCTTTTAGGAGTATATTTCTCGCAAACACCGTGATTTTCACGACGCTTACGGGTTTCGTTCGTCGTTTTACAATAACAAATGCGGCCGGATGGCCTCACTTGAACGGAACATAGTTGTGATGTGTGGTGTCTTCTCTATACGTAGTAATAATAGCTCAATGCTCGTGAGTTGGTTTGTTTGCACTAAAAGCTTTAAATTAATAAAAAAATTGAAATTCCAATCTGACCGTGTAATTGGTAACATTAAGTAAACAACAAATAATGACCAAATATTTACGTGATATTTACTTACGTAATACTGAAAATAATGATATCAAAAGTAATGCATTATTATCGTGACATTCACTCTTTTGAAAAACAAAAAAAAACTTTCATTATTACGGTGAAATATTATTCGGTCAATAAATCTCTCGAAATATGCACTTAGCCGAAAACACCACATCAACTAAAATAAAAAAATATGGACTATAAAGTTGTAATTTCACTGAAATGCATTTAACATCTTACGTACATTACTAACGTATCAATTGAACGAGTAAAAACTACTTTCTATTTGAAACGAAAGTACAAGTCGTCGTTATCAAAATATTGCAGATTTAAATTCTACCGTATGTCTTCAACTGCTTTCATTGCCTACTCACACACATCTAGATACCCTAGCTTTATTCAAAAACCTCGATGTATAAAACACAATTGTAAATGTTTGTAATGTACAATGTACATTGGTGCAAAGTATCTCACGAATAGATAATGTAAGCGAATATAATCTAGATGTAGAATACTCGTGCGTTGTAAATTGCTTGGTTTATTGTTATCCAACGAAATGATTTTGCATTTTTGGTACGGATTGAAATGAATATTTAATTCATATATGGAAGTGATCACTTTCATTAGTAATGGAGCTCGCATGTCGAGTTCTTGAGATGGTTTGGATTTTAAATCTTCAAAAGTCAAGATTTAAGAGAGGTAGAGAATATCGCAAAGCCTCCACAGTATTTCTACAAAGGAGCTGCTACGCAATGTGTATTAACATTTTGAATAGTCTTCCAGAAAACATAAAAACATTGCCTCTAAATAATTTTCATGTTCAGATTTAAAAAATTGCTTCTGTTCAATAAATTTTATTCCATTGCTGAATACTTTGCACATTGCAAGAAAAATAGGAAGTAGCCATTACATTTTAGATTGCATTCATTGACATATTATTATTTTATCGAATGAACATGTTATAATTAGTAAACTTTAGAATATTATTATTAAATTTGTATTTTGAAAATGTTTGCATGCTTATGTGACCACTCTATATTATTTGTAAGATCCACATTTACAAATGATGATTATGATTATTATGTTATTTCGCTCAAAGCAGCTCGACTGGGGAAGTTCACCTCATAGAATACCGCAGCCCAATAACTTTATGTTGTCTTCCTGCGCGTGAGTAATTCAAATTCAAAATATTTTATTCAATTTAGGCCCTGATAAGGCACTTATGAACGTTAACAAATGGCTCTACACCGGTTCCAAATAGAGCTTGAACTGAGAAGACTCCGGCAAGAAACTCAGCAAATCTTTTTTTTTTAAATATGTAAATAGAAGTATTACAATTACAAAATATATATAACAATCTGCGAAGCGAACAATTAATTCAAATGCATTCTTGTCATCTACAAAATTAGAAACTTTATAGTACCCTTTCGTGCATAACTTCTGTTTTTGAATCTATGTATAGGTAGCTTTTTTTTTTTTTTTTATACCACTAAGGTGGCAAACTAGCATACGGCCTGCCTGATGGTAAGCAGTTACCGTAGCCTATGGACGCTTGCAACACCAGGGGCATCACTCGCACGTTGCCGACCCTGAAGAAATCTCTTCACGCCCTTTTTGAAGAACCCCATGCTGTACTCCATTGGGAAAACCACGGCGGGATTTTTGAAAAAAAGCTCTTGGATTTCTTTGGGTACTTTATTAAGCGTAAGCTCAAATTTGTTTTTTGACTAAGGGCACATAAGGATAAGAAGTAAATTTTAAAATTAATATTGTAATCTAAATTTTGAAAATTTAAAGGGCATGTAAGGTACACTTTATTGTTTATCTATGGTTAATGTGAGAGAGAGACAATAAATAGATTCAAGATGGCATTCACCTTGTTTTAATTGCTTACATTATTATAGAAACGTATACATTGCCCCTTGAAAGAGTTAAGGACTTTGCTGAGCCGAGTTCTCTCTTGTCTGGTCGTGCGCGTGACAAGTTAAAGGTACAGCAAGTTTGTGCTTATTTCTAGTGTTCAAACTATGAGTGTCGCTATTCTTAGGAAAGTTATTTAAGTTTTTCCTCACATGAATAAGAGTAAGGTCGCCAGAGCTCATTGGGGAGAGGAGAAGGGGTCAGTAACACATGAGTGATGCCTCATGTGTTGCAAGCTTCCAGCGGCTACGGTAACGGCGTATCATCAGGCAGGCCAAGCTTGGTTGACGGGCCACCTGATGGTAAGTGGTCATCGCCGCCTTTGGACATTTGCAATACCAGGGGGATTTCCATTGTGTTGCCGACCTTGTAAAGTACTTTTTACGCCTTTTTTGAAGAACTCCATATCGTGGGCTGAGGGAAAACCGTATAGCAACTAAATAGGTCGGAAAAAGAGAATTTATTTAATTTTCCACGTTCTTAATTTTAATACCATATTTTTATTACATACAGTACTTTTAGACTAAAATTAGTTTCGTTGCAAACAACAGAATCAGCACCATTGATGAGTTTTGTCTTACTAAAATTATGATATGAAAGTTTGCATCCATGTTTGTTACCCAAGCACAATCACTTCAGCCATCTCATTTGGCACATATATCACAGTTAGGTATCACAGAAAACAGGATAATTCCAATATACTATATATTATAATACTAATAATTAGATACAACTTAGATATACCATAATAAATTAGTCAATAATAAAACACTATTTAGGTACCTAGCTACCCAGGGAACAACGCCACAATTATATTGATAGATAAGACCGTATTAATTACATCAATTCTATTGCAAGACACAAAGACACTGTTTACGTTAGTATCAGCTAATTATTATAAGGAAACTATTATGTCGTTTGAAAAACTCCTTTATGGCATTAAGAATGGGAAATATAAACCTTGTATTGCATTTTAACACGGATATTACTTAATTGCGTATAAAATAACTTATATAACTTGCGATGTATAACTTAATGTCCTTCTGTAATAAATTAAGTAATAAAATTGTGTTTTTTTGCGTTGGAGTGAAAAAATAATGGTAATCTCAGTGGAAGTACAGAAAAGTAATGAGATATCTTTGATATATAAATTTTTAATGAAATAAAATACTTTTTTTTTTATCCAAAGAGGAAACGCTGCCAGTCTTCTGGGAACCCTGCCAGCGGCAGGCTTGAGGAAATGTTCTATATATAGATTGTATTTTGTACATATTTGTTGTAAATAAAGATATTTAGTCTTTAAAAAAAATACTTTACTTATATATCACAGTATTGAATTACAAAAATTGTCTCGTTGAAGTATTTTCTTAGTTACCTAATTAAGAGGATATTACCAGCTCCAAAAAGAATATTCAAGGGCAAAAATTAAAAAGGCTCAAAAAATCCTCATGTATTATACTGATGCTGTTTTAAATATAATATAATGTGCTTCTTATAAATAACTAGCTGTTCCGCGCGGTTTCACGCATTCCCAGGATATAAAGCCTATAATACTCGGGGATAATGTAGCTTCCTATTAGTGAAAGAATTTTTCGAATCCGACTGGTAGTTCCAGAGATTAGCCCGTTTAAACAAACAAACAAAAAAACTCTTCCGCTTTATTATAGTAGTATAGATGATTTTCCTATATTAAAAGATTTATCTTCAGTATTCAACGTGTTATTAAATTAAACATAGATTACGAAACAAAAATAAATGCCTAAAAACTATTGAATTATCGACGGGCCAGTTTGGTTCCGCCTGTCGCGCCGCAGGTCGTGGGTTCGATTCCCACTCAGGACATGCATTTGTGTGCATGAACATGTCTGTATGTCCTGAGTCTGGGTGTAATTATATATATTAAGTATGTATTTACAAACAAAAAGTAGTATATGCATTATATCAGTTATCTGGTTCTCATAGTACAAGCTCTGCTTAGTTTGGGATCAGATGACCGTGTGTGAGGAATGTCCCAGGATATTTAATATTTAATTTAATTGGCGTCACACCTAGGCCCGCGATTTACCGATAGCAAATAGGTACCAAACGCGCACGACATCTTCAATACTATTATAACCTAGCCAAAATTTGCATGAATAATTCCAAATGATCATTAAAAACAATATATTTATATGCAAATATAGCTAATATAATGCACAATGAACGGTTATTGGCTATCGATCAAGCGTAGGTCACGACTGGATCACCTCGAGTGCGATACTTAGAAGCCTTTGATACAGTCTAATTAGCACGTTCGTGTAACGTAACATATGGTTCAAATGTGTCACAGTACGTATGAATATAAGCACAGTAATATAACTAACCGAATCCTACAGTAGCTTGAAGTTCCAGTCAAGAAAAATATCGTGTACATCATAGCTTCGCTCGATGGGTAAGTCCGTCTTCACACATTGGAACCGAAATGTTTTCGTACTGTGCGGTTTCAAACTCTTGCTGCCAGTTTCTGAAAGCGAAATCAAAGTTAATCTCTTGTTAAAATTATACCTGTCAATGACGTCTGAAATGATAAGGACGGCAACAGTTTTGATTATAGATTAACTTTGATTTGGCTTTCAGAAACTGGCGGTTGGTGTTGCAAGCGTCCATAGGCTATGGTGACCGCTTCCCACCAGGCGGGCCGTAAGTTTGCAGACTCGTTGAAAATCTGTCGTCTAGCAATTACCAGTAAATAAGTGCTTACAAGGTGGGCGTACCTGTTCCATTGAGGGCCAGCCTTCTAGGCTTGGTAAAAGTCGGCGACACATAGGAATTCCCTGTGGTATTGTGTGGTATGTTCATAGATGACGGTTGCCATCATGATCGCCTGTCTGCATTTCAGCCTTCTGGGGGATTACCACAAGCTCTTAAAACAAGGTTAAAATAACATTATTTGTCTTTTGTCCCGTTTTAACGTCAGAAAGACAAAAGACAAGTAAGGTTATAATAATATTGTTTTAAGGGTAAACATCAGTAACGAGGCGGGAAATTTGATTTTTTTCGAGCTTTTACTTTTTTTTAGCTTCGTAGAACAATATAGATAGATGTTTCAGTGATTAGCGACAGTCGAAGTTTATTTGGCACATTGTGTATGAATGTTTTTTGTATAATATGAGCCATACTTGAACGTTTCTCACGGTTTCTCTAAAAACCGTAAAACTTACTATTTTGGGAAATATACAAAAAAAAAATCTTAAACAAAAAGTATCAATTCCACAATATGCTAAATGAATGAACTACTATGGACGCGAATTACTGAAATATCAATCCATATTGTTCTACGAAGGTAAAAAAAACTCGAAAAAATTCTTTCCCGCCTCGTTACTGATGTTTAGAGCTTATGGTTCGCCCTCTGGGATAAAAAAAAACTACAAAAATTATGTTATCATGTTAGGCAACATGTATTAAATAGAATCTTAAATAATGCTGCTTATGAAATATATTTGGTTAACAACACTAACAAAAGACAAAATACCTAAACCAAATGTCATAATAGATACTCAGATCATCTTTATGCAGACATAATAATTCTCAGACAGTTTATTAGAACAACATATTTCATAACAAATAACTACAATCTTTGGCGAATCTTATTTATGTATAAATAATGACTAACCTCCTTACTCATAAAACGTTATTTAACTAATAACCTGATTAAGTGGTCACCTAAATAACGTCTAATTGTTTGACAATTACAGCAAGGTGACGTTATTTATTTGACCATTTATTCAGTAGATTTGGATAAATAGCGTTTATAAGTAAGGCCGTAAGTGACTACACTAGAAAATCGTTTAAATGCATAAAGCAGCAATCAAGCAGGGAACCAAAGATATTAAAAATCTGATTGAGAATTTCCTGATCTGCTGCTCAGTAAATTATTGTTCAATCAGAAACTTGTTTGGAATTGTATTTGTGTTTATTGAATTGCCATTATAATTTTTAAACCGTGCAAAAAATTACCAATTATTCTTCAACTTTTGATTGATGATTGCTTGTCTATCAAATTATTATTACACTTGGAAACTTAATTGATGAATTTTATTTATTAATATTTTTATATGCCATGTGAAAACGAACAGATAACATTATTTGATTTAGAAAATCTTTACGTTTTGTGTGAAATTTAGCTTTATGACAATTAATTAAAACATAAATGCTTACTTAAATAAGTAAACTAAAGTTTTAAGTACTGTATTAACCCTTAAATTGGATATTGCCTGATTTTTATCGTAATTATTTGCAAATCAGTTATGTAATTGATTTCCTGGATGAGGAAAACGAATACTATTATTTTGATGACTAGAATATGCGGAATGCGATGTAATTAATATAGATTTCAAAAAACTTTAACCTTGTCAAAATTTGTTGATAGCAAATAAAATAAAAGAGGTTTAATCGTAGCAATTTTGACTTATTAGCTAGCCTGTATGACGACTGGGTAAAATGATACTGCAGCAAAAAAAAAAGATAAAATGCGATACTTAGATACTACCGTAGAATGCGACTTCCTCGCCTGTCGCCCCTGCACT
This sequence comes from Polyploca ridens, assembly GCA_951394255.1. Lineage (NCBI taxonomy): Eukaryota > Metazoa > Arthropoda > Insecta > Lepidoptera > Drepanidae > Polyploca > Polyploca ridens. The sequence continues at coordinate 5,258,164 of OX596253.1, forward strand.
TATTTGATGGCGCCCGAATTGTGCTTATAGCAATGACGAAAGAAAAGGTTACCTACTTACTCTGAGGCTTATAGCATTACGCAATAATCCTGCTACACGTACATTACGGCAGCCATGCTTCATGATGTGTATGTAGTAAACTAGCACGCGACTTTACCGCGCCAGGTATAGGGTATGTAACTTATCGCGCATGCGTAGTACGAGCTTTTACTGTATGTTCGAAATTCAAAAATAAAACTTATTATTGTGTATTATTCAAGAATAGAACTAATTCAATCCAGTAGCTAAAGTCGATTCATAAATCGTCTTATCTAACATTCGAGCCGCAACATCTACATGACGTCGGTAATTTAGCAATCAGGAATCAGGAGAGCTCGCCTAGCAGTCATTTCGCGCATCCTTTGACAATCACCACAAAGGGGTTGAGTTGCCAATCGAGATCACACGAAATACATTACCGAGTCACATGTCTTGACTGTCACATTGATTGTGATGTACTCGTGGATGTACGTTACAATTTATGTAATGCTTGGTCACAGTCAGAACTAGGGTTGGCAAATATTGAATATTGTTTTTTTTTTTAAACAAAAAGCATAAACCGAAAAGTCGCTAGTTTAAGTAAATACTTAAGTGGCTCTACATTGATAGAGAAAGCTCAATACTTGATGTGTTGTTATCCTTGAGAACTCCGTATTTTTACATGTGCTTATTCTGATGAATAATGATGCTATGAATAATTAATAGTACAAGTACTTGAAGTTGAATTTTGAAAAAGCCTTCCTTTGCGTTTCATTTAAGTTTTTGACGTCTGCGGTTTAAGCTGTGCGTTCGTCAGTTAGTTTTTCCTTTATACTTATAAGAATATAAACCTTCACTTGTTGGTAAATTTTTATATGAAAATCGTGAATGATTTGTGGAGTAATTTAAACATCACATAAAGATCACTTAAACTACAAATAGGTAGGTGTCATATTTTATTATATACACTATTATTACTAGTGCCTCAGTGGGCTGTAAACCTCGCGAGTCTCGATTATTATATATGATTTATAAGTTTTTTGAATTTTGAAAAAATCCTACATCTTCAAGAAAATCTATATAATTACCGAACCTGATCATAAAATTTCACGAGAAGCGGTTGAGAAATGCGATCAAGAGAACAGCCGGGCAGTCAAACGAAAGCATTTTTGTCCATGCTGAAACGGACACGCTTCGCTCGCTTCACTCGCTCGGTCAATAAAGATGTAATTGTTTGGATGTACGAGGTAATCTCCGAAATTCTTTAACAGGAAGCTACATTTTTCCCGAGGCTACTTTTCACCCCGGGAAGGCGGGTGAAACAACGGTGGCAGGCAGCTATATAGATATTATTGTTAGTTTATATTATAGTAGTTTTATTGGCAAAATAAATATTTGACATCCCTAGAAGACCAATGAAGGTCACATGAGTTCAATAGATTATGGGCAATTATTAAAGTGGGTGACCATTACATGTTTTAATGCGCCTATTAGACGTCAATTTAAAGCCCCTTAAGTACAGCTACCTATGCTAATTCTAAGCTTTATAATATTCTTAGAGGAAATTAGAGGTGCGAATTAGAAGACTTACGATTCCACTCAGAGATGTCAATTTAAATAATGATTGGTTAAATCTAGACCGAATAACTTGTCTATGGTCGACAATTATTCAAATTATCGTCGACAAACTGTTCAGCGGTCTCAATCAATCAGGAATTTCCATTATGTATTAGTGAGTGAAATGTTTAGTTTGTAGTCTTGGGGTATAACCGTATGGGGTAAACATGGCCATTATACGATTTTGACCCAGATTGATAGTTCCTTTTTTCCTGACAAAGCGGAACGCATTCAGATAAGCAGATTTTTGATTAGAAATGTTTTAGACACCTTACAATAATAAAGTTACTAATAATTCAATTACTGATTAAAATATTTGTATAATAGTATTATGGAGTTACGCAATGCAATGTAAATGTAATCTAAGGCGATGATAGCTCAGTGGTAGTGACGTCGGATACCGAGACGAAGGTCCCGGGTTCGAATCCTACAATGAGCTTGAGCTTTCGGTGAAAGAAAACATCGTAAAGAAACCATAGCACGGTGGTAGCGTACTATGTAGTACCCATCTGGCTGGCTACCACTCTCAAGTTGAAAATCTGTCGCCAAGCACCTACCGGTGTTTTCCGACAGCTGCACTTGAGAGCCAGTTCCTTCTAGGCTTTGTGTGCTTACCACCATCGGCCACATCATCACTTACCATGGTGAGATTTTGGTCAAACCCAGGCCTATACACAGTAAAAAAAAATATATTATGTAAAAGCTACGTCAGCTATCCTATTCTGTCTCTTATTATAAGTTAATTTTAAAACAATGAACAACGTCCCACTTTTTACGGAATCTGATCTTAGCCAATTCATTGTAATGTTTTGTAAGGAACATCATGCGTGACCAGAATAAGTATTATGTAGTGGACCTCTTACCTAAGCAAACACTGTCAACATAAAAATGTAGGCAACTTATTTATTGCCAGATTTTCCATTTCATTTTTAACTTTATCTACACCTATGCTATAAATCACCAATAAAAGTTTCTGAAACAGTTAGCTTATTGCCAACACAGTGTCATAGTAACCATAATATCATCCAAACGAGTGTTATAATTTTGTACTTTTCATTATGCAACTCCTTTTTTAAGGCGCGGACTGACTACGATTTTGACAGCACTCGTTCTTCACTGGAATAAGGTTGAAGGTGGAAAATCATAAATGTGTCGACTCTATGAAATGGACTATTATTTACGGGTTTTCTTTAGATTATACAGAATATACACATTAAATTGAATAAGTGTCCGGTTAACATTCTAATATAACTCTGTATCTTATATATTCTTAAAAATAAAATTGTTGTCGTCGCTGAAAATACGGAGAATTTCGACATGAAAGATTTTTTTAGACGTAACTTACGAATTTTTTATTGGGAATATCAAAGCACTTTTTAATATTCTATTCGGTTAACATTTTTCTCAAAACCCTCTTCTGTCCACATTATTTTTTGTGTTAGGTATTTTCATTGCGTTACGTCATACTCGACTCTCAAAGAAACCCATTTTTGTGCATTTGAGCTTAGACCCCCCCTTAATGCTTTTTTGATCCTTTTTTACACCTCAAATGGCCACATTTTCACTACTCAATTCGTGGTATCTTTATAAATTTGCATGCACGCGCGTTTCAATACCACAGAACCGTAATTAAAAAAAAAATTCACCCTCATATGATACTATTATCACACTCGGCTTCACCTCGTGCAATTATACAACAGTTGCATAAATAACTATTATTACAGCGTTTTTAATTCATTAATACCTCGTCTTAAAGTATGTGAGGTAGAGTCGAATATAAGTTATATTATTTTTAAGTAAACACATAAATGTTGTATTTTTTTACAAGCAAGGCTTTTGCTAATGCTTTGCCCTCATGATTCATAGCTTCACAAGAAAATAACTATTTTCCTTATTATTTCTAGGTCAATTTTATCTAGCATGTATTAAAAGTTGTCCTCTTAAAAATCATGTGCTTTGCATATTATATGAACACCATGGTAAGTCAAGTCAAAGTCAAAGCCATTTAATTGATTTAGGCCCCAGAAGGGCACTTATGAAGGTCACATTTACTGAAGTTACCACCGGTTCGGAACTCGGCCTTCAGTGATGATGTGGCCGAAGTTGGTAAGCACACAAAGCCTAGAAAGAACTGGCTCTCAAGTTCAGCTGTCGGAACACACCGATAGGTGCTTGGCGACACATTTCATCTTGAGGGTGGTAGTCAGCGGGATGGGTACTACAAAGTAACCTACCAACGTGCTATGGTTTCCTCACGATATTTTCCTTCACCGAAAACTCAAGCTCATTGTAGGATTCGAATGCAGGATCATCTGAGCTATCATGGCCCTGATTCTGTACATAATAATATGCTATATTCTTTTTACCCATTAGAGTAAATAACTATTGCATATTGCGATACCTACATGTTTATCTACTTAGGTATTCTATTCAATATACATTTTCATTGTTACAGAGTCTTAATTTGAATAATACAAAGGAACGGAAAATAGATTTCTCATATGACTTCAGACTACTAAGAATCTAGGTATTGTTATACAGAAATCATAATGTCATCTTCAAGGAAACATAGGTTATCAGACTAAAGGAGACCTGAAACGACCTACGTGCTTAAAATTTTGAAGATTTACAAGTCTTAAGACGCGGGTGCTGTGGTAAAAATCAAACTAATATACATAGCTGGTACGTACATAGTCAAGTCAGTCATCTCTATAGAATTTACGCCAGGATTAATAGGGAGAGGGTAAAGACTCCACATGGGATTTATAGAATCATTATTGCTCAGTTGTAGAGAACTGAAAATGTAATAATAACAAATAAATTTAATATTAAGAGCACTCAATTCGTCATACTTTTCATACAAAACCTCTGTACTTATTATGGCGTTGTTAAACATTTTTCGTTAGATGTTTTGAATAAATTAGTATCTTATGCACTATATCTAGCCGTGTATATAGGCGTAATTTAAAAAAAGTGTGAAACAAATTCAGTCAAAGCCTCCGAAAAACAGAGTTTTCGCACAAATTTTACCTGAACTTTGGCCATATCTAATGTACCTATAAATTGTAAAAGTAAAGAAAACATTTAGATACCAGGCTTGCAAATGTATTGGAGATTCTAAATAATTTACTTTTTTTTCACAAACTTGTAAGATTTTTCCACAAGAAGTATACTCCTGGAACAAGTTTTATGAATGCGAAATCATGAATGACGACCTAGCGAAGCGGCCGCGAATGATCAGCGGAATTTACCGACTGATAACCGACGGCTCTGATGCTGTCTCTCTTTTTCCGTAGTCAAACATTACGTTGGATGAAACAACAAGCTTTTAGACTATGCTTGCGTTGAAGTTGCGCCGGCTACAGAGGGCCGCCTTAATGCCATATCAATATTAGATAATATTCATATCACAACATCGTGGTCACCCTCTTTTCAAGATTTTACGAAATCAGTCGCGACTTATAACCAAAACCCTACTTTACTTAATTATGCCAAAAAGTTTGTAATAATAATTAACAAAAGAATCAATAATTCTAATGGTTTTAAAATTATGTACTCACAAGTTATATGTGAACAGGTGTTCTATATGACCAGCTGAACAAGACCTTCCTTCAGCTGTTGACAATTCTAACAATAACGATGAAGATGAGTACAAATTCGGAGATCAAGGTAATTTGGTTGATAATACATTACCTTGTCACGTTGTAGAGTCAATAGCATAACTGATCACAATTGTTAAAGTAAGGACATTAATAATTATGTGTACAGATTAGTTTAACACGCAGAAATACAGTGTGACATTGACCGAATTGATATTTTAAATACATGATGTGTTTTACAATATTGTGTTGGTACATGATCTTGCCGGTTTTTGACCTCGATACAGTTTTGGAGCGTAATCTTCGATTTTATTAATCGTTTTATTGAAGGCTAGGTGTACAAATAGACACTCAACACTCTTCCTCGATCATTTCAATTGATCAAGATCAGGTTTTTTAGCGGAAGTATTTGATTAATAACAGCCATACATAGAGTTGTATCACAAAGTCCCTCTTACGTCAATCTGGGTTAAAATTTTAACCATTTCTTCTTCTTAGTTTTAAGTTTGGCAACCAAATCCAAATTAGCACTTATTTCTGCCCGGGTCAAGTTATATTATAATTTCCAGTCACAAGAAATCACTTTCACACATAGTCCTCAGTCAGTCACCGTCCATAAAAGTCATGTTTTACTACAACGGTGGTCATTGTACTAAAACTCTTCACGGACTTTTTGAGACAACTTGAAAAGTCACGATACACATAGTTCATTTCATTTCACTTGACTGGTGCACATTGATTGATCTTTATTGGATAAAACACCACCGATAATATGCAATAAAACTCAATATAAACGAATGTATGAAAATAAAACGAAAACGCAATGTCACTCTGCAAGTTCCCGCCAAGATTACCCGAAGTTACATAACCCAAAAGCTGCACTAAAAAAAATTGGTAAACCTAACCGAAAAATTAATAATTCATACTACTTTGGTCTACTAAAATCGTAGCCTACGACTAAAATACTAAGACGTGCACTTCTATGGGGTAATAAATTAGACAACGATAATCGAACTATCATGTAACGTTTTTCGTAGCAGACCCTGTGATTTATATGAAACACCTACAGTATCAAAATAATTACTTAACGATATTGCACGATAGCATCCGTAATCGTAACATTCAACTTTTTACTGCCGGTCATCACGGTTTTATCTGGAAAACGGCAAAAATAGAGTATATACATAAAATCTATAAAGATGAAAATGGTGGCCATTGTACTAAAACTTTTAACAGACTTTTTGAGACAAATTGAAAAGTCTTAATACACGTACATAATTAATTCCATTTCACTTCGCCGTAAAACACCACCACGTATTTTCGTATATAAAACTTATAATACACGAATTTATTGAAATTAAATCAAAACGCAACGTCACTTTACAAGCTCACGCCAAAACGCTTGCCTTTCCACTGGACTAAAAACGCCTGTTCGAAATTTTAAAGCAATTGCTACTAGCATTTATTAGTAGGCGTAATGAGGTTTTACTTATTTTTTAGCATGTAAATATTTGTGTTTTTAAGACAATAATTATAATAAAATTTTATAATATTTCGGGTATTTATGCTTAGTACTACTATCTCTATCGTCTACAGTATGCTATTAGATAGTAACATATCATTTCAATATTAATGCCTTAGCTACAGACCTCAGACCTTGAAGTGCTACAAGCTGTCGTAGGTTACCTAGGTGGGCGTCAATTTAACATTTACCTAGCCTGTTTCTGTGAGCTCTGGTATTTAAGCAAATATCGGTCAAGCGTAGTAAAACAAGAAAAGTGGATGATTTATGAGCCGTGCTATCCAGTGGCCTGAGCATTGGCATCGAAACACATATGCGTGGCATTGAGATGAACAATCATTATTATTAGTTGACATTTCGCCCGTGGCTTCACTTGCCCTAACTTCGTACTACCTACATCATCTTTTTTTCGGTAGTCGATTTCGATTAATATAAAAACAATTGTTGCCCTGAGGTAAACTCAGTTTACTTACCAAATCCTTTCAATGATTTTGGAGAAACAGACAGACAAGACAGGTATTTATAAGTATAGGTAACATAATGCAAATTAAGTGGTGGAATAGAGTTACCCAAGTTACCCAATCCTGTCAAACCACAGCTTTACATATTTTTTTTGGTTTTATGCCGACGTTAGATTAAAACCTGACTTTTTGTATTGATGATTTTGTATCGATGAACTAGACGTAAATAATTACCTAAATTTTATTATTATTAACCTAACAAGATTAGGTAATAGCTACTAAATGAATCTGCCAGGTATCAAAGTTCTTTGCATATATGTTTGTGTTTGTTTAATAATATTCTGAGAGATTCACACACGGCCATCTGCTACTAAATAGAGTAAAAATAATCAGTGGGTACTGTGGAAAACAGATAACTAATATAATAATACTATTTAATACCTACCACTATTAAATATGTGTATTTCTGGTAATTTTTAAATTTTCGAAAAAAAAAACTGTATTCTGCTTTTAATTTTATTATGTTATGATATTGATATTGGTCTCAATTTATCAAAATTAACCAGTTATGTAGATTTTTTTAATACTACTGTATTGTACTGTACAATAACATAGGTTTTAATCACAATCACGGACTGTAAAATAATTTAGTTTGTATTGTGAAATAAAAGCTCTTTTTTTGACACAATCCATATCTCTAAAAAATCACTTTTTTAAATAAATTTTAATGACACTGAATTTCTTCAAAATTCAGCTCATTTATTTTAGCGTTATTTTCTAGTGTAGTTCAGAACATACCCATGCTATGGCTATAAAAAAAAAACATTATGTAAAGCTAACCAGGTTTCCGCCTTCTATTTCTATGGATTCTATCAACACTACCTATATGGTTTCATCGTCTTTGTGTCACTTAATGTTCTCACATGTAATTATAACAATATAGTAAAATTCGAAGTCACGACGGACATCTTCATTTCTATTAGCATTATTATCTCATTGAAAAGGCATAAAGGTAGATTCATATCATATAGTGAGTAGGCAAACAGTATACATATTAGAAAATATTACAAATTACCCGGGTTTTACTCGACCATCTTTTGTTTAAATAATAATTATATAGTAGGTAAGTACCTAAGTAATAGTTGTACTTGTACGTAGTATTTATATACTCTGAGTTTGTACTTAGTATTTATATACTCTGAGGTAATAGTGTTATGGTACAGTTCATAATTTATCGAATGTTTATAATCTCGGTAGATAGATTATAAACTAACAGTGTTCAAAAAATTACGGTGACATAAATTATTATTTTATTTAAGCATTAAAATTATTGTGTAGGAAAAATAACGGGGACTAAACTATAATACCTACCTACTTATATTTGTGATACCTACTTACTGCATTTAAAAAAACTGTATAATAGTTCGTTATACACTTTTAATTTTAAAAAGAAAGCAATTTCATTCGTAAGTATTTCATATTTATTGAAAACAACACAAACGTAAAAAAATACTCCTATTTTGTCAATGTAAAATAATTTATCACAGTTTCCGGTTACAAAGAAAGACAAAGAAATATTTATTTCAACTTATAAAAAAAGACTTAAGTAAATGTTTGGTTTGAAATAACAAGAGCGTAATTTTTATTTAAAATTTTCGTTATAGTTACTATTCAAAATTTACTTACTTATGCCAGCAACTTGGCAATGGTGCCGATTCTGTTGTGAATCGCACTAAACTAATTTTAGTCACATCTCATCTCTTTCTTACGAACATGATTGAAAAAGGATAGAACATATTTTAAGTTGTCAAATTAATCTTTGCCGTCTTATTTTGCGTGTATTTACTATTTAGGCGTAACCGCGATAGATGGCGACTAAATTTATATTGAAAACAAGCATTGGACTAATTTTACAGGACTAAATTTCTGACATCCTTTCCTTATGTTCTTTGTTAGAAAGAGACATAGTGACATTAAAATTAGTTTAGTTGTGAACAACAGAATCAGGGCCAATCTCTTCAACTTGGGGATATAACGCAGATTATTTTCTAAGTGACTTAACATTTTAATTTATTAATTAGTTAATATAATTTTAGATCGTATAGAAGAGTACCTACTCTATAACGAAGTACCTACGTTCAAACTTTCTTGCCTTACAAGGTACGATGAGTAAGTACCTACGTATAGTTACAACGATAAACTTTATATTATGAATGGTAAAATTGTTACTAATTTGTAAGACCTTGAGATAAACGTATCAGATTGCATCACCATAAAAATGAGAACAAATTCTATTTACATGTTTAAGCCTAGATACAAACAATTAGCAAATAGGCTAAGTTACTCCGTCGCAAAATATTAGGAAATAATTTGAGTGTTGAATATTAATGAGTATGTATTGGTAATAGGACTGATACTAAGGTATTAATTTATCAATCAAATCTAACTAATATTATAAATGCGAAAGTTTGGATGATTAGATGTTGTGGCTCAATCAGACATCAATATCTGACCGGATTTGGATGAAATTTGGCACACAGATAGAATATGTTCTGGATGAAGATAATGGGATAATTTTGTAGTTAGTACCTAAGCATAACCATAATTGCATGTTTAAGGCGATGATAGCTAGTGACGTAGTTAGTGATAGACGTCGAAGGTCCCGGGTTCGAATCCTACAATTAGGTTGAGCTTTCGGTGAAGGAAAACATCGTGAGGAATCCATAGCACGGTAGTATGGTACTTTGTAGTACCATCTGGCTGGCTACCACCCTCATGTTGAAAATCTATCGCCAAGCATCTACCGGTGTGTTCCGACAGCTGCACTTGAGAGCCAGTTCCTTCGAGGCTTTGTGTGCTTACCACCATCGGCCACATCATCACTTACCATGGTGAGATTGTAGTCAAACACAGGCATATCTATAACATAGTAAAAATCAATAAAAAAAAAGTTATAAAACTCACTTTACAATGTCATGAAATAGTTCATCAAACAATAATTGCTAAATGGGTTAATATATCAAACAATTTCGTAAAAATTGTAATTCATTAACTATTTACCATGGCAGATGATAATTAAGTGCAATGTTTACATGCTATCCCATGTACTCGATAAGATAATTCTATTTGTTCAAAGACAAAACTAGGTGATAATGATTTGTCTTGAACACTATAAAAACTGTGGGCATTTTATGGACACCATCAGATTCCAATTCGGGTGCATCCGAATTAATTGAATTGAAATCATAATGAATTCTTCTCTGTTACTTTTCTTGGTTTTGGCTGGGGTGAGTTTAGTGTTCAAAAACTGTAAATTGTCAAACTACTTATATTTTCATCTTGGTGTGATCTGGGTTAAACGTGTGTGTATCGTAAGTTACCTTTAACTACTTACCTATTATTATAATTTTCAGGTCTGTGCAGCTTCTGCTAGTCCACCACATGTTGAAGACTATCCAATCATATTGCGGCAACGTCGGCAATTAGATTTATTTGGAGACGCCAGGTTGGTATTTTCTTATAATCATGATGATGATAATCATATTTCTGAAGCTAAAATATTTCTTGTTCCTTTTCTGTTTCTTCCAGAAAACTCATTGAAAATCTAGTAGCAGGCCTACGTGATGCTGCAAAAGAAGCCTCGGATGCTATTGGACGTTTCACTCAAGGCCTTCAGGAAGAAGCCAAAAATATCCGAGAAAAGTTCATAAGTGACTTGCAGAAGCTTAGAGAGCGAGTCATTCTTGCTATACAGAATATTGCTGATAGATTCCTGGATACTGGAGCTGCTGTGAGGGATTGTGTTACTGTAAGTCTGATTCCATAAATGTGCGTTCTTGTATTTTTACAATCAATGTTATGGACTCTCACTCAATGTTTGTTTAACAAACAGTTACTATACGGACACTTCGTTAATACTTAATATACCTACCTATTACATAGGTTAAAATACGGGTCACAAAGGAAGGCCAAAGAATAAATATATTTAGGCTACGTTAGTAGAGTACATTTTGTAAACACTGCAGATTGCAGAGATTTGACTAATCTGTAGGTATAAGACGGTAATTTTATCAATGACCTTCGATTGAAAAAGGTACTTCCCTGAGCTATTATTTATATATCTGTTATTTTGCAGTCGCACCGAAGCGAAGCAAATCGCCTGTTTAACGACACGCTCTCCAAAACAATGACATGCGTCGACAACCGTATCACAGAAGTGTCTGGACAAATACAGCAATTGACAGGCTTAGCCGCTGAGGCTGTTGATTTTGCTAATAATGCAATGTTAGAAATGAAAAAATGTACTGAAGAGAACTCTGGGAGTTTCCTCAGTGCTGGCACATGCCTTGCAGCCGTCGGTGTGAGGACTGAAATGAAAGCTGCTGTTGTTGCGACTCAAAGTGGACTTACGGTAATTATTGCATATTTATCAATCTTCCTTTGAAAATAGTAATGACGCTTTCCAAACACCGGATAACAGACTAATTAAAATCACATTTATCAATTAAAATTGCGACGTTGTTAAGCTGAAATAAATTCACTAGAGACAAACTTACTAGGCAAGAGATAATTGTCAAAATTTCACCCGAAAAATTACATCTGCTCTGGGAAAGGGCCAATAGTTGGCACATATCGGCAACGTTATCACTGGTAAGACGCACTGTTCGGAAGACTTTTGTCTACAACGATTTAATAGTTATCAATAATATAACTATCGTTACATCATATTTAGTATGATTGCTATTTCATTTTACAGATTGCTCGCATCAACTTGTCAATGGCAACATTACCTGCAGCTCTAGAAGTTTGCGCCGGATCTCGTATTGTAGAAGCGGGCTTGGCTACAGCTAGAATCGTGATGGAGATCGGAAGCTGCTCAGCGTCGTCTATCTTCTCTACATTTTCAAATTCTGGAAGTAAACCAACTGAGACTTTACCAGCTGAAATTAAACCCATTGAGACCCAACCTATTGTTCCTTCTCCTTATTAAATATTATTATTGATGTACCTACGGATGATTATGAATAAGTTTAATAAAGACTTTACCATTAAATATACGTTTCTTATTTCAAAATTCTAATAAATAATAAATAAAAGTGCATACTTAAATTAAATGAGGTTTACCACCCTCATCGTGAAAATCTATCGATAAACACCTGTCGGTGTTTCAACAAAGTTCCCTTGTAGGCTTTACTACTTTCGGTCACACTACTACTTATCTAATTTACAAACCACGTGAGATCGTTGAATACAAACCTATAAAAAAACCTGAAGGACTAACGAACGATAAGATCTAGAAGCTGTAAACTAGGAAGTACTAAAGTATTGACCTAACAGATAATGCCTATTCACTAAACACTCCAGATAATCCGATTCCAGCCATTATAAAAGGTAATCAGCGAAAATGCGTTCAATTGCAATTATTGTTCATAATGATAACATCGAAGTTTTTGATAATATTACATTTAGTGATGATATGGACACAAGTAAGTAAAGTTATAACACTATGGAACTTTCCAAAACATTTAAGTAATGTTTTTTTAATATCTCAGAAAAGTAGGTAAACTTCGATTAATACTATAAAAGAATTTCAGAGTGCTGAATTCAAAGAGCTGAATAATAATTTGAAATCGTCTGCCATCAACGTGGCCACAACATATTATGCGGTAGAGAGACTTGATAATAACTTACGCGGAATAAAAGATTTGTGGATCAAAATAAAAAATAGAGCTATAGAAGCATGGGATTACGTCAAACATGTAGCCAAAGATACAAAAGAAAAGATATTTATTTGGACACAAAATGTAAAAAGACGAGCGAAAGATATTACAAAAGCTTTCGAAGAGCGCCTGAAGAAGGTTAAAGATAATATTAAGGCAACTATAAGTAACATCATTGGAACAAACGAAGAAGTGAAGCAATGCTTGAACGTAAGTGTGGGAATCATTTTAATAATGTATTTGAGATATCTGACATATACTTATTTTACAGGAAAGAAATCTGGTGATAGAAGATTTTATAAAACAAATACTGAAAAATATGACAATTTGTATTTCGAATAATATTCTAAAACTATCATCGGTAGAAAACATTCAAGTAAAGATTACAATCAACGATACTTCATTCTATGAAATACTTGAGATAATGCTGAATACTTGTGAAAAAAATGGAAACGATATTGAAGACATAGAAAAATGTCTTTATAAGGCCAAAGCAAATATTTTGGATGAAATGATTTATATCGAGAGAGATGTATTGAAAAATGTAAGTAGTAAATAATAATAATTCTTTACATATTATGTGTACGTAGTATATTATTTACTGTATGATATTATTATCCCATCTAAGTAAGTTATGCACTTACAGTAGTACCAAACTGATATGGCGCGTCGTGAATCTTGGTTCGCACAGAAAAAAGTATGGCCCCGAAGATTGAACGAAATAATGCTTAAAACTTACAATCAAACTTAGATCACTATTATAAGGTTCATAATACACTGCAGCTGTTAGTTCCCTCTCACTCTCAAGTCACGCCACTCCGCGCGGCGCGCGCTAACATGGCGGCAGCTGCCGACCAATAGCATTTCCCGCGCTTTGAAAATGTATCTTCTGGGCAGGTACATCGGTAAGCCATATTAGTTGGGTACTACTGTACCTGCATTTCAAAATAATTAATTAAAAAATTAATTCAACCATAATTTTTTCAGTGGTCTGTATCAAGAAGTGTTACAGATGATATTTTAGATGCCATAATATCATGTTCGGTCAACGGATTCATTGAAGCGTCATCCTGTATTATGAAAGAAGCAGCTCATATTATAATATGCATTTTAAAACAGTGAAATATATGCTGACCATCTTAATTTAAGGATCCTGATTTCAGAACGAAAACATTTTGAATTAATAATATAGCTTTTTAATAAAACAACATTGTTTATTACCCACAAATATAATATGCAATATTATCCAACCAATATGTAAAGTTGTAAAAACATAATAAAAAAAAAATTATAAATTTTGCGATTTCTTTTAATTTAAAGAATTAACGGGGGCACATGGCATGACGACCCCCGTCTACTGGTAAAGATGCTCCTGTAATGTTGCTTGCTGCATCACTAGCCAAAAATGCAATTACAGATGAAACCTCTTTAGTATTTCCGGGTCTACCTAATGCATGGGTTTCCTCACATTTTTTAAGGTAGGCTTCATATTCCTTCTCGTTCATCGACCCTCTTAAATGAATCCCTGTTACAATGACTCCTGGATTAACAGCGTTCACGCGAACTCCTTTCGGTGCAAGTTCCAAAGCAACGCACCTCGTGAACTGGTCCAATGCGGATTTTGAGATGCTGTACGCAAGAATGTTTGGAAAAGATCTCAAGCCAACGACACTAGACACATTCACAATATTTCCTTTGGTTTTAATGAGATGAGGAGCAGCTAACATTGTCAACTGATATGGACCACGGACGTTTGTTTTCATAATACGGTCGTATTGGTCCAAGGATGTCGTTTCTATGGTTCCAGCTTCCATAATACCAGCGTTATTCACGAGAACGTCTAACTTCTTGTAATTCTCTATTGCTGTTTTCATCACAAGTTCAACATCAGATTCTTTATTGAGATCAGCAATAACAGCAACTGGTTTTAACTTTTTCGGAGAAATATCTTCACATTGCTTTGCAACATTATCCAAGTTCTTTTTGTTTCTCCCAGTCAAGATGAGATTTGCTTCTAGCTTAGCGAATTCTAAAGCAGTTTCAGCGCCAATACCTGAACTTGCGCCAGTGATGATAACAACTTTATTTGCGAACATCTTGAGTTAATACCTGAATGAAATAACAAAATAGGATCTTATAAGAAAATGGGAAAAAAAAAACAAGATAATATGATGAGTAGTTAATGTAAATAACTACCTATTCGGACAGTACTACAGTAGTATGAGTATGAATTAGCATTGTTTTTGTGTTCTTTATAATTCATAATATTATGTATCGTATAAGTAATTATGCAAACATTTAATTAAGTAAATATTTTATTTTACTCTCAATTAAAGTATCTAAAATGAGTCTTTTTTATACGCTCAACAAAGGGCTCTACTCTTGAAGCGCTCGTATTGCATGATTAGCGGTTCCTAGTCGATCGGCAAAGTTAAGCTTCTACCGGTAAGGCCGGTACCTAGATGAGTAACCACCATAGTAGTAGTGGTATTTCAACTCGAGCGCTTTCCGTGCTTTGGAAGGCACGTAAAGCCGTTTGGTCGCAGCTAGTTGGAGGCCTCCTAGGCGGCCTGAAAACTCCAACAGTAAGTTAACCACTAGCCAAACTCTACCAATCCACAGTGGGCATGACTGGTACTGTGGTACTATCTTCCCATTCCCTTTTACAAATGCCAAATGGTCAATAAGGCCTGTGCTCAGCAGTGGGACCACAGAAATAGATATCTATTTCTGTGAATGGAACATTATAGACTGATGATGATTGTACAGCATTAGCACGACCCGAAAATATCAATATTCCGGAATAGACAGCAAATCATTAATATGTTGCAGGAACAACATTGAGGACAGCACAGAAGCTTTGTGGGACGCCGGAATTTATGACCAGGCTATCAGCACAGTCTATAAAACCATATACCACATGGTTTTATAGACTGTGCTATCAGAGCAACTACCGTCAACGACGGCTTTTATGCATCTGCTGCACAAAAACCTGGCGAACCTTATGCATAAGTGCATAAACCTTCGGGAAGTCTACGGACTTCCGCTGGTAACTTCGTTAGTAGACCCGATCGAACGCCTTCCCCATATCTAGGCTTACTGCCAATGCCTCACCTTGAATCTTTATGGCGAGTGACCAACGGTGTGAGGTCACCAGCCGAGTGACTGTGGTGGAAGCCGTATTGTCAGTCGCTCAACAAATAGTGATCCTCTACGTATCTCAAAAGTTGCGTGCTGCATACACAAAATTTCTATATAAAGTCTTGACGGTGAAATAGGGTCGACCCTACAAATAGTTCTCTATTCGTCATTAACCGACTTCAAGAAAAGGAGGAGGTTCTCAATTCGGATGTTTATATTATTTTTTTTTTTTTTTTTTATGTATATATAAATAATATAATATTTTCTATAGAACACGTCATGCAATTTCGCTCACTTCAAAACAGTGTCAGATAAGAGTTATTTTATGCTTTTTAGTGTACTTTGAAGGCGGTTTATTTTTTTGTTAAAAAGTTAATTTTAGTAAACGGTTTGATGCGGGTGTTAAGATAAAAAAAGGCATTATATTTTTCAAAACATTTTATTTCATACACAAATTCAATGCTTTTGAAGCTTCAAGCTTCTTGTCTAATTAAAAATCTTGACATATGTTAAATTATCTGGAATGGTTTCGAATTAAATAATCTCGAAAGTTTATCGTGGGCACATAGCATGGCGACCTCCATCTACAGGCAAAGTTGCACCTGTAATATTGCTAGCAGCATCACTAGCCAGAAATACAATAACCGATGCAACTTCTTTTGCATCGCCTGCTCTCCCAAGCGCATGTGTTCCTTCACATGACTTAATAAATACTTCATATTCTTCCTTATTCATACTTCCTTTCATATGCAGTCCAGTTGTTATAACTCCAGGATTAACAGCATTCACACGGACTCCTTTTGGGGCTAGCTCTAGTGCAACGCATCTCGTGAATTGGTCTAAAGCAGCTTTTGACATGCAATAAGCCAAAACATTTGGGAAAGATCGCAAGCCAGTTACGCTGGATACGTTCACAATATTTCCCTTAGTTTTGATTAGATGAGGAGTAGCTAACATCGTCAAATGGTAGGGACCGCGAACATTGGTGTTCATAACTCTTTCGTATTGTTCTAAGGATGTTGTTTCTATCGTACCAGACTCCAATATTCCGGCATTATTTACGAGCACGTCGAGTCTGTGAAACTTCTTGATCGCTGTATCAATTAAATTTTCGACATCATTTTCGTTATTTATTTCAGTGATAACTAATTCAGGTTTTATCTTCTTAGGAGAAATTTCTTCGCATTGCTTCGCAACTTTATCCAAATTATCTTTATTTCTGCCAGTTAGGACCATATTTGCTTCCAGCTTAGCGAATTCTAAGGCGGTTTCAGCGCCGATACCTGAACTGGCGCCGGTGATAAGTACTACTTTATTCGCAAACATTTTGTGTAGGTACCTGATTGACAAAATACCACCATCATTAAAGAATTATACTATTTGTATTATTTTGTTAGTACATAAACTAAAATGCACATACAGTTTCTATAGATAAGGGACTCCCAAACTTTTTCGCGCACAATTTGGGAACCCTTAAATAAGATTTCTTAAAAGTCTAAATGTGGTCTAAATGTAAAGCCAAAAACCCACAAGACGTGTTAAACAGTTTGTAATCAAGTTGTTTATGAATATTCATTTGAGTTGAGAAAATATCGCATTTTTGTATAATTGATGCTATTCTTGCCATATTTTTTTAAACACTTATTATTCGCAACGGAATTTTGAGGTGCACGGTTGCCCGGATGACTGAGGGAAGATCACAACACGAAGTGGCAACTCCGGACGCTGAGGATAATTGAGTAAGTTCAATCTTATGTTAACAGGATATGCTAAGTACTACACTACACTACAAGTGGCGTAGCTAGCATCCAGTGCGGATACTGTGTGTGGAGTAACTCCAAAAATTTAAACTGTTTAACCAGTTGGCTCGCAGTTCCCGGAATTCAAAAGTAACAAACAGAGGCAAGGTACGAACAGAAGAAAGAAATAGATTGACGCCGAAACACTTGCAAAGGCTAGCTTTTCTTGTTGAAGAAAAACTTATTGTTCAAGAAAAACTTGCCTGTCGTTGATTTTAATTATTAGGGTAAAATAAATATATATTTTTAATAAAAATTGTTTATTTTATTCGTATTCAGCTAATATTAATTTGATATTCGTACCTATTCGCTAGTGTACAAGTCGTTGCAAGTTGCAACCCTAAACGCAACGTTCAGTAACTCTAAGAGTAGGTAGGTACATAATGTTATTTTAATCTCAGTATAAGCGCCTTTGCACATTATCAGACACGACCGTTCGACAAGACAAATTTCTTGTCTGGTTCATCGTACACATTCATGCACGACGTCTTATCCGCTGTCTGTAACCATATTTCACGGACGGACAATACACGCGTACCAAATGGACAGACGACAGAGTTTACAGTGATTGACTTGTACCATAGACATAGAAAACGGCCGTAGTTGTAGGCATTATTGGATACATCCATTAAATATGACAAGAATCAATGAGACTATAGAGCTTAAATGTTCAATATATTCATTTTTATTTTACTCATGTAACATTACATGTTTGATAAAAGTTTAATTAACGTAAAAAATAAAAATTACTATTCATTTTATTCTGGGTTACAACATTACATTCTGGTAACATAACTGGGTTACATGAAAAATGAAACAGTAATAAAAATAAAAGTTATTGTATTAAAATTAAAATTGAGCTGATTTAAATAAAATAAATTAATTAACATTCTAAACACGAAATAAAAGCGTGGACACTATAGTTGTTTTGGCTGACGCAGCCACGACGAATGTGCACGCGCGAACTAGTTTCCATATATGAGTAGATGTCGTGTCTAAGCAAGACGTCTTGCGTAGGCGCGACGTCGAATATACAGCCGACGACGACGCGTGTCTGATCAGACATAAGAAAAAATTTCTTGTAATGTGCACGGTCTCATATAAGAACCAGTGCGACTGAATGTCTTATAAGACATGTCTGATCAGACACAAGAAATTTTCTTATAATGTGCAAAGGCGCTTAGACATAAGTACCTAAGTTCGTCGTTTATGAACCAATTTTGATGATTATTTTTTTTGTTGGAAAGGAGATATCCCAAGGGTGGTACCATGATAAGGAAACCAGGATCTGATGATGGCATCCCAGAGAAATCGAGGGGAACCTGCCATGCCTTGCATCAGTGCGTCTTTATACTTGTCCAATATCCTCAATCTTCTTAATAAAAAAAAACTTCGTGACTCGATTCCCGTTGATGAATGAACTATTTACATAGGTACCTACCTACAAGTTTCTACGGAACTCTCCGTGCGCGAGTTCGACTCGCACATGGGCGGCTTTTTTAGTATGTCCCGCCGTAGTAACTATTTAGTAACTGTGGTCCCGCTTTCGGCGATAGAATCCCGCTTTTTTACCCTAGAGGATACAAAATCCCGCTTTGCCCGAAAAAAAATCTGGCAACGCTGGTACCTACCCTGATGTGACTGCCCGGAAGAAGTAGAGGCTAACTGTACCTACCTAGTTAATTCATGGACGGTTTTCTTCGCAATTCTATAGGAATATCGATGTACGGATAGAAGTACTCTAGTAAGACTATCCTACTTACTTTTATATATATGGGGCCCCAAAGAGAATTGAAGTACCTAGGTACCTACCTACCTAACCACCTAACCTACCTTTTTTTCTAGCTAAATATCATTGAGCTAAATACGCTAAAACACTTATTCGATCAGAGGCTAAAATCCATGCGCGTCAACAAAATAAAAATAAAATAATAACCAACCAACTTGGATTAAGAAAAGTCAAAAAGGGTGCGGTATTATGCAGCGATAATGCGAACTATAAATAAGCACAACACAAGTCAACTGTTCACTAATGCGATAACCTTGCTGATAACCTGCAATACTGAATGAAATGAATGACTAAAGTTGTCAAAATTTTAATCTGTGTTAACCACAAACAAACATGGAATATAATGCGCTCTACAAACGGTAGTGGTTGAGTTGTAATCTTGGTTGTCAAATTCAAATTCAAATTCAAAAAGCATTTATTCAATTTAGGCCCTGATAAGGCACTTATGAACGTTAACAAATGGCTCTACACCGGTTCCAAATACAACTTGAACTGAGAAGACTCCGGCAAGAAACTCAGCAAGTCTTTTTTTTTAAATATGTAAATAGAAGTATTACAATTACAAAATATATATAACAATAGCCTGCGAAGCGAACAATTCATTCAAATGCATTCTTGTCATCTACAAAATCAGAAACTTTATAGTACCCTTTCGTGCATAACTTCTGTTTAATTAACTATCTTTTTCAATCTATGTATAGGTAGCTCTTGGATTTCTTTGGGTACTTTATTATAGAAACGTATACATTGCCCCTTGAAAGAGTTAAGGACTTTGCTGAGCCGAGTTAAAGGTACAGCAAGTTTGTGCTTATTTCTAGTGTTCAAACTATGAGTGTCGCTATTCTTAGGAAAGTTATTTACTTAAGTTTTTCCTCACATGAATAAGATTTTCATATATGTACTGTGACGACACTGTCATTATATTAATAGATTTAAACTTGTCTCTCAAAGAATCTCTAGGCCTTATTTTATATATTGCGCGGACAGCCTTCTTCTGCAGTATAAAAATTCTATTGATTTCGGCACCACTACCCCAGAGGAGGATACCGTAAGTCATCAAACTGTGAAAGTAACTGAAATAAACTAATTTTGCCGTAGATTCGTCAGTGAGAGCGCGAATTTTTCTCACTGCATAAGCTGCAGAACTAAGTCTATCCACCAATTTACAAATGTGAGGGCTCCATTGTAAATTATTATCTAAAGTGATACCTAAAAATACAGTTATTTCAACAAGATCCAGTTTTTCGCCTTTAATTACAATATTTGTGTCCGAATGTCTCACATTGGGTAGACTGAATCTGATACATTTTGTTTTTTTCTCATTTAGCAATAAATTATTAATAGTAAACCAATCAACGACTTCAGAAAGAGCATTGTTCACATCGTCAGAATTAAAATCATGTCTATTCACTTTGTAAAGAAGTGAAGTGTCATCAGCAAACAATACTATCTCATGTTTTTTTCTACAAGATATAGTAAGTCGTTGATGTAAATGAGAAATAGAAAAGGTCCAAGGATAGAACCTTGTGGTACACCCATAGTTACTGATGACCCAGGGGATACTTTACCATTAACATCAACCTTTTGAATTCTGTCACATAAGTAAGAAATCAAAAGATCAAGTGCAGTGTCACTAACGCCATAGTGATGTAATTTGCTGATCAGTATTTTATGTTGGACACAATCAAAAGCCTTGGATAAGTCACAAAAAACACCGAGGTTGTCTCGTCAATTTTCCCAGGCGTCTAAAATATGTTGAATAAGCTCAACACCAGCATCGGTTGTTGAGCGACCCCTAGTGAAACCAAATTGTTTACTGTGAAGCAGTCTATTACTATTGAAATGTATCATCAATTGATTAAGTATAATTTTCTCGAATACTTTACTGAATGTCGGTAGTATGGAAATTGGTCTAAAATTTGTAGGGTCGGATGTACTACCGGTTTTAAATAAAGGCACTTCTTTACTATGTTTCATAAGATCAGGAAACACACCACAATCAATACATTTATTAAAAATAACAGCTAAATGAGGTGCAATACAATCAATTATAAAATTAATAACTTTAACTGAAAGCCCCCATGGATCAACAGTTAAACCATGTCGTATAATTGTATGTGTTATTATTGTGTAAGGATTATTCAATACTGCTTAATTGTGCGTGGTGACTGGTGTCACTGGCTGGTATGAAATGGTTTAATTACCTAATGAAATATTTATCTTTAAATTTTCGATTTTTCAGGTCTGCCAGCTAATAAAGGACGATAATTGTTTTCAATGGATGCCTAGTTCAAAAACTTCCGTGTCCAAAAACTATGTATGGTGCATTATAAAGCATACAATACCAGCATATTGAATTTGTTCTTCATTTTTCATTTAGCAGCGGATTTTTGTATATTCAAATTTATTCATTTATAAACATGAATCGGTTGACATAAGTGATAGATTATTGCGCAACTTCAACGCAAGCATAGTCTAAAAGCTTAGAAAATATATATGTCTAGAAAGAGTATCCCCATACTACATGACTTTTAAAAAGTGGCCAACTTTGCTACATCTTATCCTCGCGTTACGTCATTCTGCTTGTCATAGTGACGTTTATACCAGTTACCAGTTCTTGAAAAAAATCCAAGAAAATGGGGAAAAATATATTACGGTGTCGATATCTTTTTAAACTCCGAAAATAAAAGTGGAATCGGGATAATACATGATAATAAGAATAAGATTAATGGCGCCGATATAAATTAATACTTATTATTTTTACTTTGATGTCAACGAACAGTAATTATTTGCGTTGACGTTTCAAATCAAGTCAAATCAAGCAAATCAAGTCAATTTTTTTTTTTTTTTTTTTACTGTTTATAGGCCTGTGTTTGACTGCAATCTCACCATGGTAAGTGATGATGCGGCCGAAGGTGGTAAGCACACAAAGCCTAGAAGGAACTGGCTCTCAAGTGCAGCTATCGGAACACACCGAAAGGTGCTTGGCGACAGATTTTCAACTTGAGGGTGGTAGCCAGCCAGGCGGGTACTACAAAGTACCCTACCACCGTGCTATGGTTTCCTCACGATGTTTTCCTTCACCGAAAGCTCAAGCTCATTGTAGGATTCGAACCCGGGACCTTCATCTCGGTATCCGACGTCACTACCACTGAGCTATCATCGCCATTAAGTCAAATCAAGTCACATCGAGTCAAATCGAGTCAAATCAAGTCAAATCGAGTCAAACCGAGTCAAACCGAGTCCAATCGAGTCAAACAGGGTCAAATCGAGTCAAACCAAGTCAAATCAAGCAAATCTAGTCAAATCCAGTCAAATCGAGTCAAATCGAGTCAAACTGAGTGAAATCGAGTCAATAAGTCAAATCGAGTCAAATCCTGTCAAATTGAGTCAACCCGAGTTAATCCGAGTCAAACCAAGTCAAATCAAGCAAATCCAGTCAAACCGAGTGAAATCAAGTGAAATTGAGTCAAAACAAGCAAATCGAGTTAAATCAAGTCAAACATTTTTTTTGGCTAGGTCCAGAGATCTTCACTACGGCTTCTCCGAATGATATCTATCCATTGGCTTCTTAAAATTGGATCAATTGGTATTCTGTAAAAAAAGTCTTATTATTTAAGTCAGTTATTACAAAATTAAAAAAAGGTTATTTGACACGCGTGTATGTAATATTATTGGAATTGCAACATATTCACAATTTAAAATAGTATCCGCCATATTGAACTATTTAGTTATTGGTCCGATTGCTCTCAAAATTGATATTTGAGAGGCCCTTGGACCATATAACATAAATTTTTACTCAAAATTGAAAAAAAATTGCCGCCATATTGAACTATTTAGTTACTGGTCCGATTGCTCTCAAAATTTATATTTATGAGACCCTTGGACCACATAACGTGAATCCATGCTAAAAATTAAAAAAGTGTCCGCCATATTTAACTATTTACTTACTGGTCCGATTGCTCTCAAAATTGATATTTGGGAGACTCTTGCACCATATAACATAAATCTTTGCTCAAAATTGAAAAAAAGTGTCCGCCATATTGAACTATTTAGTTACTGGTCCGATTGCTCTCAAAATTGATATTTGAGAGAACCTTGGACCATATAACATACATTTTTACTCAAAATTGAAAAAAGTGGCCGACGTATTGAACTATTTAGTTACTGGTCCGATTGCTCTCAAAATTGATATTTGGACCCTTGGACAATGTAACATAATTTTTTGCTCAAAATTGAAAAAAGGGGCGCCCTACTGATCTATTTCATTACTGGTCTGATTGCTCTCTCAAATATGAATTTTGAAAGCAATCGGACCAATAACTAAATAGTTCAAAATGGCGGACACTTTTTTCAATTTTGAGCAAAGATTTATGTTATATGGTCCAAAACTGTCCCAAATATCAATTTTGAGAGCAATCGGACCAATAAATAAATAGTTCAAAATGGCGGCCACATTTTTTAATTTTTAGCATAGGTTCTCGTTATATGGTCCAAGGGTCTCTCAAATATCAATTTTGAGAGCAATCGGACCAATAACTAAATAGTTCAAAATGGCGGCCACTTTTTTCAATTTTGAGCAAAGATTCATGTTATATGGTCCAAGAGTCTCCCAAATATCAATTTTGAGAGCAATCGGACCAATAACTAAATAGTTCAATATGGCGGACACTATTTTAAATTGTGAATATTTTGCAATTCCAATAATATTACATACACGCGTGTCGAATAACCTTATTTTTTTAATTTAGTAATATCCGACTTAAATAAAAATGTAATAAACAAAATGTGCATGGTACGCACATATACAAGTTTACATCGTACGCCTATGCAACGCGGCACTACGTAGTTCAAATGATTTTAAACAGATGGCTGTACAGTTTACTTGTATGAAGAAGTATTTTACAAAATGTTCCGGTGACCGCATCCATGGTTATATACATCACTGACTATGATGGAAAAACCGAAAACGACAAACACGTCAACTTAAAAAAAAATAGGTCCACCATCTTGAAATTCAAAATGATATTCGTAATTAGCTCGAGGAAAATCTTAAATTAATACCCATTTTGATTTTTTCATTACTGAAGCGACTACTTATCTTACATGACATAATCGTCATTAGTATTAAAAAAAAAACATTCGACTTTCCACTCAAAAATTCGACTTGTCCACCGTCGCTTTTGATTTATATCAGTATCTACATACTCGTATTTAACTATTGACTGATATTACCATGGGAGTTTTGAGTTCATAAACTGGCAGCACAGGCAACACATAAAAAATGGCGCTTACTCAAAATATTTATTTTCGAAACATTTCAATGGCTTATATTGCAGAAACGAATAGGAAATATTGTTACTTACCGATGATAGGTGAGTTTTTTCGTTGGTCTAGATCGACCCATTTAGTTTTTATACACTTTTATCACACAAAACGACATTTTGAAACAATACAATTTTGGTGAATTTGGTTGTGTCCCAGTGACGTCTCGACTGACACTGAAGACGGGAAAATGATTAAGCCCCTAACAGTTAGGGGCTTATTTTATCGACGCGTAAACAGCTTCGTAGCTCCGTCTGGATATATCATTAGTCAAAGTCTAAAAGCTTGTTGTTTCATCCAACGTAATGTTTGACTGCGAAAAAAGAGATACAGCATCAGAGCCGTCGGTTATCAGTCGGTAAATTCCGCTGATCACTCGTGGCCGCTTTGCTAGGTCGGCATTCATGATTTCGCATATCATAAAACTTGTTTCAGGCTTATACTTCTTGTGAAAGTTTGTGAAAAAAAAGTTAGTTATTTAGAATCTCCAATACATTTGCAAGCCTGGTATCTAAATGTTTTCTTTACTTTTAAAATTTATAGGTACATTAGATATGGCCAAAGTTCAGGTAAAATTTGAGCAAAAACGCTGTTTTGTCGGAGGCTTTTACTGAATTTATTTCACACTGTTTTTTAATTTCGCCTAGATACACGGCTAGATATAGTGCACAAGATACGAATTTGTTCAAAACATCTAACGAAAAATGTAAAACAACGCCATAATAAGTACAGAGGTTTTGTATGAAAAGAATGGCGAATTGAGTGCTCTTAACAATAAAGTTCGTGACAACTGGTGACAACAGTTTTTTTTTTTGTTAATTTGTTCATGACCATGGATACAAAGTCCTTCAGTCGCATACATTTTATTTATAATATCTCTTAATATAGTCCGCAAATTAACTTTCACATAGTCCGCATGATCAGTCATCGTCCAGTCATGTTTTAGTACAATGGTGGTCCTTGTACTAAAACTTTTCATGGACTTTTTGAGACAACTTGTAAAGTCACGATACACATAATTCATTTCATTTCACGCCACTAGTGCCCATGGATTGATCTTTATTGGATAAAATACCACCGATAATATGCAATAAAACTCAAAATACACGAATTTATGAAAATAAAAATGAAAACACTACGTCACTCTGCAAGTTCCCGCCAAAAAGTCCCTGACAACCGTAGAGTGAATATGACTTCTCTATCTACGCTGACAACTGATAAAAACTTAGATTAAGGATTAGGCTTTGAGTATATAGCTTGTGTATGAAATCTCTTTCATATTTTACTTTATCGTTATAAAATTTAAATAATTTATGTTCCTTTTTTTATGTCAATGTGTCTTTTTTTATTTTTCTCTTACGACTGTACAATTCAACACGATAACATGCTATAAACTAACATAATTTTACAAAATACATTACAATTGCGGAGAGATTTGCCTTTCATTACTTTCCCAAACATTCTTTGGTCCACGGAGCCGGATCACTGGAAAAAGCGACGGATTACAACCACATAAAATTGTCATACGGAAATCTGAACCAACAGACACCATGTCTAGCGCAGAAGATTTATCAAAACTCATTAAACAACGAACATCATTAAAAGGAAGAATATCAAGAATCAATAAATATGCCTTGGAAATACAAAATAGGCCTACTGGAGACATTCAAGATTTCACGGTAAGATTACAAGATTTAGAAAGCATTTTTGAGAGATACAACCAAATCCAATCCATGATTGAGATTGAAGAAGACGAAATCTCAAATCACGAGGATGAAAGGTCTGCCGTGGAAGAAAAATTCTATTGCACTAAAGCAATACTCCAGAAAAATATAGAGTCTCGAGGAGGAGTGAGGTCCAATTGCAGCACTGTGAATCCAATACAGACAAACAACTATGACTATGACTTACAACATGTCAAGCTACCTCGTATACAACTTCCCACATTTGATGGTAACCTAAAAGAATGGCCTAATTTCAAGAATATCTTTACGTCGGTGATTGATCACAACAGTGTACCAGAAATCTTGAAGTTACAGTACTTGAAATCTGCTCTTAAGGGAGAAGCTGCTGGATTAATTAGTTCTTTGCTAATCACCAACGAAAATTATTCTAAAGCTATGCAAATTCTAAGCAACAGGTATGAGAACAAAGTAATTATAGTTAATCATCATATTAAGTCATTTGTAAACTATCAATTGATTACTAGAAATAACCTAAAAGATTATCTTTTAGTGCTCCAACAAAGTTTAGATTCCTTGAAAGCGCTTGATATATGCACTGACAGTTGGGATGTTTTGTTAGTATTCCCATTGAATTATTACACATAGAAACAAAGTACACGCGCGAAATATAATCCATTCAATTGGAGCCATAATGGCTCCAAATGACCGCCGCGCTGTCAGCGTACTGACTGGCGTTTTAGTGAGTGGAGCTCTCAGAAAAATAATAAATATGACGGTTTGTGCAGTAAAATTGTGTCATAATTCATCAGGGAAGAAAGATTAGAATTCTGTTGTAATATTCCACAGATAAGCCACTAGTTTTATTGCGTAATTCATCTAAAATAACAAAATTCAAAAATTAAAATACTTCACTCAGATTTCGAGCAAAGTGTTGCCAGCTGTTTGTGTGCGAATTTGTGTTATTTTACGTAATTGATACTGATTTTGTTAGAGTAGGAAGTAGAGTAAGTAATTGAGTCCGATAAGTTGTTTCTTTTACTTATAGCTATTATAACTGACTAGCTGTCCCCCGCGGTTTCACCCGCGTTCTTGGGATAAGTAGCCTATAATACTCAGGATAATGTAGCTTCATATTAGTGAAATAATTTCGAATCAGACTGGTAGTTTTACAGGTAGTTTTTTTTACAGAGATCGACCCAACCAACTTTTTGATTTCATTGATTAAACCAACAAACAAAAAACTCTTCCGGTTTCTTGTATTATAAATATAAATATTATATTAGTAGAGATTCAGTTGGATATTATAAGAATGTATAGCTATTCGTTTTTTATACGATAATGATAATTAAATACCTACATACTTCTTAATCTTCTTTTTCTATACAACCTATCATATATGCAATCATTACCAACAATACCTACTACAAATTGTACGATCGTTCATAGCTTTGCACATTGTCTTGGTTTACTATGTTAAAATACCCGACATAAGTACTATGAAACATAATCATTAAACTAGTAATAAATAAATAACAGGCCTGTGTCTATGATAAATTATCTAAGACGCAGAACATTACTTACTTCCAATTTCATTAACTAGTATCGGAAGGTTAATTTTACCGAAAATTTTCGTTTAGCTTGCAACATTACTCGTGCGCTTGTGTGCGTGTCAGCGAGTGTAATTATATGGTACTCACGCACACATTGGTTGTCAAGTGGCCTACGAGTCGCGAGGATTTTTGTTCGATACTTCGCTTCTAAGCGTAATAATTCAATGAGTATTCCTAATTACACAGAAAATGGATAATTCATTGAGAGCTTCTTGGGAGCTTGGCAGGAAAGAATCTACAATACCAACAATGGAGGAACTTTTAAATTTTTTGAACTTACGAATGACTGCCTTTGAATTACTAAGTGACAAGAGTATTGACAACAAATCGCATATACCGGTGAAGCCTAAGGTATCATGTAATGCTATAGTAGATAGTTGTGATCCAGTATGTGTGATGTGTAATGCTCAACATTTGATATTTAAGTGTCCAGATTTTCTTAAGTTGCCTACACAACAGCGGATTGATTTTGTAAAACTAAATTCACTTTGTTACAACTGCCTTAAGCCATATAAGCTCAATCATACATGCTCGAAACACAAATGTTTCACTTGCCGTGGTCGTCATCATACTTTGTTACATTTGGATCGACCCTATATTAATAAAAATTCATTGCACTCCTCGCTTCCATCATCACCCATCGATAACGTGCACGTAGAGCCCTCTACGTCTCAAACACCGCTACTAATTGCACCTACACAGATGTGTGCGCTCACAAAGTCTACATCTGATGACAGTTCAAAGTCTACATTTTTACAACAACAAATAGCACACGCTGACAACAGCACTCCTGTTGTTCACACAGCTATGACAAAACAAACTAACAGTGTTCATGTGTTGCTTTCCACAGCTATTATTCGAATCCAAGATGCGACTGGACAGTGGCACACCACTCGAGCCCTTCTGGATTCTGGCAGTGAGGTAAACCTTATTACAAGCAGGTTAGCGCTCAAACTTAACTGTAAGTCGAGTATAAATTATTGCTCTATCAAAGGAATTGGTTCTACCAATGTACATTCAAATATATGTATAGATACCAACATAGCGTCACGCACCAGTGAATTTAAAGCCAGTCTTTCATGCTTAGTGATGGATACAATTACTGTCAGTTTACCACACTTCTACATCCACACTAACAACTGGAACATACCTGAATATGCTACTCGCTCACTTGCGGATCCCACATTTAATATTCCCAGCGAGATAGATCTACTCATAGGTGCTCAGCTTTTTTATTCGATTTTAATTCAAGGTCACATGAGTCTAGGTCCTAACCTACCACACCTAATCAATTCAGTTTTTGGTTGGATTATTTCAGGTTCATTAGTTCTTGATACACAAGCACTTCAATGCAGTACTCATACGCTTACTACACTGCATCTTACCAATGAAGGTACTCGTACTGATAAGTTGCTATCTAGGTTCTTTGAACAGGAAGAGCTTAGTTATAAGTCTGTACTTACACCTGATCAAGTTTATTGTGAACAGTTATTTAGCGAAACTACTACCCATGATGATAGTGGTCGATACACTGTCAATTTACCAATTAATAAAAATGTTATTAGTAAGTTAGGTGACTCATTTAATACTTCGAATGATCTTCAATCTGTCTTAAACCTTTGTGATGAATTAATCGACTTATTACAAAAAGGAGGTTTCGTACTTCATAAGTGGTCAGCAAACCATAGTGACATTCTACAACATGTGACATCTAAAACATCAAATAAGACAACCACAACTTCATATGAATTTTCACCTGACAGTTTAGTTAAAACTTTAGGAATTCAATGGAAACCCAAACAAGATATTTTTATAGTTTCAGTACCGTACAAAGAGATTTCTCACATAACAAAGCGTACAGTCCTATCTAGTATTGCTCAAATATTCGATCCTTTAGGTTTGTTATCTCCTACTACCATAACTGCAAAAATACTGATGCAAAATATTTGGACATTGAATCTAGACTGGGATTGTCCTTTACCTACTGATTTAGGTAAGCAATGGTTATATTTTTATAAAAGTTTACAATGTTTAAAAAGTATAGAGCTGCCACGCTATTATTTTTCTGATATTCCTAGTGAGATGAATTTATTAGGGTATGCAGACGCGTCATCCCAGGCATACGGTGGATGTATATATTTTCATGCTATTTACCCTAACAAGAAACCTACTTGTAATTTTATAATGGCAAAAACAAAGGTTGCCCCAATCAAAATCATATCTATGCCTAGAATGGAATTGAACTCTGCTCTAATTTTGGCAAGAATAGTTAGCAATGTCAAAAATATATTAGCTAAATTCAACATAAAAAATACTTATCTTTTTACTGACTCATCCATAGTATTACATTGGCTTAAGTCTCCATATAAAAAATATAATATTTATGTGTCAAATAGGTTAATGGAGATTATAGAAACTACCTCCATAGACAGTTGGTATCACGTAAATACGAAGGAAAACCCAGCTGATCTATTAACTCGCGGTATTTATTCTGAAGATTTGCTGCAGTCTCAATTATGGTGGCATGGCCCCAAATGGACAACTCAAGATATTTGTAAGTGGCCTATCACAACACCTCAACATATAGCAGAATCTGATAGTAGGTTAGAACTAGTGCAGCCAAAGAAACAGGTTCACACAGTTACGACTTCTAATTCAACATTCTTTGATTATTTTCATAGATTTTCTATCTTTACTCGATTAAATAGAGTAATTGCATACGTTTTTAGATTTACAAACAATTGCATTAAGAATAGAAAAAAAAGGTATTATTTTCTCTCAGTGTCAGAATTGGAACATGCACATAACTTTATTATTCTTACAGTTCAAAATATGTGTTTTTCTAGAGAAATTAAAGAATTAAAGTCATTACAATGTACA
This sequence comes from Polyploca ridens, assembly GCA_951394255.1. NCBI lineage: Eukaryota > Metazoa > Arthropoda > Insecta > Lepidoptera > Drepanidae > Polyploca > Polyploca ridens. Next base: position 5,289,330 of record OX596253.1, read on the forward strand.
GATAGCAACAAAAGCTATACATTCAAATCTAGCCCTATTAAAAAACTTAATCCATTTTTGGATAATAGTGGCATTCTTAGAGTTGGGGGGAGGATTAAACATTCAAATGTTCAATACAACCACGCACATCCTGTCATCTTACCTAGTCATACACACATCACAACACTCATAATAGAACAATACCATTTAAAGTTACTTCACTCGGGCATACAAAATACACTTGCCAATTTAAGACTCAGGTATTGGCCTATTAGAGGTAGAGTTGAAGTTAAGAAGGTAATTCACCGGTGTGTACGATGCATTAGGTTTAGAGCGCTAACATGTGAACAGCAGATGGCTGCCTTGCCAAGTCCAAGAGTGTCTCTTGTACGTGTGTTCACTCAGGTCGGCATCGATTTCAGTGGTGCTATCAATATTAGAAATACAATGCAACGTAACTGTAGGTACACCAAAGGTTATATTTGTTTGATTATTTGTCTAGCTACACGAGCTATTCATTTAGAATTAGTCAATGACTTATCTTGTCACTCGTTTATAAATGCATTGAAGCGTTTTATATCTCGACGTGGTATATGTAGCAATATTTATTCGGACAATGCTACCAATTTTAAAGGAGCTCACAATGAACTTAATGACTTATATAAATTATTTTCTAATGAGACATCTTATAGTAATATTGTTAATTTCTGTAGCACTAACAAAATAGAGTGGACTTTCACAGTGCCTCTAGCTAGCCATATGGGTGGCATATATGAAGCAGGAATTAAATCTGTGAAATCTTTATTGAAAAAACAACTATGTAACAGTAAGTTGTCATATGAACTTTTAAATACTGTACTCATTCAGATTGAAGGAATTCTCAATAGCCGTCCATTGTGCCCAATGATGGATGAACCTAATGACATTAGCTGCTTGACGCCAGCTCATTTTATCATAGGGACGCCTATTGTGGATTTACCTGAGCCAAATGTATGTAATATTTCTGAGAATAGACTATCATTGTTTCAAAGAATTACTCGACATAAACAAATGTTTTGGAAACAATTTTATAAACAATATTTGTCAGAACTACAATCTAGATCTAAGTGGTTAGGTACGTCTAATAACTTAGAAATAGGCAATATAGTGATCATTAAGGATGAAAATACTCCGCCTTCTTGCTGGCCTTTGGGTAAGGTAATAAATATTTTCAAAAATTCAGATGATAACCTTGTTAGATCAGTTCTTATAAAGACTGCAACTGGTGAGTATCATCGTCCTATTCATAAATTAGTTTTATTGCAAGATAAATAACACTTTTACTTTTATTTAATATTAGGTCCTTCGAGTTATAAAAACATTTCTTTTGTTTTCACATTGAGATAATTATTTTACTTGATTTTATCATTATTCGCTTAGCTAATTAGCAATTACTTATGTATCCTTAATTTAGTACGGTCAAGCAATGCTATTCTTATTGTATAATTAATAGTTGAACTTTGGTAGAGATACTTAACAATGATTTTAGCTATTTCAATTATATATTCTGATTATTTCTGCAAGTATTGCTATTTTCTGGCTGTGGAGTATGTATGAAATCTCTTTCATATTTTACTTTATCGTTATAAAATTTAAATAATTTATGTTCCTTTTTTTATGTCAATGTGTCTTTTTTTATTTTTCTCTTACGACTGTACAATTCAACACGATAACATGCTATAAACTAACATAATTTTACAAAATACATTACAATTGCGGAGAGATTTGCCTTTCATTACTTTCCCAAACAGCTTGGAGTACGCAAGCGCCAATTCTAGTACTGAATTCTTTCTGCCAGTTATAGCGGGAGGCGAGGTAAACACGCACAGCACACATTTACTTACTCACGCACACTCATGCAGAAAGTTGAGCCATCTCTATAAACGCACACACAAATAAAAGCTGACACACAAACACAAAACAAGCACACAAATAAAGAATCACTGTGTTGCGCTATGGTTACGCCTTTGTTTAGATGCACACTAGCTCAAAAAGCTAGTGATGGGGTGTTGTTAAGGACCGATAAAATGAATGATACTAAATGAATGGAATGGAGATTGTACAATGTTATTTATATCTCCCTACATTAATAGCTTATAATCCTATACTAATATACGAAAGCAGGATTATTATTTTTTTGTTTGTTTAAACGCGCTATCTCTGGAACTAGCAGTCGGATTCAAAAAAATCTTTCAATACTAGGAAGCTACATTATCCCCGATTGTTAATTACGTTATCCCGGGAACGCGGGTGAAACTGTAGCTCTCACTCTCATTCCCGGTGTAAAAAGTAGCATATGTACTTCTCCACACCATAAGCTATCTGCTTGCCAAATTAAATCGCGATCGGTTCAGAGGTTTAGACCACGCATTTCTCTGAAACTGTTTATCGGATTGTGACTTCAACTTAGGGAACAGTGCAAGTTTCATTAAAATCAGTTCAGTAGTTTTCAAAATATGGACTAATATGTAAGTATTACTGCCTGGCTTATTGATATGAGCTACGGGTGTGGTGTCAAAAGGAAACCATCTCAATACCTTGGACAAATTCTAGTGCATGTAAATTCGATACGAGCTACTGCAGTGGACTATGATTACTCAATGGTAAACTGGATGGAAGCGCTCGTGGTGTAGCATGATTAGCCGTTCTTAATCGATCGGCAAAGTTAAGCTACGCCTATCGTGGTCGGTACCTGGATGGGTGACCGCCTAGTGGTATTTCAAATCGAGCGTTTCCGTGCTTCGGAAGGCACGTAAAGCCGTTGGTCCCGGTTATCACTTAATTGTGATAGTCGTTAAGCTAGGTGGATGCCTCATAGGCGGCTTGAAAAATTCCAACAGTAGGTTGACCACTAGCCTACCTCCACCGATCCACAGTGGGCACGCGTGGTGGAGTATTGCCCATTCCCTTTCACCTTCATTTGTGAAAGGAGGCCTGTGCTCAGCAGTGGGACATTATAGGCTGATGATGATGATGAAACTGGATGGAGTCTACACTACACTTATCAATCAAGAAAAATACAAAAATCTCCAAATATTTATTTATTAAGAAAATCAACAGCGGTACACTACATATACTTATTAGAAAAAAATATTACTTTTTTTTAATTAAATAAATGAAAATAAAATAAATTTATTTGCATGAATATGGTAGGAGTAGTGTATGTAATGTCTTGGAGTAGTAAGTACATACCACTTTGATGGCAAACAAGTATTACAACAACAATAATTGAAAACTTTTATATAAAAAACTTAAACGGACTTCATAGTAGGTACACTAAGAAGTAATCAAATCCCGATCTGATGACAATGAGACCAAACGGGAAATGTACCCTTTCAAACAAAAGAAGAATTTTCCAAATCGGTTAATAAATGACGAAGTTATGAAGTAAGAAACATAAAAAAAAATACAAGCGAATTGAGAACCTCCGCCATTTTTTGAAGTCGGTTAAAAATATATTAGTTTTAACTAAAATTAAGTCAATATATGCTTGCAACGAAATCTTTAAATAATTACAACAAAATTATTAATTACCAACAAATACGGTTGGGTTTGTTCCCGGGAATAAACCCAACTTCGAGTAAATTTCCAATTTGGTGGGAAAAAACCCGGGAATTTTCCCATTGGCTGGGAAAATACTCAAATGGTCACAGTTACTAGATTTTGCGTATATAGCGAGAGATACCTTAACAAAATCGTTTGAATAACATTTAACAAGATTTCTATTTGGGTCATACCACGGTCATACACATATATCATACAATAAAAAATCTTTTTTTTTTTGTGATGAAGGAGTGCATTGTTTTTTTAAAGTGACGTTTTGGGGTTGTGGTGGACAGGCGGCGGTCCCACACAATTACCACGCCGTGGTAGTACATACTCGTCCGACTCGAAGTCCGGAAGTGTGATACTCGGTCCAGTCCGCGCAAGGTCCGCGTGGGTCCGCGTGTAGGTAATGTAGGTACATACAACAGCGAGTATGATTAAAATAACAATCAAAAGCAGCTAAAAATATTTTTTTAGGTACAAAAAGCCACTTGAGTATTTTCCCGCCGTTCGGGAATTTACCCGTATTTTTCCATTCTTTCCCGTATTTTCCCGTATTTTTCTTTCCTTCCCATATTTTTTTCTTTCCCTGCCCATCCCTACCAACAAATATTCCAGTTTATACTTCTAAAAACTAAAAATGACTAAATGAAAAAGTTAAATCAGCAGATGAGCACGTGTTTCATATAACAATAGTCAATTCATATAACAAAAGTCCGTCCGTCAGTCTGTCTGTCTGTCAGTGGACTGTGTCTCATGAACCGTTATAGGTACACCGTTGACATTTTCACAGAATGTGTATTTCTATTGCCGCTATAACCACAAATAATAAAAATGAAATAAAATTGAAGGGTCACATTTGATAATCTTTTAGGGCTTTATACACAAATATACAACATTTTGTAGGTGTATGTCTGTATGTTTGTCGACGCATATATCCGAAATTAATCGAATTGTGACTATTTTTTTATTGGCTTACATTAACTTAGGGAACAGTGCAAGTTTTATCAAAATAGCATCAGTACTTTTCAAGATATGGACTAATACGTGTAATTGATACGAAAACAAAGGGAAAACATCTCAAAATCTTTGTCAAATTCTAGCATGTAAGAAAAACAAAAAATAACGAATTAGATTTCAATTAGATTTGTCTTGTATTACTTGCTATTTATTTTAATACTAGTAATGTTAACAAGACGAAGTAATATAGTAGGCTTGGCACTTTCATTTAACTTCCTCCTATTTTTTAATTTGGGTAGGAATTTAAAACTACAAGGGTCAAAATGATCGGAACAAATTACACTTGTTCTTGTGGGAACCCAATCATCACTCCTGTGGCAAAAAGCGACCCATTCTTTTCTTAAGGCCCATTCCTTCGGAAATCTGTTATACAAATAATTTATTTTAATATTCATTTGAACAAAAAAATAATTTGTTTTAATTAGTAGGGGTATCTACGTACACATAAGTAGGTACTACTCATTACTCTATGATCTCAATCATTCACTCAAATGGTCTCAGCTATGTCCCCGCACTACGCAAATCGCTCCTTGTACTACGTGTTAGCTACCATCGTACCACCGTATTTTCAGTCGTTTACTTGTCGTAATTTATGTTATTTTATTTCGAGATAACACTAAAATACAAACATATTGGTTCGGTATAATACTCACAAATGATAGGAAACGCCATGTTCTCGCAGATTTGACGTGGCAAATCGCCTTTTGCATGAGTAAACAGCACAATTTACCATTTTTTTCGGAGCACAATCTTACGACACGGAACGATACCAAATGGTAGCGGATGTCGTTCGAACTAGTTTTTATAAATGCATATGGCCATATGGTCAATGTACTTTGGCAGAGGGGGTCGCCTGTGTTTGCCGCCTCCAAGCTATGTACTTAATGGAATTTGGTGGCCTCTCCGTAAATTCTACCTAAAGTTAAGGTTTTCCAAGCCACCTAACTGGCAGCACTGATCACATTGACATAATACAGGACTTTTTGGCGGGAACTTGCAGAGTGACGTAGCGTTTTCATTTTTATTTTCATAAATTCGTGTATTTTGAGTTTTATTGCATATTATCGGTGGTCTTTTATCCAATAAAGATCAATCCATGTGCACCAGTGAAGTGAATTGAAATGAATTATGTGAATCGTGAAAAGTTTTAGTACAATGACCACCATTTTATTAAAACATGACTGGACGGTGACTGATTATGCGGACTATGTGAAAGGTAATGTGCGGACTAAATGAAAGTGATATTATAAATAAAATGTATGCGACTAAAGGACTTTATATCCATGGTCATGAACAAATTAACTAAAAAAAAAGGGCCATGGATGGGCATGGGGCTGGCAGCACTGTCGATCGCCATAGTTATTTACATGAAAAAATGTGCATTTTTATTAATTCATTCTCGAAGTGATAATCTACGAATATTTACACGTTTTCTGTTTGAAACACATCCAAAGTTCTCCTTGGATGGTGTGTAAGATTTAATGAAGTGAAAATAATTCAAAATAAACTTGAAACATGACTGCACCAGTAGAATCTTTTGACGATTTCTATTCTGAGGTAAATAAACCTTGTGATTTGTAACCAAGCCTTTTTAGCCTATTGATTTGTTTTTTTTCTTGTTTTTATATCTAAGCTATATTTGCAAATGTGCCAATATTAGAAAAATAGACTTGCGTGATTTTACCATGCTTTGTCCTTGTTTAACTTATAGTAGATGAATTTAGCCATCCTTTTTCTTCTTCACAGGTTGGAAATATTTTTAATGTGTCCCTCATTATTATATGAAACCCTTTGACTGCTTAGTTTTATATCAGTTGCCATGCCCCTAACTCATTATGTTCTTTCTGTTAGGATATAATTAAACGAAATAAATAGAAACAGTTTTATGTCACATAAATAATGATGAAGCCATATGGTATTTGTTGTATAAGTATAGGTGGTACATGATATTTCAACAACTATGCTTATATATTGTCCCCCTGTTGGGTCTCTAGAGGCATGTACCGTCAACAGTTTCTATGTTGAGGTTTGCCGTTGAATGTTTACAGGTCAAAGAGATAGAGAAACGAGACTCTGTACTGACTCCGGTACAACAAATAGACAGGTTACTACGTCCAGGCTCCACCTATTTCAACCTGAACCCATTTGAAGTGATGCAAGTAGAGCCAGAAGCCACTCTAGATGAAATCAAGAAGAAATACCGCAGGTTGTCCATACTTGTCCATCCTGACAAGAACATGGTGAGCAATATATGAATTCTAGGTACATAAACACAACAATCACTCAATCTTATTATTCATTATCATATACCCATTTGAGTCAATTTAGTTTTGCCAGTGTTTCTTTCAGTCACTAGGAGCATAAGACTATGTAAATAGAGAAACTTATGTAGAAAACTGTTTTCTACAACCTTCCTTTACTTTAATTACTATTCTCCCTAAAATTGCAATTCCAAACACTTCATAAATGCCCTCCATATGTTTAGACGGTTGTGTCCGTCAACGTTTCATTTTTATCCACAGATGGGATCATTACGGTACCGTGAGACATCCAGACTCAGCACTCCATAGGTAAGGATTTGAAAGAAGATTTATGAGTGGGAAGGAGTGTCTAAATAGCCAATCACAAGTTTGATTCAATATTATGTTGATTGTAGACAAATTAAGCTAAATATCAAATTAATATTGAATCATTAGACGTCATATTAGATTTAAGTGTAACAAAATGAATAGTGTTCCGTTTTCAATTTCAGGATGACCCGGAGCGTGCTCAACAGGCATTTGAAATAGTAAACAGGTCATGGAAAACTCTAGAAAATGATGACACAAGAAAGAAATGTTTGGATATCTATCAAGAGGCGAAAGAACGGACAGACCACATGGTATCCTATTCATGTTCTTATGCAGTGTATAATTTCCATTGTTTTTTTTTCTTGTACTGTGTATGTGCGATCAGTCACTTGACTATAATCAGATTTGTTGCATGATAATGACGTATTAGAAGTATTGAGGCCATTCCCTTTTACTCTTTAATCTGGGAGAATTATACTCTTAACAACAATACCCCTTAACAACAATTCATTGGCAAGAGGCCTAGGGTTAAAGCCCATCACAGACGTAGCTATAATATATATTAATATGCCCAGCTATAATATAAATTACAGTACAGGTTGGCGAAGAAACAGAAATATATATTATAGCTGCATGGGCAGTCACTCGAAGATTAGTATTGAAAATATATCATAATATGTCTTGTTATGATTCATATTAATATATATTATAGCTAAGTCTGTGACGGGCTTTATTGTAATCTCTTTGATATAAAAATCCTAAGTATGTTATGATCACTTTTAAAATTTCTAGATTGAACAAAAACGGAAAAAACAGAAAAAGGAAAGCCGAGTAGCAGAAGGTATACCAGAAGACGATCCTGATAAATACAAACATGCTGTATATGTCATGACTATGAAGGTTTGTCAAATTTATTTCCATAAACTTATACGGTCTTACTCATAAAAATCTCTTAAATAACGGATTAAATAGTATATAGCTAAATACTATTTAAAATGTTATTCAGTGTTTAACTTTTCTTTACTCATAAACGCATTTTAATCATGATTTAGTTATTGAAGGATTTAAAGAGCAAAAATAATATTATATATGGCGACACCAACGTCAAGACCATAAATTTGACAGTTATGGAGGTTTTAAAAAAAGAAAAAACAACAATTTGAAAAGTTTTATTATGTGTTTTATGATAATATTATTGTATATGATCTGAATCTCGGAATCAGCTCCAATGGGTTTCGGGAGGCGATAAATCGATCTAGCTAGGTTTCATTTTTAGAAAACGTCGTTTTATCCATATTTTCAGGCAATGAAAAACTGCTTTTTTTTTATTAAATGGGCTTGCGTTTGGCCACTGACCCGCCCATAAGGGGCGATGACGAAGCCTAAGATGAAACACGCTTACCCAGAAGAAACCTATTCACTCTGGCCTTGAAAGTACCTAGATTGTAAGCGTCAGGAAACACAGACGCCGGAAGCAAGTTCCACTCCCTTGCTGTCCGCATTATAAATGAGGATGCAAAACGCTGTGTCCGTATATTCGGTATGTCAACAACGTACGGGTGAAAATTTTCCCGGCGTCTTGTGTTTCGGTGTAAAAATGGGGATGGTGGAATAAGGTTGAACAATATCATTAGAATACGAATGTAAATTTTGCCACCATTTACAAGGTTATCATAGCCAAATCGGGCGGTCCCGAAACCAGAAGACCCTGTTCGAGTCCAGATGATATTTTTTTTTGCTTTTGAGTTCTTTTGTGAGAAAAACTAATATGATTTACCCGAAAAAAACGAGCAAAGCTCGGTCATCGAGGTACAAGTTTAAGTAATTTATGGTGTTTCTATATAATCTAACATCATATATCCAGCTTATTTTCGGAAATCAATGAAAAATATTTTACAGCAATCAAGCAACAGCTGTTTATTTGGCGGCCATTTTGCTATTTAGCCCGTTTAACAAGGGTCGTAGGTTGTTTAATTTGACAGCTTTTTAAATAACGTTTTTAAGCAGTGAATAGGGATAAATATCGTTTATGAGTGAAGATTTTTTTAAATAACTGTTTTAAGTATGACTTAACTTTAAATAGCGTTTATGAGTAAGGCCGTTAATGATAAAGATCAACGGTCTTACTCATAAAAATCTCTTAAATAACGGATTAAATAGTATATAGCTAAATACTATTTAAAATGTTATTCAGTGTTTAACTTTTCTTTACTCATAAACGCATTTTAATCATGATTTAGTTATTGAAGGATTTAAAGAGCAAAAATAATATTATATATGGCGACACCAACGTCAAGACCATAAATTTGACAGTTATGGAGGTTTTAAAAAAAAGAAAAAACAATTTGAAAAGTTTTAATATGTGTTTTATGATAATACTAGCTTTATAGCCCGCGACTTCGTCCGCGTAGATTATTTCTTTTTTCTAGATATGTATCATCGTAACAATATAGAGCTTTGTTCATAGCTATTTTCCGCCACTACGTGTGATATTGACAAAGTTCAGGTAGATTGAGAGCTGACATGCGAGGATGCCCATAAGACTTAACCAGTCCTGCCGCAAATCAACTCAAGCAAATTTCAGAGTCTTTCCCTGTGATTTATTAATAGCTATCGCGAAACAACCCTTAATTAGGAACTGTTATGTTTTAAATTCAAACGGAAGGTGATTTGGGATCAATGGTATACGCGGCAAGAAGACTATTTCTCCTCTGGCAGAACCAGTAAATATTTTGGCCTCAATAACATTGCGGCGGAGAGCTGTTACTTGTAGTCTAGTTCCACAACACAATTTTGGAGGCCTTAAATCTCTTTCTCTCTATAGTCTTTCCCTCATGTCTGAGGATCGTGGTAGGCATCGGGTTTGCTTCAATAGCGGATGATCTGCCTTCACCGGTTTCTGTCCAACCCGTCCTTTACGACCGTGTAAAACTTGGAGGACGAAGAGTCTTTTACTTGATTGGACCATCTAGTTGGTGAACGACCACGTAGTCGTTTTCCTTCCGTGTTCCCAACTATGATCAGATTTTCAAACTTTCATCGCCTTTGCGCACCATGTGGCCGAAATACGAAAAAATACGTATGGTGGACAATCGTGTTTTAATTTGGAGCTGCGATAGGATTGATGCATTGTTGCGTTTAACGGTCCAAGGTATTTCCAACATCCGTCTCCAGCACCACATCTCGAATGCATCAATCCTTTTTCTTTCTCGGGCCAGTATAGTCCACGCTTCCACTCCATACATGAAAATGAGGAATACCAATGCTCGTATTAATCGGATCTTTATTTTAATACCGATTCCTCTCTTTTTCCTGATGTTGTTTAGGCGAGTCATTGCATCCTTTACCATTTCAATACGCCAATACCATAAGCCGAAATAATAAATTATACAGGGTGTAACGGAAACTGTATATACATTACAGTAATCCACTTTTTTGGTACGAGGTGCACAGATCGCGGAAGATAAAAATTTATATTAATATTAGTAAGGGACGCAAAATGACAATGACCCTCATTGACCGGTGACATGTTGGTTATGATTTTAATTCAAAAAACTTGAATTAAAAAATTTGGTTTGAATTTTTTAGTTATGTATTTTGAGCTGAAAATTTTTATAGAGAGTCTGTACCTGATGTAGTCTTCACCCCCTTCGGATGTATATACCCTTTCCGTTACACCTTATATAATTTCACTCCGAAAATAAAGAACTTCATATACTAAATTGAATCCCCCTTTTCACTCCTTAAGGGTTCAAATTCGAACAACACCGATATTCGTTACGTTAGTTTATAACCATAAGCTTAAATAATAAATTTAGTGTACTTCCATACACAAATTCATCCCCCTTTTACCCTTTCGGGATCAGAATTATCAAAAAGTTGAGGCACATATAAATAAATTTTCAATCGTCAGCCTAAACACAAAATTTGAAGGTCCTAACTTCGAAACTGATGGAATTTCATATAAACTTGCATCCCCTATTTTACCCCCTTAAGAATGGAATATCCAAAAATCCTTCCATAATGGTTGCCTACACTGTGTAATAATATATTAAGTGACGTTTACTTTGAAGCTAACGACTTACATACATCCCATACCTTTTCACCCTGTCGGGGGTGGAATTGTCAAAAAAGCTGAAACATGTTTTAATTAATTTTCAATTGTCAGCCTAAATACAAAATTTGAAGATCCTTACTTCAAAACTGATGGACTTTCATACAAACTTTCATCCCCTGTTATACCCCCCTAGGAGTGAAATTTCCAAAAATCCTTCTTTACTGAATACCTACACTGTATAATATTAAATTTAGTGAAGTTTACTGTGGAATTGAAGGACTTGCATACTCAACTTCACTCCCGTTTTGCCCCCTTCGGGGGTGGAATTATCAGAAACGCTGAAACAACTATACATTCATTTTCAATCGTCAGCCTAAACACAAAATTTGAAGATCCTAACTTCAAAACTGTCGGACTTGCATACAAACTGTCATCCCCTATTTTACCCTCTTAGGGGTGGAATTACCAAAAATCCTTCCTTAGTGGATGCTTCTACTGTATAAGGTATCTTTGTCCAAAGTTTGGGCTGTGCGTTGAAATATTGCATACAAACTTTCATCCCTTATTTTACCCTGTTAGGGGTGGAATTTCCAAAAATCCTTCCTTAGTGGATGCCTACACCGTATAATAATACATTTAATGAAGTTTACTTTGAAATTGAAGGACGTGCATACACAACTTCATCCCCCTTTTCCTCCCTTCGGTGGTGGAATTATCACAAACGCTGAGATAACTATATATTAATTTTCAATCGTCAGCCTAAACACAAAATTTGAAGATCCTAACTTCAAAACTGACGGACTTGCATACAAACTTTCATCCCTTATTTTACCCCCTTAGGGGTGGAATTTCCAAAAATTCTTCCTTAGTGGATGCCTTCACCGTATAATAATACATTTAGTGAAGTTTACTTTGAAATTGAAGGACTTGCATACCCAACTTCATCCCCCTTTTCCTCCCTTCGATGGTGGAATTATCACAAACGCTGAGATAACTATACATTAATTTTCAATCGTCAGCCTAAACACAAAATTTGAAGATCCTAACTTCAAAACTGACGAACTTGCATACAAACTTTCATCCCTTATTTTACCCCCTTAGGGGTGGAATTTCCAAAAATCCTTCCTTAGTGGATGCGTTCACCGTATAATAATACATTTAGTGAAGTTTACTTTGAAATTGAAGGACTTGCATACCCAACTTCATCCCCCTTTTCCTCTCTTCGGTGGTGGAATTATCACAAACGCTGAGATAACTACACATTAATTTTCAATCGTCAGCCTAAACACAAAATTTGAAGATCCTAACTTCAAAACTGACGGACTTGCATACAAACTGTCATCCCCTATTTTACCCTCTTAGGGGTGGAATTTCCGAAAATCCTTCCTTAGTGGATGCCTCCACTGTATAAGGTATCTTTGTGCAAAATTTCAAATCTCTAGGTCTAGCGGTTTGGGCTGTGGGCTGATATATCAACAATCAGTTTATCATTTTATATATTAAGATTATATTGTATATGATCTGAATCTCGGAAACAGCTCCAATGGGTTTCGGGGGCGATAAATCGATCTAGCTAGGTTTCATTTTTAGAAAACGTCGTTTTATCCGTGTTTTTAGGCAATGAAAAACTGCTTTTTTTTTATTAAATGGTCTTGCGTTTGGCTACTGACCCGCCCATAAGGGGCGATGACGAAGCCTAAGATGAAACACGCTTACCCAGAAGAAACCTATTCACTCTGGCCTTGAAAGTACCTAGATTGTAAGCGTCAGGAAACACAGACGCCGGAAGCAAGTTCCACTCCCTTGCTGTCCGCATTATAAATGAGGATTCAAAACGCTGTGTCCGTATATTCGGTATGTCAACAACGTACGGGTGAAAATTTTCCCGGCGTCTTGTGGTTCGGTGTAAAAATGGGGATGGTGGAATAAGGTTGAACAATATCATTAGAATACTTTGTGAGAAAAACTAATATGATTTACCAAAAAAAATAACGAGCAAAGTTCGGTCATCGAGGTACAAGTTTAAGTAATTTTTGGTGTTTCTATATAATCTAACATCATATATCCAGCTTATTTTCGGAAATCAATGAAAAATATTTACAGCAATCAAGCAACAGCTGTTTATTTGGCGGCCATTTTGCTATTTAGCCCGTTAAACAAGGGTCGTAGGTTGTTTAATTTGACAGCTCTTTAAATAACGTTTTTAAGCAGTGAATAGGGATAAATACCGTTTATGAGTGAAGATTTTTTTAAATAACTGTTTTAAGTATGACTTAACTTTAAATAGCGTTTATGAGTAAGGCCGCAAGCATTGAAAATATTCTCTGTGTTCCTGTTAGGGTTTATTTTAACACTATGCAAAAAAAATGTTGATCCATTTATCCATTAAAGGACAAATCAACTAACCATGAACATCAGTGGCGTAACAATAGGGTGGCAGGGCCCAAGAGGCTGCAAGCTCAAAAATATTTTTTTACATTGAACCTGAGTATTTTATTTTATTTGAAAAGTATATTTTTATAAGTTCTGCTTAAAATCCGAAGTGAAACAACTAAAGACCATAATACAATTTCAAGTTAATCGTTAAGCATTTTAAGCATGTTGTTCCCTCACCGAAAAGCTAGCAAATAGATGATGAATGCATTGAGATATTATGTTCTATCGATATGGATGTGAAGTCTTCAATACGCATTGGGCTAGCGTGGGGACTACAGACCATTCCCTCTCGCCTAAGAGAGGATGCCTATGGCCATTAGTGGGACATATACAACATGTAATTGAGTTCGAAAATCTCGAAGTTTATTAAAATTAAACTGAGTACAACGTGACGATTTTTACTGATAGGGCCCCATCAAAAGAATTTTCCACGGGCCCTAGATGGTATAGTTACGCCACTGATGAACATATCTATTTGCTCTGAGCCTTGATGTAAATATGTTTACATGTAGTATTATTTTGTCAGTTATCTGGTTTCCATAGTCCAAACTGTGCTAAGATTGTGACTGATAGCAGTGTGTGGATATCATCGAGGAAATATCCCTATAGAGTAGTAATACTGAACAATATAATTCCACAACTAGTCAGTGATTTGTCACTGAATTTGAATAGTAAGGACCACTCGCTGCGTCGTATGTTTTTGACTTAGCCAATCAGAGTGCATGCGTCCTTGTCTTAACCAATCAGCGCGCATTGTCGGAGGTGGGAAATTGGCGGAATTTATTTCAACCAAAATGAACGTCATTGCGCTTCTATAGGTTAATTGTTCCATGGTGGATATGTATTATTATTTGAACTAACAGGAGTTGGTATAGTAAGAGGTTGTGGAATTCTGGCTGTTTCCATACTACATGGAACTTATCCCCCATGTCTGCAAAGCCCTTAAACCTCACTTATTACATTTCCAGCTATTTGCAGACATGGAACGGAAGCGGCAACACCTTGAGACTCGAGATATGGAGGAGAGGAAACGAAAACGCGAAGCCGAAATAGAGCAAGAAGAACAAATGTCACTTGAGAAGGAATGGGCTAAAAACTTTGAGGTATTCCATTTAAACTTAATGGCATGTAGTATAAATTAAAAAACCTGCCAAGTGCGTGTCGGAATCGCGCACCGAGGGTTACGTACAGACTTGTATGTATGTAAATAGTTCGTTCATCACGGGAATCGAGTCTCGAAGATATTTCCCCTTTTTTCCGATTATGTAATTTTTTTGTTATGTCACTACAAATTTACGGTTTTTGGATTTCTTCGTTTTCTTGTCCAACATGGCTGTTTTGTTGTGTTCTCTATTATAAATAAAACAAGTACTTAATTTCATATTGCTTATATTTTATTAGGTACTTCCATGTTGATAAAAAACCAACATAACATTCTAACTGACTATGTGTTGCCAGCTCTGGTACCATAAATAATGGCCTTGCTTCTTGGCAAATTTCATGGCTCTAGGTCAACGGGAAGTACCCTGTAGGTTTTGATTGCATTGCGATCGTCAAAATATTCAGCATAAACGGCTTTTTTCATTGTTTTGCTTGCGTTGACTTAGAAGTTTCATTTTTTCACTGATCCAAGCGATTGCAGACCTGAGTAGTCCTCCACGAGTTTCTGAGAATATGGATCTTGCTTGACAGACAAACAGACAGACGGACAATAAAGTGATGATATAAAGGGTCTGTTCCGTTTTGAGGTACGGAATCCTAAAAATGGGATCATATTAATCAGGCGAATAAAAGATTTACAGGCGACAAAAATGAATCCCAACAAAAAATAAAACCACCCTCAAAGTGGGGTTACAGTAAAATGTATGAAATAACGTTATAAGAACTCTAATCTGACACTGTTTTTCATCAAGTCCGCGAAAACACACACATAATACTCTAATAACATTATTAGCGCACCACGTTTCACGCCTCTGCGGATATTGACTTTTTGGCCTAGTCTGTCTAGCTTAACACGGTTTGTACTTACTCTGTATTATATTCTTGATTATGTTGGTATATAACCATCAAATAACTTTATGTTGTGTAAGGTTGTGTTTCTGCGCGTGAATAAGGTCGCCAGAGCTCATTGGGGAGGGGGGAAAGGTCGGTAACGCGTGAGCGATGCTTCGTGCTAAAGTAACCGCTTACCATCAGGCGGGCCGTATGCTTGTTTACCAAAAAATATATATATTTGGGATATCCTGGTGTTTTAGAGCTTGCCAAATACTCTCTTGCGATATTGAGTCAAAAACTTTTTCGTAGTCAACATAAGCAAGATACAGAGGGTTTTTAAACTCCTGGTATTTTTCCACTGTTTGTTCTAAGGTGTATATATGATCAACTTGGCTAGACATGCTACCGCGTGTCTAGATGGTAGAATATCCTTGTCTAAAGCCTGCCGCATGTTCTATTGGTTGACTGTAAATAAACAAATGCATTTATTATTCAATTCAATTCAATTCAATCATTTATTGCATCACATTAATATATATGTTACCGGCCAAACCCGATTTTAAGCTAAACTAGTTTGGCCTAGGCTCAACTAGTTCTTCCTATACGCGATAGGATAATCCGGTATAGACTAGGCCAAACTGGTACATCCTAAGCCCGGTAGGAGCATCTAGTTTAGCCTAGGCTGAACTAGTTTATCCTACCACACTTCAGGATAAATTGGTATGGCCTAGCCTGAATTCGTAGTCGACAATGATTGAGCGAGAATACCGATTCCAGAAGTAGACAAAGGAAGATCACCTCATCTCAGAAACATAATCGGAGTTATTCTTCAGAGAAATAATAAGGGCTTTTACATAGTTGGCACCAAATATGGCGTTTTGCAGAAATTATATTGCAGGTATTCTTTCGCTTACCCACCTACTTAATTTTTTTTATTCTATTGAGTCTTTTTGTTTATTTAGATATTTATGTTAGGTATTTGTCGATCTTTCTGTACAACAAACAGCAAGTAGCTAGTTAACTAGCAAGAAAAATGGTGCTCTGCAACACTGAGTGCCATCAGAGTACACCTTGCAAAAATAAGTATAATTGTCTCTGGCAAATTCAATGAATAAATGAATTATGATTATTCGTTTCTTTTAATACTAGAAATTTTTATTATTTTACTTATAAGTTTTCTTTACCTATTTTCCCTACACGTATTGAATAGGTGATAGGTACCAATTTATCCTGAAGTGTGGTAGGATAAACTAGTTCAGCCTAGGCTAAACTAGATTCTCCTACCGGGCTTAGGATGTACCAGTTTGGCCTAGTCTATACCGGTTTATCCTATCGTGTATAGGAAGAACTAGTTTGGCCTAGGCTGAACTAGTTTAGCCTAAAATCGGGTTTGGCCGGTAACATATACACACACAACACACACAGTTAAAAGTAGGTAGGTATACACATGTGGCATCATCTAGGGCATTGCAATACAATCATACAGATAAATAACCACAATATAATAATAATTACTAAGATGCACCGCTACATTTCAAGAAATCTGTCTGAAAAAAAAACATCTGGCGAATAATACTTTTTTTTATCAATATGTCTTTTAAGTTCATCTCAAAATGTATGTATTTATGTCTTTTATGATATTTGGGATATGTTTGTAAATTTTTACTGCCATAATATTTGGGCCAGAGCTATGCATTTTTAACTTAGAGCTTGGAAGTATTAATTTATGTCGAAATCTGGTATGGTCACGATTCGGTTGGTCAGCTTGTTTATTGAAAAATATTGGGTATTTTCTCACAAATTTGCAGATCTCAAGAATGTAAATTGATGTCGAGAGTTAAAATTTTATGAGACTATACCTAGATTATACCTAAAATAGTAAATTTACCGTTACAGGAATCGAGACAAAACCGCGTGGACAGTTGGAAAACCTTTCAGTCGGGTAGTAAAGGCAAGGAAGGGAAGGAGAAGAAAAAGAAGAAGATCCAAAGTTTCAAGCCGCCAAAACCGAAGCCAGAGAGCAGATAACTCCAATCCATAAATTAATATTAAATATTATTTACTTTTATTATTTAGCTTAGCACTTTTTTCGAATCTATGGTAATTGATAGAGGTTAGTGTGTGAGTTTAGAAGCTATGTGTGAGTGAGATAGAGAGATGCGATTGACGTATTATATATTACCGTTGAAAAAAATACTTGAAAATACTTGAAACTTAAAAATTTACTTTACTACTTGACGTATACTTTTACCGCATACCTAATGTATACTTTATACGAATTCGTAAAATGTTTCTCTTTGATGTATTCGGCAGTTATTTTTACTATATTTGTAATAAATGAGTTATTAAATTATCATAGATTTGAAACTGCTATTTTTTCTCATAACACGTGATAAAATATAATTAAAAGCCAATACTGTGACTTTTGAAATAGTTTTAGTTTAGCTTGAGATGATTAGATAATAGACTATAAAAAAGCGAATAGTGTGTTGAATATTAATTATAATATTATCCACACAATAGTATAAACCAGTTGATTCTTGAAATAAATTATTAAAAGGTATTTTTTTTTCTAATCAAAATAATACTATAATAATGGGGTAACACGAGATCATCACAAGAAAAAAATTATTGGTATAATTTTATTTAAGAGGCCATATACGTAATGCCGATTTCGTTGATTTACGTGATTTTACAGTTAAAATACTGTATTTCTATTTCTGTATTAATGCAAAACATGAAAGATAATTTCAATTATGATCTATCGGAAAATGTGAACTGTCACCGATATCTTCTAATCCTGAAAACAGTATAATGAATGAGCTACTTTTTTATTTTTAATATTTAATTTTGATAAATCGATCTCAATCATCTTAGTTATCACTTTTTAGTTTTTTATCACTATCAAATAATGTTTTTGTGCAAATAAAAAAAATTACTTTATAAAATTTTAGAGGAAATGGGCAAATGATTGCTTTTGATTTCGGCTACTTAAGTTCAAAATGTATAACAAGTAAAAAAAAATCTTTGAATACAGCCTAAATCCTTATTCTTAAATGTCTGTGCCTAAATCTCACATTAAATAAAATAAAAAAGGAAGCTCATTCATGTTGTGCATTGAAACTTATAGAAAATAAGTATTTTAACTGTAAAATCACGTAAATCAGTGAATTTGACGAAATTTGGTATACGGCCTCTTAAGTTGTTCTTTCATAACTATGCTATATATTTTTATCCGTGGTGTACCTATATTCGACTTTTAAAGTATAATCTTAATTATTCGAGACAGTCCTTGAATATTGGCAACTTTATACATCTTGCGCCTATCCTATGTAGCTTTGTACTATTTCTTTTGTAAAACCTTGGTCACTTCAGGCGTGGCTCACTCCGCCACTCCGGAGTGGTCTATTTCAATGCATTCACGTTTGTACACACGTCTACACATCAAGCGAGATCAGCTTATACTGGAAATGTATACATTTCCAGTAGTACTAGCCAGTGTTTCTCGCATTGTATAGGATTTCCGTACAATGGGAGATCAGCTTATACTGGAAATATATAGCTTGACTTGTAGCTGTGCGTTCACAGCCATAAGGTTCCGTTTGGATTGCGCTCGAGTCCACATCAAAGCAGTGCGCCTTCTGTACTTGTACTATTAATTATTCTGTGGTCACTTATAAAATTTCATACTAGTTATCCCCAGAGAGGTTGGCATACTTTTTACATATTGTAAAAGCGTTATATAGTGGTTATATACGGTTGACTCGAATCGCTGAACATTCTAAAAAAATATCTCGAATCAGTGAGGTCGGTCCATCTTGTTGCAAAATGGTCTGTCCAATATTGTTTGTCTTGTTCATTAAAATAAAACAAATTTATGCTCAAAGGTTGATTTATTTTAAAAATCCTACTTTAAAAGCGCAGCGTTGTAAAAAGAATTATTTTGGTCGTGGATTTGATTCTACAGTTATTTGGTTTCCTACATGCGAATTAGAAATGCATGTTAACAGAATGGTTACTAGGACTAAAAGTTCTGTTTTTTTTTTATATACCACGAAGTCGGTAAACAAGCATACGGCCAGCCTGATGGTAAGCGGTTACCTTAGCAATATGGAAGCATCACTCACGCGATACTGACCCTTCCCCCCTCCCCAATGAGCTGTCGACTTACTCACGCGCAGGAACACAAAGTTATTTGGCTGCGGTATTCTGTAAGCTGGAGGTAATCTGATATTTCCAAATACAACAGGCCGCGTCCTGTTTGATCTTATAGACACTGGACAATTAATGTCTATAACCTGGGTTTTACTAGACTTTGCTTGAACCATATCATCTAATAAGACACTTTTGAGACCAAGACACAATTTTCTGAGCCGTTTTTCCAGTTTCCGTAACAATCACATCCTGATAATTACGAACACCTGAATTTTGCAAGATATGTTAACTCCCTGATTTGACATATTCCTGGTACTTACTGAGGTACTTTTTGAGGTTGGTTAAACAATTATACACAAAAGGACTGAAAATGAACTTTATTAGGTAACAAAGTTGTACGATACAAGTTGGCATATCAGTCAGAATCGTCACACTCTTCGACCATGTCACTCGGAGGGCCGGGCTGCGCCGGCGGACCCCAGTTGAAGTATAAACTGTCTGTGTATATTGCCATTCCTAGAGAGAAAAAGAACCTGCAATTTGAATAAACAGGTATTCATAAGTGCATCCGAAGGTGACCTATGAGCAGACGAGTGAAGATCGCATTTTGTTTTCCTGGGAAATTCTTCAAACAGCGTTGTGATCCCAGACTAAGCTGAGCTTGTACTATGGAAACGAGATAAGTATGTACTACTTTTTCTTTGTAAATACTTATGATAATAATTACATCCACACTCAGGCATTTTCATGCACACAAATGTATGTCCTGTGTGGGAATCGAACCCACGAACTGCAGTGATAGGTCTTACCGACCACGCCAACGGTCACGTCAAAATGTAGGTAGGTATTTATATATTTTATTAGTCAGTTTTTTTATAATATACTTAATTACAAATTTTATGTTTCGATAGACCTTCTTATTGAACAGTTCTGTCGATGATTTAAAAAGGCTTCATTTATTATCAGACACACGCACTGTGTAAAGTCGATCATGTTTTGGATGGATCTTATAGTTAAGCTTACCTATGTAATAATAAAAAAATTAAATCGTCTTCAAAATACACTAAAAATTTGACTTCAAATCAGTGTCAGATTAGAGTTATTTCATTCTTTTTAGTGTATTTTGAAGACGATTTAATTTTTTTAAATTATTATTTTATTTCCACATTTTTAGTTTTTCTTAAATTCACTAGAATTTGACCAAGGTTTTGAGATGTTTTTCCTTTGACACCACACCCATAGCTCGTATCAATAAACCAGGCCGTCACACATATTTGTCCATATCTTGAAAACTACTGAACCGATTTTGATGAAACTTGCACTGTTCCCTATGTTGAAGTAAATGTAAACCAATAAAAAAAAAGAATGGTTACAATCCGATTAATATCTTCGGAGATATGCGTGGACAAACATACATACATACAAACATCTATGAAATTTTGTATATTTGTTTGAAAGCCCTAATAGATTATCATTATGTGAATATTTTTCAGTTCCAACAATATTACATACATACGTGTCGAATTGATAATCTCCTTTTTTTTTTAAGTCGATTAAAAAAAAGATCTTACCATGCTGCACCAAGGAATAAGACTTTGTTATAGAAGCTCTGTCTGTCCTTGTACCAAGGCTCCCATGGTCCACATGGAACCGGCAACTCGTTCATATGGGCATCACACCGTATTGCTGTATAGATGTCAAAACTATTTTGAGCGAGAAGAGTGGATGTTAACGACAAGGGACCTTCATATCAAAACTCGCACACTATGATGGCTGTTTTGACATGAGTTTTCGTGTCGCTATGCGTGTCTCTTTTTAGCTGTTGATGTTTTGATGTGCAACGCTTTTTGATATTATAGACATGGTTGTAGGTAGCACCATGAGCGCCGACTCCGTGGGTTCTCGGGGGCTCCAGCACCCATGAAAGCCAAATAGTGAGTGCAGAGCGTCCATAACCACAGACATTAAAATTGATCAGTAGGGTTTGAGCAATATCTCTACAGCAACTTAACCAGCTCGTGGGGCAAGATGTCTGCTACTTCTTAGATTATTCTATTGTCTAGGTACTACTTACGTATCACGCAAAACTAAATGCTCAGGCTGATTTTTAAAAGAAAACGTGGTTCGATTTATAAAAAAAAATTATATTCAAAATATTACATGAGCGTGGGAGGTGTGCACTTTTGGATTTACCAACTACTTTTTTTTACCTATGATTCCTACATTTATAAAATACATCACCTGTTTATCCTACTTAGTTTGTCTCTTTTAAACGAATCATCAATGGGCATGAGCACCTACGGGATTGTCTAAAAGCCAGCGCCCCTTGGTAGCACGTTGAAGCGGTAGAAAAATGCTATTACCTAAGTAAGTACTTATTCTATGTAGCTAGGAAGATAGTCGTTCGTGAGGTGGCCAAGCTCAGCTACCTATCAATATATTCATTCAAAGATACTGAAGCTAACTTAGAACCATCTAAGAATTTCTTTTTTAAAGTCTATGGTTAGAACCAAGTTGGAACTTAGAAAAGATTGTTTAACTTGACGATGTTAGCCAGCCATGGCCAGCCACTATAATAATGTACCTACCCAACCGTGCTATGGTTTCCTCACGACGCTTTCCATAAACGTAAGCTCAAGAGTAAGTATAAAATTTATATGTCCATATATCCAGGCACCATTTATTATTAGAAAGTTGACGGTTGACGCAATAACTAAAAGAATCCATGAAACTAAGGAATAAAGTAACTCACTGTGTTTCGATGCATATTTTCTAGTATTCAAAATACTCAATAAATTGTTCCGTAAGGCAAGTACTTTAGCCCTCATTGTGAAACAGAAATATTTTTTTCCGCTATGTAATTTGAAATCGTCTGAAATCGTCGATCACTTTTCGTTGCTAGGTAACAAGATGAGGAGTTGACAAAAGAGATATGATTAGGTTTAAATTGCATTGCACCTCATTTTGATTAATCTGCTGTTGACTCGCATTTGCAATATTTTTATTTTATTTTTTATAATTACCACTAAGGTGACAAACAAGCATACGGTCCGCCTGATGGTAAGCAGTTACCGTAGCCTATGGACGCTTGCAACACCAGGGGTATCACTCGCGCGTTGACGACCCTGAAGAAATCTCTTCACGCCTTTTTTGAAGAACCCCATGCTGTACTCCATTGGGAAATTCTTTTTTATATCATGTCTAGGTAGTTATACTTAACCCGTGCCATCCACGAACGAACGGTTTAAATGGCTAAATGTATATAACTAGCTGTCCCGTGCGGTTTCACCCGCATTCCCGAGGGATTGTATGTTTTCCCGGGATAAAAAGTATCCTAAGTGTTAATCCAGAACATATTCTGTGTGCCAAATTTCATCCAAATCCGTTCAGTAGTTTTTGCGTGAAAAAGTAACTAACATCCATACATACAAACATTCGCGTTTATAATATTAGTAAGGAAGTAAGGATTTGCTACATCCAGGATATGATATTTTTAATGTTCGTTCTATTAATATAATAAAAAATCTTCAATAAATATTATAAAAAACGCATTGAACTCCATATTATACTAAAGAAGCAAAAGGGCGTTGGCAATAATTTCTCAACTTGAGTGTCTAGAGAGAGGTAGAGGTAAAACTTGGTGCTCGTAGTCCCCTTCTAACAATTAACCCAAACAAACGCCAATTCCCCACCAACGACAATGCGCAATCGGCTAAGTCAAGGACACGCTGAACAATTACCCCCTTATTCATAATCGCTTTTTTAACTAAATCAGTGTAATAGTGTGCCCCGTCTCACTCTTTCGATCACCAAATGTCACGTGTCAGATAAAGTCTTCAGAATTTTAGCTAATCAACGTTTGATAACTTTATTATGAATAAGGTGTTAGATATAGTGTTTGGTTGGTACTGTTATAATCAGTGCAAAAACACTAGTTTCGGAATTAGATTAAAATACTCGGTACTAATCTTAAGGGATTTTTCATCGATGGTATCACCACCGTCTCGGTGAAGAAGCTTTATAGCTTCTTCACTGAGAACTCAAGCTCGCTGTAGGATCCAAACCTATAAAGCTACGGTGAGCAGGCAACGCGTGAGTAATAAATAGCCCTGGTGTTGCAAGTTTCCATAAGCTACAGTAACCACTTACCATCATGCCGGCCGTATGCTTGTTTGCTACATAAGTCTAAGTGGTATAAAAAACAACGAGAGACAACCAGCCTTTTTTACACTGTGACTTTCTATTCGGTTTAGAAACGCAGCCCACGCAGTACCCAATGAAAAGATACTAATCATTCAAAAGATTCATTTCTAAGACGAATAAAAAGTCATAGGATATTGCTAACCTTAGTGCCTTCTTCATAAAATGTATATCTATACTCTAACTTTATTATAAACTGATGACTTTGTGACTACTGTAACTGACATAAAAATCTTCAGAAATAGCTCTTGGCGCAATAAAAACTTTATCCACTCGTAATAAAAAATATGCGTTATATAGCGTTAAATATTCCAAAAGTTTCACAATAAAAAATCCCTTGAAGAACTAATGTGATATATTCGCCATTATACACTTATATATATACTACTTATACATATAGTATACTAGCTGTCTCGTGCGGTTTCACCCGCGTTCCCGTGATAAAAAGTAGCCTATAATACTCGGGGATAATTTAGCTTCCTATTAGTAACATAATTTTTCGAATCCGATTGGTATTTCCCGTGATTAGCCCGTTTAAACAAACAAACAAAAAACTCTTTCGCTTTATTATATTATTAGTATAAATATATAAGGTCCTAATAAATTTGTGAACTTCCTCTTGAGGTATGAATGTATAGGTCATTAGTAATCAAAAAATAATATTAGAAAAATAATCCGTGAGAAAAAAAGAACTTCTTTGACTTGTATGGAGAGTCTAAGAAGCCTTTTTTAGTTCAGTTTCTTTTTCCCTCGGATTATTTTAGTAGTGTGGTTGAGAAGTTACATTATTGAGACTGTAAAGTATATAGTATTCTATAGAATACGTGATTATAAACGCTCTGAATGAGATTATTCTGGGAGCTGGAGGCTCCCAGGTAGAGTAGCTGGAGGTGATTTTAATAAGGAATTAGAAGAAGAAGAGAATAGACACGACGTGCATTGAAGTTCAAAAGTGACAATATGTATAAAACGAAACAGTAGTAGAAAAAGAACAATAATTTAAATATAAATTTTATCAAAAACAGGCCAGTGCTTTGAGTAAACAGTATATAAAAAACATAGGTTTTAACAATTATTCTCGTCAAGCACCAAACAACAAAATAATTAAAAATAGGGGAACTAAAATAAGACGAGAAGATTTTCAGATCGTAGACCCTTGCTACGAATTTCGTAGACCCTTTGAATTGGGTGATTTCGCAAAGTATTCTGGTGCGTCCATGTTACGCGAACTGAGTACGAGCCGAGCCTCGAACGAACAGGATTCGTTCGTTGTTCGCGTAGCGTGGACGGACTTGCGAGCCTCGAACGAGCATTCGTCTCGCGCTCGACTGCGCTCCGCCCGATTGTCAGTTTTTTCACGTACACAGGGATTCGCATCGCGCTCGTTGTAACGTCCTTGACATAGCGAGCAATGAATAAATTTTGTTCGTTCTTGGCTCGGCTCGTGGTCGGTTCGCGTAGCATGGATGGACGCACCATTGTAATTATAATAGACCTACAATTGGTTTTTAAAATCGTTTGTCATTAATTGTAGGATTACTTACCTATGTTTCTGACTACTCGATTTCATACAGCTCAGAGCATTTTTAATACCCGTGCATGAAGATTCCAGTGTAGATAATGTAGATGTACGGTTTTCATTACATCAACGTCGTGGAGTTCTGACTCCTCGTAGGCATTACTAGAACTATCTAGATTCGTAAGCTTGAACCTTGATGCAGTAAGTTTATGCGATTAATTAGAACTACTTGCTACGTGCTTTCTGTCGGACGACCCCACTACCTGCGCCGATGCCATAGCTGATGTGTTGCGCCGGGGTATGGAATACTTCATTCCATACTCCGACGTAGCCATTAGCGGCTCAGCCCGTCCATGGTACAACACTGGATGCCGTACCAGTGAAGCTCTCAAACAGAAAGCGTTCACTGAATGGGCTAACGCGCGTAGTACCAAAGCCTCCGACGTTGGCATAAAAAAGAAAGCCTATAACAAAGCTGCCAAGCAATGCAAAAAAGTGCTCAAAAGGGCTCGTTTCAACCATATTGGCCGAATCGGCTCCAAACTTGCCACTTACCCCACAGGTAGTAAGGCTTTTTGGTCCTTGGCCAAATCGGTTGAAGCGAATTTTTGCCGCTCGTCACTACTTCCACTGACTAAGCCTGACGGTTCACTGGCCCATAGTGCTAAGGATAAGGCGAATCTATTCGCAAACCTGTTCGCTAGCAACTCTTTCTTAGATACCACCAGCCAACCTCCACCTTGTCTTCCTCACTGCGGCTCCGAAATGTCGGATGTCCGCATTCACCAAAAAGAGGTACTCAAAGTGCTGCGTGGACTAAACGTGAGTAAGGCCAGTGGCCCTGATGAGATCCCGGCGGTAGTACTAAAGACCTGTGCCCCTGAGTTGTCACCTATTCTCACGCGCCTATTCAGACTCTCTCTGAAAACAAGACGTGTACCTAAGTCCTGGAAGCTTGCAAACGTCCAACCTATACCCAAAAAAGGTAGCCGTACAGACCCGTCGAACTATAGACCCATCGCAATCACCTCCATACTCTGCAAGATTATGGAGCGTGTATTGAACGCCAAACTTCTTGGCTACCTTGAAAACAATGATCTCCTGAGTGATCGCCAATTCGGCTTTCGTCCTGATCGATCTACAGGAGATCTCCTAGTGCTAGCCACCCACCTCTGGGGCGAGGCCATTGAGAAACACGGTGAAGCATTAGCAGTTTCACTAGACATCTCGAAGGCTTTCGACAGGGTCTGGCATGATAGTCTGCTCAGCAAGCTTCCCTCATACGGACTGCCCTCTAGTTTGTGCGCCTGGATCTCCGATTTCCTGAGTGGACGGTCTATCCGAGTGGTCATCGATGGCTGCTCGTCAGAACTAAAGGCGATTAACGTTGGTGTTCCTCAGGGGTCTGTTCTCTCTGCTACGCTATTTTTGCTGCATATTAATGACTTGCTGAGACCCGGAATCTATGGGTATGCAGATGACAGCACCGTCACAGAGAGTTATGTATCCGATCCGCGGGCTAGTAGGATCACAACAGAGTCTCTCAGAGAGGGTATGATTACGGTGTTGAACTCGGCTCTGCAAATTGTATCCGAGTGGGGTGCCGCCAATAGGGTCGAGTTCAACGCCTCCAAAACACAGGCCTGTCTTTTTTCTGCCAAGAAGAGTCTCTTCAACCTGACTCCCGCATTTCGTGATGTATCTGTACCGATATCCAAACACCTAGATCTTTTGGGTCTCAATTTATCCTCCGACCTCAATTTCGGACGGTCCATCGAGGCAAAGGCTAAGACTGTTGCCAAAAAACTTGGTATCCTGAATAAGGTGAGACGGTACTTCACAAAGGAACAGCTTCTAAATCTATACAAAGCTCAAGTACGACCTTGCATGGAGTACTGTTCTCATGTGTGGGATGGCTCAGCCAAATATCAACTTGCAACTTTGGACTCGTTAGATAGACGCGCTCGAAGGATAATCGACGATAGCGACCTAACGAGCAAGAAACTGCAAAACCTCATCGGCGTCAGGTTGCAAGTTTGACGGTATTCTACAGATTGTTCCACGGAGAATGCGATAAGGAACTCCATAATCTTGTCCCCCCATCCCCGTTCTTCTATCGGACCACTAGGCGTCGGGAGGGTCTCCACCGCTTCGTCGTCGACATTCCGTCTTGCCGTACCAAGCGTTTCGCTTCCTCTTACCTTATACGCACGGCCAAGCTGTGGAATGCTCTCCCGGACAACGTGTTTCCAGACACTTATAACATGGGTATATTCAAGGCCAGAGTGAACAGGCATCTTATGGGTACGCGCGGTCCACCCTAGACTACATCTTCGCTTACCATCAGGCGGGATTGCGGTCAAGCGTAAACCCATTAAATATAAAAAAAAAAAAAAAAATGTTTCCTTTTCATATTATCCTCATGTGGAATTTTGCGAATTTTGTGCTTAAAGCGTTTCTAACACCAGTTAATAATATAGGCTATTCTCTTTTTGCGAGCGGACTTTCACAAGAAGATCCAGTATTTTTTTAGGCATAGCTTAGTGACATTTCCATAATAATCAGATTAGCCGTTTTCGTGATATAGCCAATATTAGCAGGTATTAGTCAGCATTCTCTCGGCGGTTATTTGTAGTTTGGATGCATAAAAGAAAGATTTTTTTTATTTGCGATATTTGTACAGGGATGAGTTCATTAAAACAACCAATTAAATTTTGAAAACAATATCAAATTTAATACATAAATAATATTTATGTACCCCTACATACATGCTTTCGTCTATAATATTTACATTGAAACACATAATTTCATCCTAATTTTATCTAGCACTTTTTCACATTTTTTTTCGTACAATTATAATAATAGTAAGCAACTGAAAAAAAAAACAATTCAACAAATATTATTGTAATGTAAACTTGTTACGTCATAAACATAATGATGCAAACATAGATTTTATAAACATTTTACACAAAATAATTAACATAGAAATTATTCTCTGCTATGGGACACGCGCCCATTCTTATAAATTACATGGATTACTAACGATGCAATAACCACTGTCTAATATTAAAATATATTATCTATTACAAACTAATGACAATTCCCACAGGCATAGACAAATGGGCAATTGCATGCGACTATTTGCGTTTGCGCTTACGAAATACCAAACTCGTCTACACATAGACAAATCGATGTTTCAATGCAATTGATCGCACGTACAACTAACCACACAAGTATTGACACCGTCCGTAAAAAATACCCATTATATTTTATAGTAAACGACAAGCACACACATTTATTCATCAGATGGTAAAACTTTTGTGGCGAAATCAATCGTTTAAGCTAATCATACATGTGCTCTTAATCGTAGTTTATGCTTCAACGAGAGAATTACTTTAAAATGGAATAATAAGTTTATTGTTTCTGGAACTCTTTCTATAAGTCTAATTGTTCACATAAGCACTAGTTTCAGCAAAACCAAGACTAAAAGCACAACACTAATTTATATTTGAGTTCATTCATTCACATTATCGCTAGGCTTTAATGGAACAGACTTATAATTCGGTCCAAATATTAATTGACCACATCGATTGACATTAAATACGTCTCGTCACATTGTATATTTTAATATTAATATATATATCAACAACCAGGAGATATATCAACTAACATTCTTAACTAATTCATGAGATAACTCCGAAGAGATTAATCAATCGTCTACAACATTCATTTATAACACGACTATTGTTTTAATTTCGATCCATTAGATAGAAGTGTTATTGGATTTTACGTATTTATATTTGGCAAATGGTTACTATCATAAACCCATCACCTAGGTACGGGTTCGATGTCCGACATCCATAGAACGTTCACAGTAACTGACTTTAAGTCACTCGCGTAATGTTAAAATTATATTTATCTATCTACATATTTATAGTAAATAAAAACGTATGGTCATACATTTAGGCCCTAGTATAATGTAGTAGGTACCGACAGACACGCACGATGCGTATTAAAATTTACACATTTTCTCAATAATTTTGTACGTCTCATTAATTTACACATGTATTCATTTTACCAAACTAAAGAAGTGTAATTCCATAATGCGCTATCAAACAGTAGATACTATAGCACCAATGTCAGCTGCAAATATACACAATAAAGTATAAAGCAGTGAACGTATAAAAAATTTACATGCGTAAACCAACGTCTTATTAAATTAAAAAACAATGCAAAAACCAAACAGTGCTTTAAAAAACATACATAGAAATGGACGCCAAAAAGTACAAGAATTGACTTATATGATACACGTACTAAATTGAACACTTATTGGCTAAAATCTATCACAAACAGTCCACTGAGGTAATTCACAAAATGAACTCTTTTCGCTACTTTAGAGTTTACACGGGCTAGCCCCAACACTGCATATCTATGAGTAATTCTGCACTTACATATTTGACAGTAGCTTATTGAAAAACAATAATATCTGGGACTAGAGATCTGACTAAAAACAGATTTTGTTTGTGCATCAACAATCAAGACACAAATTCCAACGTGCGGTTTCATTATAAAAATGTTTGAACAATGAGCAATATTATCTACATTTTACTTTCAAAATATTCTAACAGGCACGACAAAATAACATGTAGGTAAAAAAAATTGTGCTTATTTTGATTTCAGAACATCCATTTTTTTTTTTCAAGTACATATTTGAACTTTGTACATCCATAATTTCTGGATTTGTTCCAAACTTGCCGTTAAATTAGAGCAATTACGAACAGTGGTTTTGGTGCAAAATGGCTTAGACATGGTGCATTTAGAATGCAATTATAAAATAAATCTATGTACACTATGGCATTACTTCGAAGAATATCTATCTAATATTTATGCGCAAAATAATATTCAGTCACAATTGCATTGTTTGAATAGTTACATTTTAATTTTTCTTGTACGAGATAAACAATATTGGCCCACGCATAAAATACAGGAAAAAATAATTTAGTACAATCTTGAATATTATACAAACTAATGTAGGTAGGTATAAAGAATAAATCGATACGACGAGGTTAAACTCCCGTGTAGTCTTTAAATTTTTTGTTACATATTCAAAATACTTTTTGGGTTTTATCAAAATTTCTAGAATAGGCCTCCTCATTTTGACACATTTGGTTTGTATAAATAGAGGCTATGTTATTTTGCAAACATCTTTTGTTACATCTAAGAAGGGGGTCAGCGAAGATAAGCCATCGAAGGGAATCCCTTTGGAGCATCACCATCCTGATCAATCGATTCGCGAGGTCATATTTACTTAATAATTAAACATTCAACGTCTAAAATATCACTTTAAAAATCAATGTCACACTTTGATCGTCAATTTTGCTTCCCAATAATAGTTTTAGAACACTTTTCAGTCTCCATATTTAACTGGTCTTGATTTAATTCATGATTTATTGTGATGTGTCGTTGTATAATTAGCTGTCTATCTCCTGATGACAGCAAAAGTTGCATCGTTCAAGTACCGTCTCATGGCTTCGGTTGATGAGGTTTTTGGAACTTACTGAGTTAGTGCGGTGTTCCCCGGCTCGCTGTTGCCATTTCAGAAACCTGGAAAGATGAAAATACACTTCGTTACTAAACAGAACTGTACCCTAAAACGAATAAGAAAGGCAGAATAGAACATTCCGTTAATTACCTAACTACTAAGACATCGATATAATGTGGTAGATGTAATTGGTACGAGCCACTAAATAGTTATACATGTAGGTAGGTAATACAACAATTTGGCTTCATAAAACACTAGGCAAGTCCTAGTCTACATTAGCTCAACCCAATTTACATCCTAATTAAATAGCAACGGCCAATAAAAATGTCTCGTATATGGTATCATAGTAATCTCGATCTAATTCTCGCGCAACGTCTGTGGATGTGGATTATCAGCGTTTCTCGTTCGGGCAGAGTTTCTGCTGAGTCGGTTGAGTGTAAATCGTAACCTGCCCGACATAGCGACGCCAAGTCTGCGCCCTCCCGCGCCCCGCGCCCCGCGCCCTCCAGGTGACGACTCCTAGTGATGCCTTTATTATATCGATTTTGTAGATGAAAATGGCGATTTTATTTTAACTGCGCATTTTATTCATGATAGATGCGATTAAACGATTGCACGTGAAACAATTCTAACATACAATTCGAGACACTTGGATATCATTTTATAGTATAAATGACTAAATTTTTAATCGTCGTTTTTGCGCGATCATTATTAGTCTAAGATGTAAGAGAATGTTATAATATTTTACAGATCTAACTAAGGTTTAATATGATATAAAATATGCAAGCTTCGCCGATAAATTTTACCGATTACGCAGTTCGTATAAATATATAAGCTTAATTAAATATTTGTATGAACTAATAATTTTGTAAGGAATGTGGTCAGTGCAGTAATAATGATTTTAATCGATGTTGACTCATACATAACATAACCTAAATCTACGAAGAATTATTTTATGATTGAAATACATGTAATTTACTTATTTGGTTGGTACCTATTTACAGTAAATAGACATCATGATATTCGGGCACATTTTGAAATGGCTGTTTATTATACTTATCACATGTACTAATAATTATGTATATCTGAACTTGTAGTAGATACTTGTGTATCTTATACTTCTTCTACGCTTTAAAAAAGCTAGCAGTTAGTCTATCAGCAAGCCCCAATGCGAGATGGAGACTTTTTGTAGGAACTTGCAAAGTTTTATTTCCATAAATATTGAGTTTAATTTGATACCATCGATGGTGTTATTAAGATCAATCCATGTGAAATAAAATGAATGCTCAAAAATTAAGTGAATTTTACTGAAACCTAACTCGCACGGATTGTGACAGACTTTGACTTGACTGCGTGCACTAGAACTTACAATATAATTCGACTTCGAGATTATCTATATCGATTTTAACTTTTAAATTGAATTATCGATAACCAATATCGACACAGTCACCGCACTATGAAACCACGATAAATCTGTCGCATATTCAATGTAACGGACTTTCTCTCTCTGTGAGTCATTCCTCAGAATAAAGTACGTTCATAATATGTGATGTAGATAATTGGCACGCTTATCCCGATATAATACTCGTAAAATGCATTTAATGTAAAATATACTCGAGGTATAACATAATTTATACAATGGCATATGAAACTACGCATAATATTAAACATAATTCATAATATGCAAATAGAAAAAGCTATTTCTCAAAATCATTTGAGAAATTGTACACCTCATGATTATAACGATTAAGTTTCGAAGGTACGCTCGTTAAATTCGTCCATTCTCTAGAATTATTTGTGTAGAGCTTTCTTACTCAAGTGTATTTGTCGGAACATACCGGTAAGTCTGGTAGCTAGCCAGACAAATATCTACTATATTTCGTTACCATTACAATTTCTTTCACAAAATCTCGAAGTTCAAGCTCATTCGGTCTTGCACTTTAGTGTAATCATTTTCATAGCATACAAAATTGCAGCTTTGTTGAGCTGTATAAATTCTATGATTGATTTTATTTCTTAATCAATCAATGAGATCAGAATTTCACATCGACTTTTATCCTGTGTCTAGACAGAGATAACTTCTGATGAATATAAAAAGCCATACAAATGTAAACGCATTAGATATAGAACCGTAATATACATGGTAGGTAGAGCCATGGTAGAGCGTAGCGTTTATTAGCTCAAAGAGTAGCTCGATTGGGGAAGCACCTCCACCTTACAGAATACCGCAGCCAAATAACTCTATGTTGTGTTCCTGCGCGTGAGTAAGGTCGCCAGAGCGTATTGGGGAGGGTGAAAGGGTCGGTAACGCGTGAGTGATGCCCCGTGTATTGCAAGCGTCCATATAGGTATGGTATCCGCTTACCATTAGGCGGACCGTTTGCTTGTTTACAGACTTCGTCGTACAAAAGATAATTCCGAAATTGTGGTGAGTTTATTTCTTCAGCATTGAGGTAATTATTTATTCTAATCTTCATCAATTAGGATTATTTTTTAAGGAAACCGTCTTACAAGTTAAATTTATGAAACAAACCGGTAGATTCTACAGGACTTGATGGTAGTAGCCAGCCAGGCAGGTAGTACAAAGTACTCTACCACCATGTATCAAACATCAATCCTCAATCACAAGATTTGGAATATAGAAACCAGCAGTAAATAACTTTCTGTGAATGTAACGATTTGGAAATGCTGCTGAACTTGTAGTCCAGCTTATATCCGCGGGGCACCGCGTATCTTTGGTCACAGTTTGATGGTCATCGCAATGAATTTCATCCTATGATGCGATACGACGAAGCCCACCATGGTCTTAAAATGTCAAAATGACACTACTCCCATTACCACCAAAGATACGCGGTAGGGTTAAAAAAAGCCCGTGCAATATTGTTGAGCAGAATTCATTTACCAAATTCTTTATTTAATTAAGTTCAGTATTTTTTGGAAAAAAATGTAAATCACTTTATTTGAAAACAATTATTTTAAATTATAATTAAAATGAATTGCATATTCCATTTAGCACTATCGCTTGAGTAGCATTTTTAACTCAGATCGATTCAGCAACCATTTCTCGATAATTTGTCGCGCGTAATATAACGCATCGTCGAGCATTAGTGTACACGCCTGAAACTAACGGAAAACTTTCCCGATTTTTTCTGCCAGCTACAGCTAGACAGTGTGATAATAAATCGAGTTTCGGATGTCACGGGCTATAAAGCATAGGCGTCGGACTATCGAGTGATTCCAGCGAGGCGGGACCTTAGCGCAAATTTATTCATACGACGGGGACAAGGCGACCTCTTAACTCTTATGTTATTTAGGGCACACTTCCTTTACTGCGGCTATTGCTGGGCAATACTTTATTAGATGTGACGCCCTGTTTTAAATACTCTAGTTTTTTAATAGTTGGATTGTTTTTTTTTGTATGTTAGTTTTGGGTCAAGCTTTGAGAAGTGAGAAGCCATGATTAGATCAGTTTTAATTTATTAAAAGATAGACTTATTTTTAGAAATATTTTCTAATAATGATTTAAAAGAGTAAGTGAAATCTTTTGAGTTCAATATACATACAATAATTATATTAGTTGATTAAAGTTAAATTTTTGACCATTTTATTGTACGTACCTAGGTGATAACCCGACACCAAGAACATTAACGTTACGTTCTTATACATCACGCACGATGCAGCTATGGGATAGCTGCAATGGCTGCATTTAAAAAATGGAACGTGGAAAAACAAAGTTAGATTTGCGACAACTGGGTAGTCGACCGCGGGGAGTGAGGTTCGCGCGGGGGCACACTTGTTGCACGTAGGCGGGGCGGCTACGCCCTACGCCCCTTTGCTACACGTGCTACGAAACTTTACTTCATGAAGTCTGGAAGCACTTTTTCGTAGCCGATGTTCTATTCATTGTTTAGGGAGAAATTGAAAGGATTTATTGCATGACAATAGACTGTAAAAACATTAAGTATACATTTCTTTTCAAATTGAAATGCTAAAGAGTGCATACAAGGTAACTTTGTCATCAAAAAATGTCGAGGCCTCTGGAGACCAGACCACCCTTTTTCCGCCAACGCATCATCTTGGCTATCCAAAGAGGAAACGCTACCTGCTGGGAACCTTGCTGTTAATGGGTAGCAACGGCAGACTCCGAGGTAATTTAATTTTCTATATATAGTTTGTTATTAGTACTTTTAGTAGTAAGTAAATATACTTTACTACTTTACTTTATATAAGAGACTTATATTGATGAGAAACCAATAAACATATGTCAAAGTCAAAGTCAATTCAATTTAGGCCCTAGTAGGGCACTTATGAAGGTCAAAGCTACTGAAGTTACCACCAGTTCGTAAGTCGGCCTTCAACTGAGAAGAACAGGCAAGAAACTCAGCAAGGTTTTCATAAACATTTTCTAAACATTTTTTTTTGAACAATCTGACTATTGGCTTTTTTTTCCAAAACATTATACATACATACTTTTTATTTTACAAAATAAAATACACAATCTTAAAAACGCATAAAATCGAAACATACACTTTGATGATTTGTATGAAAGATTTGGATGACCACCTACTAACCACTAACTTAGTACTTTTTGTCTTTTTTGGTAATATAAAGATATATATTGGTATACTACCTATACTTAATAATTATTATGTAAAGAAATCTTAACTTGCGATTGGGCCTTAAGCTTTAAAAAAATATATTTCATAAGTTTACTAGTACACTGGCTGGTTGAAAACTAATAAAGCTAAAATTCCAAATTCAAAATTTGATCATAGAGTTAACAACGCAACTTTATAAATATCTGACTATAAAAGCCGCCAAAATTGGACGCGGCCATAACTCATTTTGTCATAATCGTAGGCCGCGGCATGTTTGGGGGTCCGCAATAAAATCATAAAATCGTTAGGAGTGCGCGAGCGTGCTTCTGTAGACAGTTAACACGTAATCCAATTTGCCGACGGCCGACATCGACGAGGAATTCTAAAGCTGCGATCAACAAAATTACATTGAGTACACCCTTGAATATTCTTCTGGTATCGACTCGATTTTATGATCGAATGAAAAAGTTGCAAAAGAAACATCTATAGTAAAGAATTTGGATAAATCTTGGTGAGATAAAAAAAATTTAAATGTTAATAGATTCATAATAAATAAAACGAAACAAAAATCCCTGAAAACATAACCGATAGTGAAATAACTTTTAAAGTTGCGTTACTTTATTATCAAAATCAATGTCAAACTAACTCTTCTTGCGCCAAACATTTTAAGATTTTATTTTATTTTAATTATATTCAAAAGGAAAAACATTAGTTAGAAGGTATAAAAGAAAATATCTATATTATTGATTGTAAACATTAAAAATATATGCTGGGTTAATCATGTATTTTTTATAATTCAATTTTTTGGTTCTGTATAAGATATCATCGTGTGCTTTACAGCATCTTAATTTATGCTATTAGTGATCAACACACTTATGTATGAAAAAAGCATTTTGAAAATGGTAACTTATCGTATCTAATTAGAAGGCATTTTGCTCTGAATCTGGATTAGGTGTTTTCACTTTAAAAATATTGTTAGGTTAGATTAGGTTATGTGACAAGTTTAAAAAAATCTTATTTTTGTCTTATGAAAAATACCACAGCATTTTATAGATATAAAACTTTATAACATTAGCATTCTGACTTTGATAAGACGACATGAAAATTTCCAACCAAAGGGACGGTATCGGCAGGCACGTAATGCTCAAGAAAAATTGACATCCCTAACTATGTTGGCACTCATTTAAATAACTGATCAAACTTGCCAGTAAGCTGTCAAACAATAAAGACCAGCCAACTTATTGGATATGCAGCACTCATCCCATCGACTTATATTGGACGCAGAAAATGATGATATAATTTTGATATTCTGAAGAATTTTATACGAAAACCTATGATTTCATTTTAGTGATGAATTAATAGTTTTTAGTTATTTAAAATTTTGTTTGTATACCAATTTTATTTTATTGATACACATGAATAACCCTTTTGTACATTTAGTGATAATAAATAACAGATACCTCAATAAAAGGATCCAATTATCATCTTAAACAACGCACAGGTATGTGACTTGCGTTCTTTGAACTTTTGCATTGACCAGAGCGTATGAGCATTCAATAGTTTTGCATTAATTTAATGAACCGTTGTCACAAGTCACGTCGTTTTATGTTAAAAAAACTCGTTAATGTCGCAATAAAAATTCTGAAATAAAATGTATAATTCATCACTCATCAGAGAGGCCATGCGGCAAATATTTAAAGTACATACCTATAAGGCGATGGAAATAAAAAAAAGGTGCAAAGGAGCTTTTTTTATTAAGTAGAAGAGCGGGGGGTCGAGAATATAATGAATAAATTCCGTGTAAGGACCCCTCCTAACGCAATTGAAAACTTTTAACAAGTGCCGGGAAATCGTGTGTAAAGGTGGGACCCGTACCTAATTACATAGCTAGCTGAACGGAATACGCGATGAGTCGGGAAATTTAAACGATGCCCCCTCGACCATGCCGGGACACTTTATGAAAATCAGCTTGTTAATAAAATCACCGACTGTGGACCGATGATTTCGCACCGGAATTTTTTGCTCCTAAAAGAAACGGATCATAAAATTAATGGAGTGTGCAGTTGATTAATATGTTCCGATGTTAAAAACTTCGATCTTTGTGCATCCTTTTGGAGACGTAACAAAAACGCTTTCGTAATTGGCTATTGAATGAACAGTTAGATCACGTTTCGTTACTCTTCAAAAGCAAGATTCGCATTTCAAGATTTTTTATCCCCCATTAACTTAGCTCCACTGTTCGGTATTAAAAAATTAACAAGATTTTCACCACGGCAAGCTCACCGTCTGCCGAGGACGTATTCATTCTTTTGTAACCCTAAAAAACAAGTCATTACCGAAGCGGGTTTAATCTAGCGTCATGTTCTGGAGATTTTTTCGTGATATTCTATTATTTGGAGGCGATCGCTTGGCGAGGCGACGGGCACCGTTTACGCTAAAATGATATGATTAATTACTAGCTCCGGTCTCCCTCATTAGCGAACAAATAGGATCGTTCAGTGGTGAAATTGAATCACGAACGCTGGCGAACCGCGCTCAATCGCCGTCTAATTATAATTATTATTCATACGAATAAAACGGCGAGGATTTTTTGTTTAGTTTATGTGATGAATGAACTATGGGTATTTGTCCTTCTCAAGATCGTGATTAATAAGATTAAAAAAAAATACTACTTTAAAATGACGTCACGTATGTATTGAATTTGCGTTTTATTAACATAAATACAAAGATCAATACCATCTTTGTATTATTCACAAAAAACTTGAACTTGATTCTATATAAAACAACATAAACTGATCTTGTATAAGGGAATAATAAAAAAAAGAGCAAAAAATAATAATTGTGACAAAGGAGCGCTTCAAAAAATCATGGCGAACACGTTAGGTCGTTTACAGTTCGTACAAATTATTCATAGGCCAATATAATTTGCAAGCAAATGATATGGCCGTACACCTAAGACTTTTCTTTAGGTTCTTACATAAATAAAGGGCATCACGTCCCATAATCCACGTACAAAGAAACGTAAACATGAGTGACGTACTTATCTTTTGTAATACGTAATGTCGTAAAGATGAATGTGCAAAGAAATTTGTTTCTTTAGTGCAGATTTTTGGGATCTCGTCAAAATATCTGGTAGTTTTCGCTGAGCATTTTTTCCTTGGTGGATATAAAAAGAAAATAAATTTTCTGATCCTTCTTGTCTGATAAAGGTTTTTATTACATAATCTTAGAAGATCAAACTTTGACTATTTGTATCGTTTTCTACATTTTTCTCTTCAACCTTTTCCAAACTCGTGACAAAATCTAAAAAAATGAGCAAAAAATACCTACTTACATTTTTATCGTAAATTTTTCAACCTACTTAAGACTTAAGTTCCAAAATTTTCTTTGTAAATAGTTTCTGCCCGCGACTTTACTCGCTTTCTAGAGGGATTGAATGTTTACAGACAAACATACAAGTATACACATAAAATTTCACGTTTATTAGTATTTTTCATATAGATACTTAAGTACCTAAATGAATATGTAGGTATTAATAGATACTGTGACCCGTGTGGTCAGTAATAATCAGGTAAATAAATGGACAATGTAGGACTTCTAGGTACCTAATGCGTCAACCAAATAATAGCGTTCGCGGTTTTTATAAAATTGCTCATTCCATTATTATTTACTTTTTATCATTTTAAATTATTAGGAATACATTTTTTGTTCTTTCTATTCAAAGTTTAACCAATACCAAGAAAGATATGTTTGAAGTGTTCAAGAATTCTCAATAACTGCAATGGAATTACGCCAAAACTTTATTCGTGCGCACCTAAATACTGGAGAATGAGGTCGGAATGCCGTTTTCAGTATTTTCACGAAACAATAGAGCTGTGTCATAGTTTTGCTGCGATACCGGACCGGCTGAGTTATCGGTCACTCGGTGGGAAAACTTTTGGCATATTATCGCTGATACTCCGGATTTATTGTTGTGCTTTTGTTGAGTACTCACTAACATTTCGATGCATTGAGTTTCTTTGTTCACTGTAAGTTTATGAAAAAAAGTAATAATACTTAAATTGAAGATTAATTTGTTATATTTTACCTCTCATTTTCACTGGAATTCACCGTCATCCACCCCCCGCGCCCCCTCCCCTAGGTCCAAGCAACTAGCCTGATTACAATACCCTATCTATATCACAAGCTTCCACCTAGCTTAACACTAATTCCCTACATACACAATTGACACTATAACAACGATCGGTAACGGTCCACTTAAAATTAACACTAAATAAAACTCTAACATTAGTTAACATGATAAAAGAACAAAAATCTCGACTACAATGCGAAAAGTAACAAAAATATAAAATTAAATTTAAACAGACAATCTATATTTACAATAGGAAACGACGTCGGTGGAACAACGTACGAGCAGGGTAAATAAAGACGAGTAGGTTATCTTCATACATGGGTACCGAATGGC
This sequence comes from Polyploca ridens, assembly GCA_951394255.1. Taxonomy (NCBI): domain Eukaryota; kingdom Metazoa; phylum Arthropoda; class Insecta; order Lepidoptera; family Drepanidae; genus Polyploca; species Polyploca ridens. The sequence continues at coordinate 5,329,451 of OX596253.1, forward strand.
TTGTATGTGGGTGAGCCAGTACGTACGCGTCATTGCATGCACACAAGGACGAAATCTCAAGATGAAAACACTGACATAGTCGGGGCCGCGTCCTTGTGTGCGTGGAACGGCGCATACGTACTGCGGCGTGCCCACATACAACCCGCGTTCGGTACCATTGTATGAAGATAACCTGCTCTTGTTTATTGACTCTGGTAG